>CM046882.1:407326110-407926110 GCA_025667525.1 Glebionis coronaria | reverse complement strand
CAGATCCATCCTCAAAGATTCATTTACAGACTCATCACTATTCTCGACCCACCCACACCAACAACAATCTCAACACTCAACCCCATACATCACAAGAAAGACGCTACAGAAGAGAGAGACTACAATTAAAAAAATTAAAAGAACACCTACCCGAGACCTTATCAAAGGTCTTGAAGATTCACCTTTACTGAGTTATCTATTGTAGCTGGGATTCGTGGATGAGATGAGTTTGGTTTGATTCATAACTAATGTTTTCAGTAGTGAGATTGGTGTTTGTTATCTGTGATTGAGTTTTGAGAGATAATTGGGAGAGAGAGAGATCAAAGAGAAAGAAAGAAGACGGAGTGATTTGTGAGAGAGAGAGAAAAATTAGGTTAGAGTTTTTATTTGAGTGGGGCGGAGTAAACTAGGTAAGCATATTTTAATTGACGGACAAAACTATGTGCCACGTTTTTGGCATTATTTAATTTTTTTTGGGACATGTATTTTTCAACGAAATAGACTGTCAAAAAACTCTTTCAGATTTTTTTTTTCACTTTTATTTCTATTTATAGTTTCCTTATTTCTATTAAGTTAATTTTTTTAAATTTAAAATTTTAAAATTAATTTTTTTGTTAGTAAAGTTAATTTGTTGAGGCGGGTATCTTGAAAGTATTACCGTGAAAAATATTTGACGGGTTAAAAGTTTTGTGGCCGGCTTTGAAGACAAAAGTAACGAGTTATAGTGACGGGATTTATTTTTGAAGTGAGCCGAGTTTAAATTGGACCTATTAGTATCCGGTTTAATTCATAATCGTTTGCGCCGACAACATCTTTTGAGCCGAATCGAATTGTAAAATCCTGAAAACTACAAGATCCACATCATTTTTCCTCGATTTTCAATGGAATCGTTAAATTCGACATCGAACAAGGGAGAATTGCACCAAGTGCACGCCAACGCTAGGGAAAGTGGTCTAACTTCATTTCGAATGCTTCAGTATCATCTAGTTAATCTTTCACGGCTTCAAGGAGGGAGCGAATTTCTGACTATCTTTGGTCAAGATCGTCATATATTCTTCGACTCTATCTTCACCACTTTGACCCAACTCGCCTAGCAACTCAACCATAACAACTTTAATCACTCTGCATCAACACTTGCATATAAGGCTCTTGTGACACACCTCACGCCTTTCCTCCAATTCAATATCATCAAGCCTGAAAGCTCCGTGATTTGCCAATCATTTCTTCGAGATACACATACCGAGCTTCGAGTTTTCCGTGATACGATTTTGAAACTCATGTCATCGGTCTCATCTTCGATTTATGAAAGATCTCGACTTCAGCAAGGGTATGATAATGGAGTGCAAGACTCTTCGATGCAAGAGGAAACTGGTCATACGGTTGACAACTTGGAGCCTAACGATGGCAAGAGCACGGAATCAGGAGAACAACACGATACCAGTGGCACGTCAGGGAATGCTCACGAGATCCTTCTTGATGACACCTTACCCGTTCATGAACACGACTTCTAAGTAAATGTCAGCTTAGGACTCGTTCTTCAGATAAAAGGAAAGTTTATCGCCGATGATAAACTTATCCTTAACAACGGGAAGTTTACAACTTCTCGGACTTGAGCTCGTTTTGTAAGATATTCAACATCTTAAGCTCAAGTAATTGGTTTTCAAAACTTTGAACACAATTTTTCGAGAATTTCTCAAAAGGTTTTTTTTTCTAAATCTTTCAAAATTGTGTGTTCAAAAATGTTTTGATAAAAAGAGCATGTCTTCTGGAATCGATAATATTTACGATACTAGAAATGTCATTCAATAATGACACGGGGTTGTAAATAAAGTTCGAGCAGAAGTTCAAACTTTTAAAACATGCTCAAAATGGTTTGCCATTATTTCAGATAGCAACCAGCTTTTCATAATCAAGTCAAGCATTTCACCGGAAAGCTTTGACTCAACAACGGGAATTAATTTTCTCGGGGACGTGACGAGGTGACCAACATTCGTGAACTAGAACCATGTGAATCTTTCATATGATGTTCTCCATCATTCAGGTCCTACCTCGTAAATTGTTAATCTTGTGAATTCATTATCATATATGATCTTTGCACGTGATAAATACCTTACACTTGTGTTTAAAAGGTATTTAATTTACGTTTCAACACACCCTCGTTAATTTGAGGGGGAGCTTGTGTAATTTATGAAGATAATTGGATTTGCATTTTTCTTCCCAAATTTTCTTAAAATGCTATTAAATCAATTGATATTAAAAACATCGATTGGGTTAATATTTTTAATATGGGGGAGAAAATGTGATTTAATATGGGATATGATCAATCATAAATGGTTTGACTTAACGTGATAGCTCATCCCGACATGTGCAAAATGTTTTCGGATATCGTGGCATATGTTAAGGGGGAGCAAAATGGATTTGCACTTCAAAATGGATTTCATGGTGACATACACTTACCCAAAACATCTCTATTTACGACGGTGAAGATTGTGGTGACATAAGGATGGTAGGTTAGGTTAAAGTCCAATGATTTCTCTAGAACCGGAGGAATCTTCCCAAGGACATTCCATAGCTAGAAATAGTAGTCCTTAGGAAAGATGGAGAAAGATTGTGAACGTAGCTGAATGCCGACCAAGTACTTAAGTTAGCACTGGAACAATCACAACAAGGTGCTAGTTATGACGTATTGGTAAGCATTGAAGGGGTTGAAGAATGAAAAAGAATTGTAAAGATAAAGGGTGTAAAGAAAGAAGCCCTCCTTACAACTTTAGGCAGAAACCGGGTCAATACATATGCTATTGAGATCATTGTTTAATGATTCTTAATATTGAAGACAGACATCATGGACCCAGTGATGCAATGCACAACCCATCCCAGCTAACTCAGATATCTCTCAAAAGATATTTGTTTTAATCACACGGAGACAACGCATTATCTATTGATTTATTCACTCCGAATAAATTGGTATTGAAAAGGTGGCACTCCTCTCCAGCCTCCGATCACTAAAAATCCAAAATGCACGATCGAGTCTAGAGCCATTTGAGATCATCAAATATCTCATTAGGACACACTTTCATATTTCCTTGCTTCTTCACACACTGTGAAAAGTAAGAAAGATCTTAAGAGTCCTACGCAAAATCTTCATGATCTTGCCTGAACATCCGAGTAATACGAAAGTATTTACAATGAAGATGGAAATCCTTCTTGAGCGAATATCAAAAAGCTCATGGTAGGTGACTTGTGCGATTCTTTATGAATCAAACTTGTGATAACTGGAAAGCAACAGTGGTTTAATTTTTAAATGAATTTAAACACGTTCCAGGCCTCTACGCAATATCTTAGTGATCTTGCCAGAACATTCAGAGTAATACTATTAAGTAGTTACAGTGACGAATGGAAATCCTTCTAGTGTTAACATCAAACAGCACTTGGTAGGTAACTTGCAAGATTCTATATGAATCAAGCTAGTGACAACTGGAAAGCAACGATGGTGCGGTTCTTAATTGAACTTCACTTGTTCCAGGAACATGAATTGACGGCTTCAAATCATGCGGATAATATTATCCAAATGATTCACTCTTTACGTTCGCAGTCAGCTTTGGACGGTCGAGTAAAGAGAACGGGTTTACCCGTGAAATCTTGTCAAGGAGGTTCTTTATTGAAACTACCTGCCACAAGTACGATATTTAATATCGTCCAACGGTCTTCAACGACCGGAGGTAAAATGCTACCGAATTAGAATGAAATGTTCAAGGCCATTTCATCCGTGTATATTATTTGTTGCTAACTGTCTTATGCAGCGTAACAAGAAGGTGGCATTGCGGTGTACAATCCAGAAGAAGTCGTCACCACATGCTTATACTACATACAATTAGTACTTCAACAAATTCAAGAAAGCCTGAAGGTCAAGTCTTCCGCTGTATCAAACTCTGAAGCTTTCAAGAATTTAAAAGTATAAGTATGTGGAACATGAAGTCACGAAGAAGCAAATATCACAAGTGAAGAATGCACAAGGTCAAGGCAAGGAAACATGCTCAGGACTAAAGTCAAAGATCACATCAAGCATATTCACAAGAACAAGATCGAAGACTCAATCATAGATGCCAGGTTTAAGATTTTGTAAAAAGATGTGACCTCCCTTAGGGGGAGATTGTTGGAAATACGTTTTTTCCCAATAAAGTCTCGGTCACATCTTAGTTAGCATAGATCACGAGATATAGACTGTTTAGAACTTTGTCTCTTGGAGCGACCTCCCTTAGGGGGAGATTGTTAGAAATACGTTTTTACGTATTTATGAAGGATCGGTCGCTCCAACGATAATTATGTAATGGGCTCGTGATCCATGTAGTTAATGTATGGTCCATATAGCCCACATGTAGGGTGGGCTATATATATCCCCTCCTAGCATGTTAGGAGGGGTTGTTGATTGTTCATTGACACACTTAATCATTCCATCTTTATTTTCTCTCTCTAATTTTCCCCTTTTCTCTCCTTTCTCTCTCTAATCCCTCATCTCCTTCCTTCATCTCTTTTATATCTATCAATTAATCAACCATCTTAATCCATCAAATCAATCATATAGAATAGGCCAATGATCACGTAGACCTTCAATGGGTGAAGTAAAGTTTCCTCTAGTAATTTTGGAATTAACAACACGTTTGAGAATGACAAAGTTATCTTTTAGCTCGTCAAGATATCGTCGTGCAAAACTCGGTTTAGGAGGATCATCCGACAATTCCTCACTCGGTATCAAAAGCATTTCAGTACTCGTTTTAGACCGAACAAAAACAGTTGGAGGATTAACTTTCAGATAATAAACGGGTGTAACTTCTTTATCAAGCTTTTTCATTCTTAAACGAGTCTCTACTACAAGTTCAGTGGTTTCCTTAGAATCATGCACACTAGGAGGATCATGCTCCTCAGACAAGATCACACTACCATTATATAGAGTTTGATTTTTGGCCTGAACTTGCATAAGATATTCGGGATTAGGAGGAAGAGGACAACCTAAAGCCATTTTGTAACGGGTGTAATTTATCTCATTTACTTTAGGTACGAGCATATTTATCGTTTGCATAGTTTGGCCACGTTTTACCAAAAGGTTGTTTAATTCCCTAATCCTATCCTGAGCTTTGCAAAAATCCTCAAGAAGCCCATCTTCTCGAATTTTGAAATCATGTTTCAGCTTTTTCCTTTCTTCTTTTAAATCAGAAACAATAGATTTTTCAGTTGAAAGCTGTTTGTTAAGAGATGTGATTTCATCATTCAATTCGCTTATCTTTTTAGCACTACTTAAATGTAAGGCATTTAATTTCTTAGTGGTGCATTTTTCTTGATAAACGGATGTAGCATGAGCTTGTTCAAGTTCCTTAATTTTAGCATGATGAATCTCAAAACTTTTTTCTCGTTCCTTATATCCCGCAAGCTCAGTGGTCAATTTGGCATTAGTTTGTCTAAACTTATTATTAACCACATTTGCATGAGCAACATCCTTGGCAAGCTTACCAAATAATGATTTATATTACGCATGCGTCTCGTCAGGAAGGGTTGTAGGTTGTGCTACTTGATCTCCACTAAGGTCCACAATGGGCGCATTAGAAATAATATTGTTATTATTCGTTTGAACCCCATATGTCTCAGTGCAAGGCTCAAGTGACTCAGTATACTCTTCCTCCTGATTAGACATATTATATAACTCATTATCGTTGAGACGTGGGTGTACCTCAGAGGAACCGTCTGAATCATACACAGGAGCTCTATCAGGTTGAACTACCGATGTGGATGATTGCTGTGAATTAGCCATCAAGATGGAGTCGGTAGTCACCTCTTCTTCCTCATCATATGCTGCTGCAGATGCCATGAGATCAAACTCTTCAGCTAGAAGTGGAATTCCTGCTTTTTCCTTTTGTGCTATAAGAAGCTGAGACTGGAGATGGGCAACATTCCTCTTCTTTCTTACATGGCTATCACGATGCTCAAAACCCGCAACATCACTGTCTTGTTGATAAGTCATAGTAGAGGTCGTGTGAAAAACAGGATCTCAATTTTTAAAAAGCGTGTGTCGGAGTGTCAACAAAATCAAACTTTGCCTAAATTTTCCAGCCCGACAAAAAAATTCCTCAGTCCGACAAAACGGTAAGCCGAAAAATTTTTGAAACACTAAATTTGGAAATCGAGTTAGAAATAGCTAATAACTAGTAGGGAAAAAGTTTGAAAAAATAAAAATTTTAGTGAAAAATAAAACCTAAAAAATTTGAAATTTGGCCTAAAAATTTGAATTTTGGTCCGGAAATTTGAATTTTTGGTCAAAAAAGTTTTCGCATTGCCAAAATTTGAAATTGAAGCTTAAATGGCCTAAAAATGGTCTAGGAAAAAATAAATTTTACTACGGTTTTCCTGCCAAAAAACTTTTTTTTTAATCTTCGTGTAAACTATGTTCCGGGACTAGTCTAGATAGTGGCTAAGTCTGAAAAATACTCGAACAAAATATCCATCCGAATGTCCATCGGAATATATCTATCGGAATGTGTCATCGGAATGTACGATCGAAATTCTGTCGGAATACCCTGTCGGAATGTCTGTCGGAATACTTGTCGGAATACCTGTCGGAACACTCTGTCGGAATGTCTGTCGAAATACCTGTCGGAATACTCTGTCGGAATAACCGTCAGAATAATTGAGTTCAACACCTATCGGAATATGTATCGGAATAATAAACCCTTTTTCGATGGATTCTGTCGGAATGTATAAACCCTTTTCCGATGGATTCTGTCGGAATACGAGTACTGTTCCGAGACAATAGGTAAAAAATGGGATTTTTTACAAGAAAGCCATGATTTTAACCAACCCAAAGCACCCAAATCTCTACCACGACTATGTAGAAGATATATGGATCACTTGGAATAACAAAAACACGGACAACACCCAAGAGCTATCCACGAATCCCTTGGCGAATGATACCACTTGTAAAACTTATGCACACGACTTAAAGAACAAGAAATAGAGACGATGAAGAACAAGATTAAAAATAAGAATGGAATATTAGATTAGAGGAAGAATAAGTAAGAAAGATACAAGGTAGGTGTTCCTAATGAGAGAAACTAAGGAGAGTTTCTCTCTCTAAAACAAGAAGGAAGGAAAATACTATATGAGAGACACACACACAAATGAGGTTGGATGTGCCTTTTATACTAAGGCTTAAAAGGTTAGGAGGCCTTCCTCATTTGTGTGTTCGGGACTAATTCCCGTTACATACATAATAATAACATAGAACTCTCTACACCGTTGAATAGCATTTTCCATGAGCTTCGCAATGGTATATTATATGACCATCACTTTAAATACTTCTAACAAATTGGTCTTCAATTTACCAAGCCGTGAGTTCTTGTTGTCATTCTTGTCCTCATATGCTGATGTGTCTCTGATTTATCACATGGAATGTTTTGGGTGTGAGTTAAATTATGCTTTGCATAAAGTAATTTTCAAAAGCCCTTTAATTTGTGAAAGTTAAATCTGGGTGTGATGGGGATTATGAACACTGATGAACATGTAGTTTAATCTGAATTAGGGGCAAAGATTATGTTTCCCACTAATATTTGAAAAAATATTAATTAAGGATGAGGGGTCCAAATTGTTGTATGGACAGGGGTTCGTAATATTTTTGGACTGGTGAATAACTTTTTAACTTAAACTTTCAACTCTAAGGCTTATACAGCTTTCAGAAAAGGCATAAATGGCCCTTGTCTTGTTAACCTTCATTCGATGTAGTTAAGCTTCATAATACTTTCCCAATATGGCAGTTTCAGTCCTTCACTTTATAAATCACTATCCAAGGACTTAATATGTCATATAAATAAACTTGAAGGGTTTCTTTTGAACATATAGGATAGTTGAAGGATGAAAAGTGTAAATATGGAGTTGAGGGGCATTATGGCAATTTCACAATTTATGGGTATTTTAGTCATTTAAGAGAATTAGGGTTTCAAAACTCGTAAAATGACATCCGGCTTAGATTATCTTGTATGTCTTCGTTCCTCGGGTCCACTTTGTCTTGTTTTTTAGTTTTTCAAGTGACTTCTCGATATGTGTGTCTACACATACACAAATAACAAAACAAGCATATATTGTTCACATTTGATGATATTTTAGTCATTTTAAGCCTGTTTACGAGGAAATAAGATGTGTAATTAGAGTCACATCAATTTTCCCATACTATACCATTATCGTGTCCTCACGCAATGCTAGAATAAAGTATCATAGCACCTCCATTTTTTATTTTATTTACTTTATTAAAACTTAAACTTAACTACTAATGTGTATGGCTTAGTGTATTGTTTTCATCATTTTAAATGACTTTTAGGATCATAAAATAAGAACACGTGAATGCCTCATAGAGATAATTTCATCGTCATTGATTTTCACTCATTCCATGTTAAGCGTAACGAGATCATTGTCTCATACAAGTCATTAATACTAACACTACTCATATACGTTAATTGTGGTAGTTTGCCTCCCTTATTGCTAATTTGTAACTCATGATTTTATTTTTCAGTGCATCCGAAGGTTCATATTTGACTTATTTGATAAGAGATTATGTCCGAAAATAGAGCTAAAATAGTGTAACTAAAACCACTAATTAGTAACCTTCCCTAATAGTAACTGTGTCAAAAAATTAAGTCAACAAGAAAGATCGATAAACTTGTTTTTATAACGGATTTGAATATTTGACTTATTGACCATGAATTTTATTTTTCCCCTATATCGGATGGGTTTTATTATCATGGATTACCTCGGTCTTTTATTAACCGCTGCCATGGTGTTTTTATTAGCTCCTGCCTTGTCTTGCCTTGCCTTTTATTATCCCTCTTTGGATAGGTTTTATTAGCCAAAGACGTATATCCTCATCCTAGATAGGATATTTTGGATGTATAAGCTTTTAGGGCATTTAATCCATTCACATCGATTTTTAGCCTTGTGAGCTTATAATTTTTTCTAATTTTGGGTGAAATATCTTAACGAATTATTAGAAAAGCTTTCATTGTTCGGGGTGCCAATATTTCAAATCTGTGACGCTGGCAGAACTTTAACGTCTTCCCGGTTTAATTACCCGAAAACCACGAGGATTGGTTAAATATCAACAGTTAAAATCAAATTGCTAAAACAATATTTAATAACAATTTATTTAAATACAAGCGAGATAAGCTAATAGGGTAAAAATCACACAATGAAAACACATGAGTTTTTGAAAGAATAAGGAATATTCTATGTTTAGCGTAGTAACTTATAATCGAATCTATCACTTCTTGTCCTCAATAAAGAGACTTAGCCTAATATAGTTAAGGAACAAAGCTAGGGGCTCTACACGTCCGGTCAAATCAAAAATCACTCTTATTATCACCATCGAAAAACCTACATTCGTGTAAAAAACACTTATGAGAAATACGAATTTTTTAAAAATGTGGCTATTTTTGGCCAATTATATAATACAAAACAAAGAAAAATGTAGCACGCGAGATAACAAACAAAAGCAAGTATCTATTTACCTTCAATACTAAAGCCAAACATTGTCCTTAATGTTTAAAGTCTAAGGGTGAAACATTCCCAAAATAAAGACGAAGAGTCGAATTCTAAATCCTAGCATGGAAAGGGCATAACAAAAATCTTAAGTCGTTTATGAATTATGCTAAAAGATAAACATTAGTAAAACAGTATATCATCGGATATTAGATTCTTCAAAGCAAAGGATTGAAGCTCGAGTGATGCGTGAATAAAACGAACACGAGACTCATCGAGGATTTGAGAATCCTAAATAATCACATCACAAACAAACACGGGAAACAAGATCAGAAAAGCACAAGTCTCCACACATTACGCTAATAGAAAGCGGTAATATATACAAGGATAAGCATGAGAATCCCCCATGAGGCACCTCGTTTTTATAATCGAGTCATGAGTTGGACTCGAACCCCCAAAAATAGATGATCGAAGGGATCTCGACTCGAACCCCAAAAAATAGATCATCGATGGAATAAATGGGTAAGGTCAATTTGGTATTAAGGACTACGTCCTTTCATGAAGCAAATATCGGGGTCGAAGATAATGTCCTTGTTGTCAGATGACAAACGAGACAACGTCACTTCAAACAAAACCCCAAAGGTATCAAAGAAAAGTGAGTAAGAAGAGAAGGGTAGGACAAAGGATGGGTCAAAAACACGATGAACTACCCGAGTTAAGCTCTCACTAAGGACATGAAAAGATTTTCCATTTATTACATCGGTGGAAGACCAAGATTTCCCTAAAGTTGTGATACCGGGGTAAAAAATATTATCCTCAGTGGAGAAACGAAGGGATACAATGGGGTCCTCCCCCACACTAACTCCATAATTACTCCCGTCAAAAGAAGATGATGAAGTAAAAGTAGACACGTCTAACGGTGATGACGGTGTAAAAAGAGGCACGTCAATTTCATTACATTTTCCCTTTTTCACATTTATTATGAAAACCCGATTTTCCATTTATAAAGTCAAAAGTATTAGGTGTCTTTAAAATAAGATTTGGCACACTAAGCAGATAAGGTGTCTTAAAAATGGTTTTAGGCACGCTAAAAATTTAGACATTTAGGTCATGTGGGTAGGAGGAAGATTAGAAGAGACATTTTCAAAACGATTATCGATAAAGAAAACATCCCCCTCGGGTCAACATAATGGTCATAATAAATTAGACCGTCAATACTATCAAATTCCTCACTAAAGATTGGTTCATTGAGCCATGGAAGCTCAAAACCAGCATTATAAATTAAGGAATAGTTCAAAACCATCATGACTTAATCTTTAGAAGGAGAGATCTCATCATATTATGACCCTAACACTTCACAATGATGAAACTGTTCTTCTCTTTGCACTTAGAGGAAGAGAGGTTGGAAGAAGGAATCACATCTTAAACAAGATTAATCAAACAAATAATCAAGGATTAAGAGGTGTGAAAAACTGAGAGAGAATGTGCAAAAATGATTATTTAAAAAGATGAAAATGAACCGCTATTTATAGGCACAAAGGGAGAAACGACTATAAAGCCATGGTCCTTTAATGTTCCTAAGATTCCATATATATAAGGAACCGTGGAAGCCTATAACGAACCGTGGTCGTAGACTCCACTCCTTTTTTGTCCTGTAATGGTGAAAGCTTGTCTGGGCAGGTTATAACCAGCTAGGGAATACCAATGACATATCCAATAGAATATTTAATGGCATATCCAACAGAATATCCAACAAGCTTTCTTATTTAAATAAACATTTTCTTAAAAATAAATTTATTTAAAAAAATACTTTTTCACTTTAAATAAAAGTAAGTTTTAAGATAATATTTAATCCTTGATCACTTGATTAAGTTAACGACTTGTTTATTTATGCCTTAAGTGATTTTTGTCAAATGCAAGCTTGAAGGTGTCGAGAGAAGTATACATATGAATGCATAAGTGATTACGAGTACCTTACACATTATACATAATGTATTGCGAGTTATACGTTTGTCATCACCAAAACATAAAGAGATTATATTGATTAAACATCGTAATGTTTGCACTAACAGGCTCCTTGGTCTTACTCGTTATTACAAGAGATTTATCAAAAGCTATGTTATCATCAGTCATCCCCTCACCCATCTTATGAAGAAAAGTTCATTTCAGTGAAGTTCACAAGCTCATGTGGCTTTTGATGAACTTGAGAAAGGTATGATCTAAGCTTTAGTACTCAAGCTTCCCATTTTTGATGAGGATTTAGAGACTGATGCATCGTATAGTGGAATACGTGTTGTGTTACAACAAAGTGGTCATCCTATTGCTTACTTGAGTACGTCATTGGCTTTAAGGCATCAATCACTCGCCACTTATGAAAAAGAGTTATTAGCAATGATCTTTTCTTTGGAAAAGTGGAAAGTCTATCTGTTGGATAGACATTTCAAAATTAAAACTCATCATTTTAGTCTCAGTTATATATTTGAACAAAGAATCACTACTCCTTCTCAAATGAAGTGGTTGCCCAAGTTAATGGGCTTTTACTATGAAATTTTGTATAAAATGGAAATGAAAATTGTGCCATTGATGCTTTATTAAGGGTTTCAGCTAGTAGTAAACTTCTTTAGATGGTTTTAAAACCATGACTACTTATTTATTGGCCAAAATTATTGCTAGTTAGGGCCATGATTCTATACTTCAAGATTCATTTAACATTTGAAGGTTGGTCAAGTTTTGAAACACTATGCTTAGGTGAATGATCAGTTCATTAGGAATGGCAAGTTAGTTGTTGGAAATGATAAGCACTTGAGGCAAGCTTTGTTGTTGTATTTTCATAGTGATTTTGTGGGAGGACATTTTGTATGTGCAACTACTACTAGCAGGCTTAGTGGAATTTTTATTGGAAGAAAACGAGGCATGATGTGAAGGTTTTTGTGGCCTTATGTGATGTGTGTCAAAGAAGTAAGTTAGACCTGGCTGCTTAACCTGGGCTTCTATAACCACTTCCTATTCCTGATTTGATCTGGTCTGAGATTTCAATGGACTTTATTGAAGGCTTACCATTATCACATGGCAAGTTAGTTATTTTGGTTATGGTGGACATGCTTAGCAAGTATAGTCATTTATTCATGGCTCAAAGTCATCCATTCACATCTTCACAGGTGTCCAATGGTTTTCTGGATCAAGTGTATAAGCTCCATGGGTTGCCAAATGTCATTGTAAGTGGTAGGGACAAAGTCTTCTTGAGTCTATTTTGGAAGGAACTGTTCAAAGTTCTACATGTCAACTTGCACTACTCCACAACTTATCACCCTCAAAGTGATGGGTAAACTGAGGTAGTTAACATGTGTTTGGAAACTTACTTAAGGTGTATGATAGGAGAAAACCAAAGGAATGGTCTAAGTGGTTGTCTTTGGCTAAGTAGTGGTATAACACCAACTTTCATACCTCTACCCAAACAACCCCTTATGAAGCGGTTTATGGTCGCCACCATAATGTCCAATTGCTTGTGTCCAAGGTCAAAGTTTTGGGGATGTTGTTGATAAATCACTCATTACTAAGGAAGCCATGGTTCAATAACTCAAGTTTCATTTACATATGGCTCAACAGAAGATGAAGGCTCAAGCTGACAAACATAGGACTGACAGAACTTTGGAGGTTGATCAATGGGCTTATTTGAAATTGCACCCTCATAGAAAGGTAACTATGAGGCACGAAAAATATAATAAGCTTACACACAAGTACTACGGTCCTTTTAGAGTTGTGGAAAGGATTGGGAAGGTGGCTTATAAATTGTCTCTTCCTATTTCTGCATATATTCATCCACTATTTCACATCTCCCAACTCAAGTTGTACAAGGGCCCTTTACCTAATTCTACTAGTGTGTTGCCTATTTGCAATGTGAAAGGAGAGATTCTACAGCAACCAATGAAGGTGTTGGACAGGAAGCTACGCAATGTGGGGAATACTGTTGTAGTCTATATTCTCCTTCAGTGGTAAGGAGGTTTACAAGAAGATGCTACTTGGGAGCTTCACAGTGACATTGTCAAACGTTTCCCTTATTTCCCACTCTATTCTTGAATACAAGAATTTTGAAAAGGGGGGCGTATTGATCTGTATAAATAGCAAAGCCAATTATTCAAACATAAAAGTCAAATAATAGTTTCCAACAAACTTTTAAAACCAACTTTCAGCGAGAAAAGTTGTTACAACAGCTTTTCTTCCCCAATCCACTACCTACTTTTATAAGTACCAATCTTTCCCTTAACTCACATTTAGTTAAGAATTATAACAAATTTAGTTCTCTTTGTAATCCTGTAATCTTATTCATCATTTTCTAACATTTAATTCATAATAAATTTACAACCATTAGTTATCATTGATGTTTACTATTATCCTTCATTTACTTGTTAAATTAGGATCTATACGGCTTTGTTTGTATAAGAAACCTGAAAGAATGCTATTCATTTGAACAAGTCTGAGTCACACAATGTATTCTTTATTGTAGTCAAATTTGTGTTTTCTTCAAATATCAAAGTTTGAGGTAAAACTGCCTAATTTAAATTTGTGAAGGACTTGATATAAATGAGGTTCATTTGAGATTTTTCTTTTTATATGTAATTTCCCCATATCCACTGATGAGACTGCTTTTATACATAGTCTCATCGTCCAAATCAGGCTTAAAATGCATAAAATATCATTAAAACTGCCAAATATATGCTCGTGTTTGTTGCTTGTGTATTTTAGGTACGGATATTGAGGAAATGACAAAAAGATCACAAGAATCATTCAAAAACGAACACGAGAAACGAAGCCGCACAATGAACCAGGCCCAAATCTGGAATTTCCAAAAATGACCTTGAAGAATTGAAGATTGGCAACATTGGTCCCTCATTTTTGAAGACTTGGAAATTTATACCCTTGCAAAACTCATAAAATGCATTGTGGTCCCTAAATTATCAAGATATTACAAGTTCAGTCCTTGAAGAATGAAGAAATTACATGTGAAGTCCTTGTTTTAAGTTTGAGAAAGTATTTGTGCCAAAAGTGTCAAACTGCCAAACTTGTTTATAAAGGAAAAGTGGTTTGTTGCTGTTTTATACAAAGTAAACAAGAAAGGAAACCTTGGGGGCCAAAACTGCCCAGACAACAAACTCCCTCCCACCAATACAAACCTGACACCTCACCACTTAACCCAACCCAAACCCGTAACCCACACCCAACCAGGTTTATTAATAAACCTGGTCAAACAGTCAATGAGTTTTCCCACTAAACATCATTTTTAAATTTAATTACTCCCAATTCAGATTAAAACACATGTTTATCACCCCATAAACCCTAATTCCCCCCAGTCCCAATCAGGTCAAGATCAAAGGGTTTTTCCCTATTGTTTTCTAGATTATTGATTAACCATCCACTAAACAAAACCCACTCACAAAACACTCACCCCGTGACCACCAAGTGGGTCCACCATTGTCCCCTGCTGCACCTAAAATGGCAAAGAGAGAATCAAGCAGGGAATCAACGTCTCCAAGCATTCTACTTGGTCCCCAAGGACTGATAAACGTCCAGGATCAACCAAAAACAACTGGCAATGTCACATGCTTCATTTGACCAAGAATTTCAAAGGGCAAAAGAGGGAATTCCTGAATTAGAGTTTTAGGATTTGAATTTCCTTGTAATATTTTATTTAAGCATTCTAGAATGCTCTATCCTCTTGTATAAAATGAGACGCATGTGTCTCATTCTACTTGTTCCAGATTTTTCTCAAAAAAAATTGTAATTCCTTTTTGATTTAATGAAAGTTGGTGTTTTCTTGAAATTGTAATTCCTTTTCTTGGTTAAAAGTTGGTGTCTTTTGTTGAGTAAAAATCTGAGTTCCATTAACATTTTCTTCAAACATTTTGTGTTTGAAGTTTTCGGAAAAAGGTTTTTGAAATATTGATTTGTTTTGGTGAAATCTTGTTTCCAATTTGGATTTTCAGGAGTGTAAGTTATTTGGCTAAAGTGTTTTGAAAGAAAAATATTTGGAAATATTTTGAAAAGGTTTAAAAAAAGGAGAAAGAAAATCAGATTAAGTGCATATTGTGTTTGTTCTATTTTTTTTCTTAGCAGGTTTAACTTGGAGCTTGTTGTCCAAGGTTCAGCACATACCCGGGTCTGTTTGGAGAAGGCATAGCAGCCTTGGTAGGACCTGGATGTGGGTCCCACAAGGTAGAATCCCTTGTTCACTTGTTTCATTTTTCTAGTTCATAAATTATGTGATAAATGTGAAATATGCATGAAAGTTGGTTATGTGATTGTTAAGCTGTTGGATATTGCTTATTTCAGGTTTATATGCATGCTAGATTGAGTTTGATTCAGTTTGGTTAGGTTTTGAATAGGGTTGCTTGGTAAAATCTCATTTTCAGAAACTAAAGGTGTGTTTGGATTAGGGTTTAAGCTTGGTTAATTAGCATCAATCTTGACTTAAAACTGGTTTTAACCACTCAATAGGGTATTATTAGGTAGTTAATGTATTTGGTTTTCAGTTTGGTGCAGTTTAAAACAAAATTGCATGCTCAAAATTTGGTCATTGTAGCTAAAAACAGTCATTCATATTTCTGCCAGTTTTCATGAGAATTTGTGCATCAAATCTTGGTGGCTGTTAGAAAATAGGTTCATTGAGGATTGTGAGTAGTTGTTATTTGATTTGGTACACTTGTATGCACGTATTTGGCCATTGAAATTCGTGTTTGTGCACAAAACAAGTTACCCTTCATCAGTAACTTGTTAGGCTTCATCAGTAAACTTTTAGGGCTTTTTGTGATTGATTTTGTGTAGTAAGCTTGTGTTTTTTGTGTTTACTTAGACTCCCCACAACCCAATTGGTGTGGGGGTGCCCTATTGTCCAAAGAGATCCAAGCATTGAGCTTTCCTAAGCTCATTTGGTGAACTGACCTTATTTTTGCACTATTAGTGGGAATATAGTTCCCCCTGCTTGCCCAAAAGTTACCCCTGCTTTGCTAGCAGACAAAACCAGCAAAGTGTCACTTTCAGTAATCTTTCTATTTTGTCTTTAGTGGGCAAATTTGTGAATTAGACTTTCAAACTTGTTTTGTTATTTTTCTAATTTAATTTATAATTTTTCAGTGTAATTATATTTTAATTTACTGTTCATTTAGTATTTATTAGATTAAATAGCATTTTTAATTAACTTTTAATTTCTGATTTTTGGCATTTAGTGCCAAAAATACTTATTTTCAGTTTAAACATTTTTCTTAGATTTAGAAAAACATTTTAAGATTTTTAGTTAAAAAAGTTTTTACTGTTCACTTTTTATTTATTTTTTAAACTTAATTTAGTTTAATTAGGGTTAAATATTAAACTGTTTTTGTCTTTTAGTGGTAAATTTTATATTTTTCAAACTTTTTAAATTTTCTACTGTTCATTAGAGTAAATTAGGATTTTTAAAATTGGTAAATTTTTTTTAGCATTATTTTATTATTTTTTATAATTATTTTAGTTTAAAATCAGTTTCTAGTGTTTTAAAAATAGAAAAATAGTTTTTAAAATTTAGAAAAAATACTTTTTAGTCTTTAAATAATATAAGTAACTTATTTGTTCAATAAAATAATATTTTGGACATTTTGATTAATTATATTTAATTTTAGGGCTTTAATTAGCATTTAAAATTAAATATTTAATTAATAAAAGGTTTTAAAATATTTTTATTGGATTTTTATTCTTACTTATATTGTTTTGGACTTACTTTTAGCTTTTAATTAGTTTTTAGGTTAAAAATTTTAATTTTGTAAGTTTTTACGGTTTTACGTGAACGATCTTTTCGTCCTAGCTCGATCCATCTTCGTAACCGTCATTCTCTTCTCACCCCATTTCTATTTTTCTTTTTCTCAATATAATCACAAATCAAAATCAATTCATTACACAATGCACATGCCTCCTTGAGAACGATCCCCACTTTCGGTCATAAGTGTTTATGTTTTCCTAAACGTACGCTTAATACTTACCGCTTTTCCTTCGTTTTCCTAAACGAGTGTGATTATCCTTTTCCTAAAGGGTACAAAAACTCTACAATCATCCACTTTCTTCTTTTATGTTTATATTCAATAAGTATGAAGTTTGGCATTAGAAAGATTAATGGTGCGTATGTCTCACCTTCAAATTACCAATATATGTGAATACACTTGGGTGTAACTATCATGAAGATCATAAGACATAAGGAACGACCATTTGAAAGTCGTTTTAATTCATTAAACATAAATAACTTGTTCAAGAAAATGTTTAGTACATCATGATGAAATAAACCAAAGTTTTGGATGACATAACATTAGGATAAAATTCTTCAAAAGATAGTCATAACATTTTATTATCTCCATAGCACAACCACGTCACTCCTCCGCCTTGACACCTGAGAAAAACATTGCTGAAACGTCAACACAAAGGTCGGTGAGTTTATAGGTTTAAATGTAAATAGTGTGATGAACTAGAAGATTTTAGTTAGGCAACCGGCATATAATCCTATAACAAATACAAGATTATAATCAAATAGCATACGTTTATAACATCCTACGTCTAAGCTCATGACACCGAAGTGTTAACCAACCAACAAGTTATAGTGAGAGCCCAAGCAAATGCCTATCCTAAAGCATTCGTAACGACCCAAATGTAGGTGTATCTAATTTGGCCACACAACCAACATTAGATAGAGAGGTCAATCCCAATAGATCTATTCATAAAATTCGCGCTTACACAAAGTAATTAACGGTTCACGATAGTGGGCTAAAGCATCTAGGGATATCGCTACTTAGACATCATGTAGGCAAACGTATAAGTTTTTATGGCACTTATGTTCATCCGTAAAACAAGCAATGTTCTCACCCCATGTAGTTAAAAGCAATTAAAAGTGGGGCTATAAACTCACCTCATCAAACAAGCAAAGTGATGGGAATTCTAAGGTAGCTCGAGAATATGACCACGTTATCCACAACTTAGTTAAATATAATGATCCTGTTACGACATCTATGATTAATACCAAAATGAATGCATGACGTCCTAGTTATGCTTGACGATTAATTTTGTTTAAGGAAAAATACGACAATTTTACCCGGTTATTTAATAAATGGGCTTTGGGTTCAATAATACATTTTATAAATCAAAATTCGTGTGGGCTTATATAAACCCGGCTGTCCAAACAGCCCAACCCTTCAAGGAAACAATGGGCTCGGCCCATTTAGTTAATTCAACCTACCCGACCCAAAACAGGGAGCGATACAAACTATGTGGGGGGTTGGTTATATTCATTTTACACATCACAATCCCAGCCGACACATTCTTTGACCCAGATTCACATCTAAACCGACTCATCTCTCTCTCTCTCTCCCTAGAAAGCTCAAATATACAGGTTCCCATGGCTAAAGAAAATACCAAATCTATTTACTATCATCATAAACATGTTACCCCTGTTTGTATATCGGGTGTGTGATGTGAGTTTCATCCTAGCATCAAAACAAAAATCGATTCTAGGGTTTATTTCTAGGTTGATTTGATGGTGTTTTCTTCATATAAAGATAAGTGTTACTTTCTTCTTCTAATAAAAGTCTAGAGATGTTTTGATTTATACTTTTCAAACAAAAGGGGTATTTCTTGATTTACCAATTCGTTGAATTTATTAAGATGGACATTGGGTTTCTCGATTTAATTATAAATTAATTAGGGTTTTGAAATAATTGGGGGTTTTCTAAATCTAACATTTTATCATAATTGATTAGTGGTTTTGGGTATCAATTTATGTTAATTTCATAATAAAACTAAGTTATAAAAATTATGGTTTCGGATTATTTCGGGGTTTCTTTAATCTTACGTTTTATTATAATTAACTAGTGTTTCTAAGCATCAGTTGATGTTAATTACCGAGTAAAAGTGAGTTTTGAAAATTAGGGTTTCAGATTATTTGGGGGGTTATCATACCTGTGAGTTTAATTAAGTTTAATTAGTGTTCTCGTGAAATGAATTGTGTTAATCTCATGATATGATTTATTTTATAAAAATTTAGGGTTTTAGCAGGTTGGGTGAGTGATTCGAATGGGTGTTTGTTTGCTACTGTTATTTACAATATTCGATACACTGTATTAGACTTAAACAAGACATGGATAATAATAAGAAAACGCAGCAAGGGGGTCTCGGGTCAAATGTAGTCTCGGCCATAATAGCGTCTCGGGTCTAAGGTCTTTGTGTAATCCATCTTTATTTTACTTAAATTTTAGTCAGATTTGGTTCACGATTAGCTAACACTATTCTTACTTGATTTTCGCATGTAGGGTATGGTTTGACAAGCACAACTATAATGTATGCAGAAAATAAAGAGGGGAATGGCGAAAGACTCACAACTTGGAGGTTTTCGATTGGTGGTTTCGGACAGTGGTTGGATTTGGGCTTGGCTGACTCAAG
Source organism: Glebionis coronaria (assembly GCA_025667525.1). Lineage (NCBI taxonomy): Eukaryota > Viridiplantae > Streptophyta > Magnoliopsida > Asterales > Asteraceae > Glebionis > Glebionis coronaria. The sequence goes on along the minus strand of CM046882.1, from coordinate 407,906,151 downwards.
ACCTCACTACTGGCTTCTAAAATATGCCCAGAACTTGTATCTAAAATTGCTTTGATGTAAGCAGGAACTTAATTTTTGTAACCCAAATTTGTTTGATGTTTTGTATTTGTGTTGGGAGGTTGTGAAGAATGAAGCTTGTGACATGCCCAAAAATGGCATTTGGCAAGCTTGTGACATGCCCAAAAATGGTTAATCTAAATCTGGTTTTGGCAAGCTTGTGACCCAAACATGGAATAAAGTTGGTTTTGTAACCCAGATTACTAGTCTAGGGTTAATCTAAATCTGGTTTTGGCAAGCTTGTGACATGCCCAAAAATGGCGTTTTGGCCTGTGTGCTGGACACTTGTAGTAAGTGGGTAGTAAAATATGTATTTAGGATTTTCAGTTTGACTTTGGTTGACCTGAGTTTGTAACCACTTTTTATAAAAATGAAAGTTTACATAGTTTGAATTTTGTTTTCAGTTTAAGTGATTAATCTGTATACACTTTCAAACTATTCGGCCCAGTCAGTTTCGGCCCAACATGGCAAATTGTGAAGGACTTGTTCCAAAGTAATAAGACTTGGCTAACATAAATGACTCGATGTAGTAATATGGAAGTATCAGCACAATTAAACTAACGACGTGACAACGTAGGAGTGGATAACACATATCCTCGACTAGCTCAAGTACATTAATAGTCGGCACAAACTGTTCATATGTCTTATAGTTACAAACAAGCACGCCTTTTAATTAGATAATAAGACGCGAAAATTCAAGTTGTTACATTCGCTCTCTCTAAAGAGGGCTTTTTCCACAAAGCAAAACGAGTAATACATTTCAAGTTGGCACTACGTTAGCGAACAAGTGAGGGTACTTTGCTTTGAATTGGTCCTCTCATTCCCAAGTAAATTTTGATCCTCTACGTACATTCCAACGCACTTTAACAATTGGTATGCGACTTTGTTTGAGTCATTTGACTTCTCGATCCATGATTTCGACGGGTTCTTCCACGAATACAAGTTTGTCGTTTAGTGGAATTTCTTCTAGCGGTATGACAAGATCTTCATCGGATTGGCACTTCTTCAAGTTGCAAATGTGAAAGACATTGTGCACATGACTAAGTTCTTGTGGTAGCTCCAAATGATCATCACCAATGCGTTGAATAATTTCAAACGGTCTAATATAACGAGGGTTTAGCTTTCCGCGTTTACCAAATCGGATCACACCTTTCCATGGTGCAACTTTCAACATCACTCGATCTCCGGCTTGGAACTCCAAAGGCTTTCGTTTTTTGTCAGCATAACACTTTTGACGATCGCGAGCCGCTTGCATACGACTCTTGATTTGAACGATTTTCTCCGTGGTCTCATGAATAATTTTCGGTCCGTTAAGTTGTGCATCACCAACTTCCGCCCAACAAATGGGTGAACGACATTTTCGACCGTAAAGTGCTTCAAATGGTGTCGCTTTAATACTAGTATGGTAACTATTGTTGTACGAAAATTCTATTAGCGGTAGGTATCGATCCTATCCGTTTCTAAAATTGATCACACATGCATGGAGCATGTCCTCCAAGGTTTGGATGGTTCTCTCGCTTTGGCCATCCGTTTGGGGATGGTAAGCCGTGCTCATATCCAATTGTGTTCCCAACGCTTCTTGGAGTGATTGCCAAAATCTTGAGCAATATCGGCCGTCTCGGTCCGATATGATAGAAATCGATACTTCGTGCTTAGCAACGACTTCTTTCAAGTACAATCGCGCTAAATGATCCATTTTATCATTTTCTTTCATAGGGAGGAAATGTGTGGACTTTGTAAGACGATCCACAATGACCCAAATAGTATCATATCCCGCGGACGTCTGGGTAGTTTAGTGATAAAGTCCATGGTAATTCTCTCCTATTTCCACTCCGGGATCCTAGATTGGAATAGTAATTCGGAAGGCTTTTGGTGTTCAACCTTAACATTAGCGCAAGTTAAACATTTTCCAACATAAGTCGCTATGTCGGCCTTCATGTTCGGCCACCAATAGAACATTTGCATGTCGTGATACATTTTATCCAATCCGGGGTGGATCGAATATTTAGACTTATGTGACTCGTGCATGATCAAAGTTTGAATGTTTCCGTAATGTGGCAACCAACTTGTATTATCAAGACCAATGTTCCATCGGCACGTACAACAAGTTTCTTAGTAATCATTCCATTGTCGTCTTCTTCATCGATGTTCTCCACTTTAATAGCTTCTCGTTGAGCTTCTAAGATTTTTGATGGTATGTTCAAGCCAGTAGTCATCACCAAGGATCGAACTCTTAGAGGTCTCTCACGAGGTTTTCTACTCAAAGCATCGGCTACAACATTAGCCTTTCCCGGTGTGTAACGGATTTCACAATCATAATCCCCAAGCAACTCCAACCATCATTGTTGTCTAATGTTAAGATCTTTTTGGTTCAAGATGTGGTTGTAGACTTTTATGATCGGTGTACACAACACATTTGGTACCGTAAAGCTAGTGTCTCCAAATCTTGAGAGCAAAGACAACCGCGCCCAACTCTAAATCATGAGTGGTATTATTTTCTTCATTTGGTTTCAATTGTCGAGACGCATAAGCAATGACCTTTTTCCTTTGCATAAGGACCGCTCCTAGGCCCTTACTCGAAGCGTCACAATATACTTCAAAGTCTTCACTACCCTCGGGTAATGCAAGAATAGGCGCATCACAAAGTTTTTTCTTAACAGTTTGGAAAGACAATTCTTGATCGTCTCCCCAAATAAACTTCTTACTTTTTTAGTCAATTCCGTCATAGATTTAACGATCTTAGAAAATCCTTCGATAAATTGTCTATAATAACCGGCGAGTCCAAGGAATTGGAGAATCTCCGTAGGAGTAGAAGGAGTCGCCCAATCCTTCATCGCTTCAATCTTGGCGAAATCCACGTGAATTCTATTACTATCAATCACGTGCCCAAAGAATTGCACCGTGTGAATCCAAAACTCACACTTTGAAAACTTTGCATATAATTGTTCTTGTTTCAACAATTCTAAAATCTTCTTCAAATATTCTTCGTGTTCTTCCTTATTACGGGAATAAATAAGGATGTCGTCAATGAACACAATCACGAACTTGTCCAAATAAGGTTTACACACACAGTTCATGAGGCCCATGAAAACCGTGGGTGCGTTAGTCAACCCAAATGGCATAACTTGGAATTCAAAGTGACCGTGTCGGGTTCGAAACGCCGTCTTAGAAATGTCTTCTTCTCGAACTCTAAGTTGATGATAACCCGATCTTAGATCAATCTTTGAATAAATGCTCGAACCTTGAAGTTGATCAAACAAGTCATCGATCCTTGGTAAAGAATAACGATTCTTTATGGTAAGTTTGTTCAACTCACGATAATCGATGCACATACGGAAAGATCCGTCTTTCTTCTTCACAAGGTGATCCCCATGGTGAGGAACTCGGTCTAATGAATCCTTTATCGGTAAGCTCCTTTAGTTGATCGGCTAACTCTTTCATCTCGGCGGGTGCTAATTGGTAAGGTGCTCTTGCAACGGGTGCGGCTCCGGGTGTTAGTTCGATGTGAAACTCTACTTGGCAAAGTGGCGGTAATTCGGGTAAGTCTTCGAGAAAAACTTTCGGAAAATCACGAACAATCGGAACATCTTCAATTTTCTTCTCTTTAGGGTCGGCTTCATTCTTGTTGGTAACTTGAATAAGGAAAATAGGACGACCTTCCTCAATGTACTTTTGAGTTTTTGTACATGAGATGACATTCAAACTAGTTTGACATTTTGCGCCATTTCTTTCTCCAAAGATAGTCATAGTTTGGTTTCCGTAAGGAACGCGAACTTGTTTTTCATTTCAAACTATCTCCGCATGGTACTTGGATAACCAATCCATACCAACGATGAAGTCAAAACTCCCTAGTTCGATGGGTAAGAGATCGATGGTGAATGGGTGATACAAGATTTTACTCAGGTTAAAAGATTCGTTTAAGTATGTCTCTTCGAATTGAAAAACTTGCGTTTAATGTGCGATTCAGCTGTTCTTTGGTGAAACAAAGATGTGTCGTTGTAGTAAATAAAAGGTGCAGACCAATTAAAGTAAAAGTGCAATTAAAGTAAATCTAACTCTAATTAAAATAAAGTGCGAGTATTTAAAAGCAAGACTAAAATTAAAGGGCACTAATGTAAATAACGCAAACTTAAATCTAACTAAGGCAAACTTAAAATGCAACTAAAACTAAATCTTAAACTAAGGCAAAGCTAAAATAAATCTAAGGCAAATAAACTTAAAGTGCGAGCAAGGAAAAAGGCGGGAAAAATAAAGATCAAAATAAAAAGGCAGAAAACTAAAACTAAGATTTCCCTATCCGGAATAAACTCCTATTCGAAATAAATGGCTAATCGGAATATCCCCTATTCGGAATATCACCCTACTCGGAATATTTGTCTATTCGGAAAGTCCAGCCTACTCGGAATATTATCCCTACTCGGAATGTTTAACCCTATGCGGAATAAACCTCCTATGCGGAATAATCCTCTATTCGGAATAGTCAGTCTACTCGGAATAAGTCCCTTATGCGGAATAATGTCACCTATCCGGAATAAGTTCCCTATGCGGAATAAACCTTCTATGTGGAATAAAGTTCCTTACTCGGAATAAAAAGCCTATGCGGAATCTTAGCCTATTCGGAATATCAGGGCTATGCTGAATAAACCCCTATGCGGAATATGGGCCCTATTCGGAATAACACCCTTACTCGGAATATTAAATATTCCGAATAAAGCAAAAATTAGCAAAACCTCTATTCGGAATAATAGCTGGGCTCGAATCCTGGGAAATATCAGTAACAGTAAACCGAAAAACAAGGAAAAAGGTAAAAATAGCTCGGATCAAACAAAAACTAAGCTAAATCAAACACAAGATTAAATCAAACAAGCAAATAAACAACTATTAAGCATAAACAATCAATCCAAATCAATCAAACTCACAAAACTTAATCAAAATAATCAAAACCCACTTAAATAAATCAACAAAAATTAAGAACATGAACATAAACAAATCAACACAAAGATTAAAGAAAGGTAGAATGAGATTAACAAGATAAAAATAAAGATTAACAAGAATTAAAAGAAAAACTTACTTGAATTAAATGGTAATTAAGGTGCAAAACAAGGTAATTAAATGGACAAGTAATTAAAGGTGCAAGGTAATTAAAAATGGAAGAGATAGTTTGTCAAGCTATCCAACAACAACAAATGATTAACAACTAATACTATTTATAGGGGAGGATTAAGGAAGCTTCCTCCCCTCCTTCATTTCTTGTTAATTGCGGGATTAAGTCCCTCCTTCATTTAATCTTCATTAATTGCGTCATTAGTCCTTTTCTTCTAATCTTTCTTTCATATTTGGACTTTAAGGACTTGTGGCTTGGGATATCTTTTGAACTCGTCTTTAATTTCTTCAATAAAATAGACTTGAGTTTCTCGGCTTTTGATAAACTTCCGTCTTTTGACTTTTTCTTCGATAAATCTTCAGAATTGGTCTTGGACTTCCGTTCTTTTTCCACTCTTGACTTCTTGACTCCGTATTTCATCCTTTTCTTCAATAAAAGTCAGTAAATGCCCGTGAATGTCCGTGTTTTCTCCACTTTTCACCTTTTCATCCTAAATCACAACAAAAACACAAACCACGCATAATTCCGACATAAAAGACATAAAATACACGTTTTGGTCCGGTTATTATAGTAATTAAGTGGTAGAAAAGATGGGTGTTTACACACCTATCAAATCCCCTACACTTGACCATTGCAATGTCCTCATGCAATGCATTAGTTACAAAGCAAGATTACATTTTTCATCATAATTAATCCACGTTGGCCTTTATTAAAGAGATAGAAGATTAAAGACATACAAAATAAAGAAATCAAAAGCATACCTTGGGTTTTGAAAATGTTATGAATAATCATCATCCTCAAGTTTTCACTTTCTCCAAACCAAGCTTAAAAACGAGATCATTGTTATTATAAGTTAGTAAACTAACACGAACTCATGTGGGTCAATTATTCACTTAGACTCCCTTATTCCTAGGTGTATCTCTTATATTTTATTGTTTGTCTTGAATGATCACGAAGATGCATTGTTTGACTTATTTCGATAGTTATTTAGTCTGAAAATAAAGTGCACGATTTAATCAAAAGTTAGCTAAAGGACCAAATCTTTTAAAACTGCTTCTCGGGACCTCATAAAGTTCATATCTTGGCATAACTCGCTTCGCGATTTGAGACCTTTCTCGGACCGATATTTGGCAGCGACTTCATACTTCAAATCTTGAGAGACGTTCATGAAATAATGGTCTTCTCTTCATATAGGAATTTCTTCACTTGAAGTTTTGAGAGATTCATACTTGGACCACGACTTCTTCATTTTTCTCCAATCTTTATTTTTGGACTTTGATATACAACGATCCGCCTCCTTTTATGACTTGGATCTATTTATCCTCATACCTTGTTAGGGTCTTTTCGGATATACTTCTCCATGACTTTTGGGGAGTTTTGCTTTACGTCGTGTGTCTCGATCCTTCATATTGATTTTTGATAAATGATTCTTCACATCACTTTGGATCTTTAGCAACAAAATATAGCCCTCATGCCTTGTTAGGGCCTTTTCGGACTCGCCAATCTTCGCGTCCCGCTTCAATAAGTTATGCCTTGGCTATGAACTCTAATCCATACCGAGCAACTTTTAAACGATCTGGGGCTAGAAGCTAAGTAACCTTTCAAATCGTACAACCTTATTTATTAGCAGATAAATTTATTAGCAAGCGATGGGAGAATAGGCTTATAATTAACTCACATAAATTCACGAAAGAATACCGAACTTATAATTGGCTCTATCATCTCTCGTTCTCCACAGTTTAAAATCTCAAGGAATGAGATTCGTGGATACTTAGCCTATTAAATCAAAATTTTGGGTTTTCGAGTCGCCTATAGGATCTTGCAAATTCTTAGACTTTTTCAAGCTTAGAAATCGCATTTTATAGTTCCCTTGATAAACGGCTCTCTAGGATCAATTATAGGAACTTGCGAAAAGTTCTTGTTCTTAACCCGTGAGAGTTAAGATTTTCGCGTTTTATAGCTCCCTATATAAAAGCCTAGCAAAATTTGACTTAAACATGTTAAGGATACTAGCTAGAGTAAACTCGGATTGAGTCAAAAGATTCACAACGTTTGAAAATTAAAACCACTTATTAACATTTATTTTAGCAAAGAAAGGAAATAACTATACAAAGGGAAAAACTAATAGGCCAAAATAGATCAAAAATTTTGAAAAATGTCGAAAAATTGATTTTCCGGTTAAATTGAGGACAAATACAAGGAAAAGACCACTTAACTTCGATAGAAGTCCCCCCTACACTTAAGATAAACATTGTCCTCAATGTTTAAGCATGTGGGAGTAACTCCCCTACACTTAGGACATTGTGCACGTTGTTTAAATTTCGCTAAGGAAAAGACAACTAAAGAGATTCCTATTTTAATATTGAGAAAATATAAAATAGTGAATCGAAAAGAGTTTAGGATAGAACCGGGAAGAAGTAGAACATGGAATCACGGGTCGTCAAGAATCATCAAGAGTGGATCGTTGAAGCTCGAATCCCTGATTAAGAAGTGAGGAGAGGAAAACAAACCAAAGGGTCCCCCCTACACTTATGGTAAAGAAAGAAAAAAGATAGATGCATGGGTTGCCTCCCAAGAAGCGCTGAATTTTTGTTCACCGAGTCATTAGCCTGACCCGACCTTGATTATCAACGGAAGAAGCATGAAACATATCCACCAGGATCAAAGACATAGTTTTCATCGAGCAAATAACACAAGCTTAAGGCGAACAAGGCAAGCCAAAGAAGAGTAGGCAAGGTTCCCTTAAGCAGTAATGGAGCACAGTAGAAGCAAGGATGAAGTGGTGCAAGCATGTCTTCAATGGTTCCAAAGATTTTTCCTTTTATTTCATCAGGTGGATACTGAGATGGCTTAAAGACTTCAATACCGGGATCGAACACCTTTTCCTTCAGGGGAAAATAGCACTCCGGCTCAGCCGAGTGTGAAGAAGATCCGCAAAGAAGCACAACCTCGTCCTCAGAAGTGGGACAAAGAGGTGTCAAATCATACGTGCAACGGATTTCGGTGTCAACCGGTTTCTTCTCCTTAGACAAAATTTTCTTCAAATCCAAAGTAGGATCAAGACGATAAGAGTCAAATTCCAGAGGAGGTGCATCACTCTCATGCGGGAAGTATGTATTGAGAAACATAGAGAAGTCTTCCTCGAATGAGTAATCGTCCAAAGTAGGATCGAGTGATGGCGGAGGATCTTCATCATGTGAAGAATCGCTCGAAAGAGTATCGGCCTCATCAAAATCATCGAATGTGGGCAGCTCGGGATACTCAGAAGTATAATCAAAATCATCTGAATCTGAGCTAGAATCATCATCATCATAAGCATCAAAGACCGGTGGCGAATCATAAATGGGAGAAGGTTCCAAAGTGGATCGAGAATCATCCTCATCATCGTCAAAGAGTGGATTATCGATGGAAGAATCGAATAGAGGATTGTCATAGACGGTAAAGTCATCGAGCACATTAATCATATTCACTGATTCTCGGCCTCCAAAGGATTTTCCTGTAAGCTTCCCCATTTTAAAAACTTTAGAATCATCCCCGACTCGTAAGATTAACTCACCTTCGGCCACATCCACTAAAGCTCATCCGGTTCTCAAAAATGGCCGACCAAGTATTAAAGGAATACGAGGGTCCATTTCATAATCAACTACGACAAAATCGACCGGGAAAGTAAATGTGCCAACTTTGATAAACACATCTTCGGCTATACCAACGGGGTAAGCGAGAGTGCGGTTTGCAAGTTCGAGAGTCATCTTTGTTGGAATGAGGTCGGGCAATGATAGTGTTTTCCAAACACTCAGTGGCATAAGATTAATACTAGCCCCGAGATCAGCAAGGGCAGTAAATTCTTCAGTTTTGTTGAACACGCAAGGCAACACAAAAACGACCGGGATCTCCAAGCTTTTCCGGAAGTTCTCTAAGAAGAACTGTAGAGCAGTTTTCATATAAGCGTGTGTTGGCGAGTTCAATCAGCTTTTCCTTCTTGCTAAGCAATTCCTTGAATGCTTTGACAAATTTCGGCATGTGGCAAAGTGCTTCAACAAGGCTAATGTTGATGGTCATTTTAGATAGCATATCCACATATTTCGATACTTGGCAGTCATTCTTGGTGAGATCATTGGTCTTGCCTATGCGAGAAGGGTATGGGATTCTAGGTTGATAAGGGTTAGGTGAAGGTGTAGGTGGTGAAGGTTGTGATGTTGAAGGGTCCTTCCGAGATACATCGTCATGACGAGGCGGAGACGGTAATGGTGCACTACTACTAGGTGTAGGAGGTGTAGGGATACATGGTGGTGGAGGAGGTGTAGATGGTGGTGAGTCAGATGGATTGACAATGGTAATTCCACTACGCGTAGTTATAGCACTCACATTAGCTCGCGGATTAGTGACGGTGTTTGAAGGTAGAGAACCCAAAGAATAAGGTTGAGCTTCGGGCAAGAAACTAGTCAACAGATTCTTTAATTCAGTTGTTTGAGTGATGAAGGAGGATTGAAGATTATCACGAACCTCGGTTCTGATGTCATTACCTTGCTTCAAGATATCTCCTTTCAAATTGATTATTTGGCTCTGTAGATTCTTGATTTGCTCACCTTGAGTTCTCATGATGGTGTCAACATCGGGATTAATGGGTGGGTGTTGTTGGGTGGGTGGTTGATAAGGGTTAGAAGCACGAGGTGAGATTTGGTTGCTTCTATTGTAGTTGTTGGCGGGATTTTGGTTTTGAGGAGAAAAACCGGGTGAAAGGTAGTTGTTGGAACGGTAGCTCAGCAGATTTCTATCCCCTTGTTGTCTAGCTTGGTAATTTTCCGGTGAATAATTACCGTAAGCTGCATACACATTTTCCGGATTTCCTTGTGTCGAAGGACAATCGGTGTATGAGTGAGGACCGCCACATGTTTCACAAGGATTAGCAACCGCTTTAACTTGTTGTTGTTGTTGGTTTGAAGCGAGAAGCGTAATACTTTTGCTCATTTCAGCCATCATGCGGGTGAGTTCAATCATCTCAGGGTTTGCTGAGGTAGAAGAAACATTGACTCTCGTGTTGTTTCTAGAAGAAGCAGAGGAATCCCAGTTCTTATGATGAGTAGTCATGTTTTCAATTAACTCTCTACACTCCTCGGGTCTCCTTTTCATGAATGTGCCACCGGCGGCTGCATTGATCGTATCACGATCTCGAAAAGTCAATCCGTTGTAGAAAGTATCTATCAAAGTGACGGGAAGCATATTGTGGTTTGGACATCTATCGATCAAGACATTATATCTCTCACATGCATCAAAAAGAGATTCATCGGGATCTTGCATGAAACCGCTGATCTGATTGCGGAGGCTTGTGACCATGGATGGTGGAAAGTAGCGCGACAAAAAGCCTTGAGTCATGTCATCCCAAGTGTGAATAGAATTCTTCGGGAGACGATCAAACCATTTCTCGGCATGATGTAATAGAGTGTGTGGAAAGAGTTGTAGGCGAAGCTCATCCATTGTGGCACCAGCCAACTTCATGCTTTGGGTGATTGTAATGAACTTGTCGAGGTGTTTGTTGGCATCATCATTAGGCAATCCTCTAAATGGGTTTGTTTGTACTTGCTGAATCATGTGGTGCTTCAACGAAAACTCAGGAGCGTTGATTTGCATCGGCGCAATCGGTCCTCCTCGTCCAAACATTGTTGGTTGACAAAGTTCCTCCATGGTCCGAAGATCGGGCTGTGGAAGAGCATTGTTGTTATTATTATTATTCAGGTTCGGTGGAATGTTGTTGTTGTTAACACCTGCCATACTTAAATCTTCTTGAGGCTCGGGCTCTTGATAATTAGAAGATCTAGTACGCATACACCTGAAAATGCCCAAGAAAACAAAACCAAACACAAAGACAATATATATACACAATAAAAATAAAATCTTTTTGGATTTTTGAAATTTTTAATTTTTATGGTTTTTTGAATTTTTTTATGCAAGAAAAATAACGTTCACAAGTGAACGGATCCCAAAAAGCAACGTGTCTCTCACAGAAAACTGTTGATCTTTACGAAAAGAGCCGGCAGCGGCGCCATTTGATACAAGATTTTACTCAGGTTAAAAGATTCGTTTAAGTATGTCTCTTCGAATTGAAAAACTTGCGTTTAATGTGCGATTCAGCTGTTCTTTGGTGAAACAAAGATGTGTCGTTGTAGTAAATAAAAGGTGCAGACCAATTAAAGTAAAAGTGCAATTAAAGTAAATCTAACTCTAATTAGAATAAAGTGCGAGTATTTAAAAGCAAGACTAAAATTAAAGGGCACTAATGTAAATAACGCAAACTTAAATCTAACTAAGGCAAACTTAAAATGCAACTAAAACTAAATCTTAAACTAAGGCAAAGCTAAAATAAATGTAAGGCAAATAAACTTAAAGTGCGAGCAAGGAAAAAGGCGGGAAAAATAAAGATCAAAATAAAAAGGCAGAAAACTAAAACTAAGATTTCCCTATCCGGAATAAACTCCTATTCGAAATAAATGGCTAATCAGAATATCTGTCCCTATTCGGAATATCACCCTACTCGGAATATTTGTCTATTCGGAAAGTCCAGCCTACTCGGAATATTATCCCTACTCGGAATGTTTAACCCTATGCGGAATAAACCTCCTATGCGGAATAATCCTCTATTCGGAATAGTCAGTCTACTCGGAATAAGTCCCTTATGCGGAATAATGTCACCTATCCGGAATAAGTTCCCTATGCGGAATAAACCTTCTATGCGGAATAAAGTTCCTTACTCGGAATAAAAAGCCTATGCGGAATCTTAGCCTATTCGGAATATCAGGGCTATGCATAATAAACCCCTATGCGGAATATGGGCCCTATTCGGAATAACACCCTTACTCGGAATATTAAATATTCCGAATAAAGCACAAATTAGCAAAACCTCTATTCGGAATAATAGCTGGGCTCGAATCCTGGGAAATATCAGTAACAGTAAACCGAAAAACAAGGAAAAGGGTAAAAAAAGCTCGGATCAAACAAAAACTAAGCTAAATCAAACACAAGATTAAATCAAACAAGCAAATAAACAACTATTAAGCATAAACAATCAATCCAAATCAATCAAACTCACAAAACTTAATCAAAATAATCAAAACCCACTTAAATAAATCAACAAAAATTAAGAACATGAACATAAACAAATCAACACAAAGATTAAAGAAAGGTAGAATGAGATTAACAAGATAAAAATAAAGATTAACAAGAATTAAAAGAAAAACTTACTTGAATTAAATGGTAATTAAGGTGCAAAACAAGGTAATTAAATGGACAAGTAATTAAAGGTGCAAGGTAATTAAAAATGGAAGAGATAGTTTGTCAAGCTATCCAACAACAACAAATGATTAACAACTAATACTATTTATAGGGGAGGATTAAGGAAGCTTCCTCCCCTCCTTCATTTCTTGTTAATTGCGGGATTAAGTCCCTCCTTCATTTAATCTTCATTAATTGCGTCATTAGTCCTTTTCTTCTAATCTTTCTTTCATATTTGGACTTTAAGGACTTGTGGCTCGGGATATCTTTTGAACTCGTCTTTAATTTCTTCAATAAAATAGACTTGAGTTTCTCGGCTTTTGATAAACTTCCGTCTTTTGACTTTTTCTTCGATAAATCTTCAGAATTGGTCTTGGACTTCCGTTCTTTTTCCACTCTTGACTTCTTGACTCCGTCTTTCATCCTTTTCTTCAATAAAAGTCAGTAAATGCCCGTGAATGTCCGTGTTTTCTCCACTTTTCACCTTTTCATCCTAAATCACAACAAAAACACAAACCACGCATAATTCCGACATAAAAGACATAAAATACACGTTTTGGTCCGGTTATTATAGTAATTAAGTGGTAGAAAAGATGGGTGTTTACACACCTATCAATGGGATATTCTGTAAACTTAGGGTGCAACCCTTAAGTACGGTACTTGTAGTGATTGATTTGCCATCGGCTAGTTCCATATTATAATTGACCTCTAACGTGACGGGGTTCACGTTTAATCGTTCACTAAAAGCAATTGACACAAAACTTCTATCCGCACCAGAATCAAATTATACAGAAGCAAATATGATATTGATGAGGAACATATCGGTGACTACATTGTTGTCTTGGATGGCCGCTTCGGCACATAAAACATACATACGCCCCGGTGCTCTCGCTTGATCCCCATTGTTTCGGACATTTGGAGCTCCATGATTTTGTCAGGATTGTCTACGAGCTTGGTTGTTGTTATTGTTACCGCTGATTTGGTTTCCTCGGTCTTGAGTGGTGGCTTTAGGGCACCTCTTCTTGAAACGACCTTTTTCCCCGCAACCATAGCATGTGACATCCGCGTATTGCACATTTTGAGTTTCCAAAGCCCTTTGGTTTGTGGGCTTCGGTGCACTACGACAATCCTTAGCAAAGTGGATGGATTTGCCACAATTGTGGCACGTGCTTCCGCAAGCTCTATTGTGATGCTTTCCACACTTGCCACAAAATGGTAATCTCCCTGGATAGCCGGATCCTCCATTCGCATTAAACACCTTTGCCACATCTTGGCGCTTGTTAGGTTGGTCACCATGATTAGGCTCATGGCTTCCTTCCCATTTTTACTTATTATCACCAACATCCAAAGTGCTGGAGTCCATCAAGCCATCCGCCATCTCAATGGCCTCATTCAAATCGGTAGGTTTTGAAGAAATCACATCTCTTTGGATTGAGGATGGCACTCTAACAATGAACCTTTCCACGACACGTGTCTCACTTGGTATCATCTCAGGACACATCAATCTTAACTCTTGTAATCGTTGAGTGTAAGCCGTCAAATTAACCCCATGCACACGGAGGTTCCATAGCTCAACTTCCAACCTTTTCATTTCATTCCTAGGGCAATACTTCTTTAGGATAATTCCCTTGAAATGTGCCCAAGGAGTAGCATTAGCCGCTTCCAAACTTACGGCTCGAACATGGATGTTCCACCATGTTAAAGCACCATCAACAAGAGTACTAGATCCAAATTTCACCTTGTCGCTCTCGGCAACATTACTTACACAAAATTGAGATTCAAGTCTCTCAATCCAACGAGCAAGACCTACGGCACCCTCGGTACCATTAAAGGTACTAGTAAAGCAAGAACATAATTCTTTGTACGAGCACGTACGAGTAGTAGTTGTCGGGACTTGCACTCGATTGGTTTCTTCTTGACTGCTTCGAGTGGTCTCGGTGGCGGCAACTCCATCGGCTATCATTTGGCTTAAGACAGTCGAATCGATAGCGATGGGTGCGGCTGGATTTTGATTGGCCCTAGAGTTGCGGGTAGCGTGTACCATAGTCCTATAACCATAACGAAGAATCATGACAAAGGTTAGAAACAACAAGTTCATAATGTTAGAGAGTACAAAGCACGACAAAAGTATGATATCACAATCAAATAACGAAGAGATTCACAAGTTATGTAGTGCACGAATAATTCATTCCACGATTAAAATGAGTTCAAAGGAGTCAAATACATAGTCTAAAATTTTAAAGGTTACAATACATGGATGGAAAAATGGGAATTAAGTGCAACATGAATCGACTAAGAATCAATCTAGTCATGACGACGCTCGAGGGTCTCAATCCTATCGGCCAAATCTAGCAATGCCCTATGCAAAAGGTTGCGCAAGGCTCCAATCTCATAGTGTTGGTCATCTAGTCTACGATCAAGTTCCGTGACTCGGTCGGGTGTGGGTGGTGCACTCCTCCTAAAACTTGCAATGACCTCCGCATAGCAAGTCTCGAGCCTAACCACCGACTCAATAGGTAAATCACTCAAACGGCTAAGGACATGAGTCATGTTGCTTCGGAGAGTAGCAAGTCGAGCAAAATGATGAGGAGTGGGTGTTCCGCGTGCTTCGGCGGCCGTGGAACTCTCGGCTCCATTCATGCCGTATGGTGGTAGTGGAGTAGGCATCATTGGTCGAAATGGGGCATCATGCCTTGAGGGCACTTCTAAGGGTGGTGGCTTCAAAGACAAGTGTGTGGTGCAAGTGGGAGTTGAATCCAAATGCCTCGAAGCTAGCTTTTTCCCTATGATGGAGGGTCTCACTGACATCCTTGCGGTGCGATGATTGTGATGGCCCTTTGGAGCAAGAGTGGGTGAGGTGGATAGAGATATCATAAGTACCTTGTCACGCCTTTTGTATCATCTCAATGGTGGTGGTGAAGGAGGTTTAGGTGCACGGGCAATCGGCTCTCCATGAGTGGCTTCTTTAAGCAATGATGACATAGGTGAGGAGTCTCTCGTGGGGGACTCTCTGATGATCACAAGTCGTGCTCCATTGGCGGACGAGCTCACGTGGTACAATGATTCTTCGGATGAGGTAGACATAGCACTGCCAATTAAAAGGCATGTATAAGAAATAAATCCGATTTTGCAATCATGTATGTTTTAAGCTCAAAGTTATCATGGCACAAACCATTTAGCATAGAATTTCAATTAAGTGTCGAAATAAAAATTGATTTAGCGTATACCCATAAGTTAAGTCACTTAGCAATTTAAGCGGTCAAAGTAGCATGGCAACAATGCATGAAATAATACAAATCACAACTTACTTGTATCGAAGACGTGGAGTGAAGTGGCCCATGGAGATGGAAAGATAGTTATAGTCTAGTGTTACTCTTTTTCAAAAATTTCATTTCTGACTTAACGTTTGTAAAAATGATTTTTATAAAAGCAACCTAGTTCTTTATAAGCATGGCTCTGATACCAATCTGTCACACCCTTAAATTACCAATGTATGTGAATACACTTAGGTGTGACTATCATGACTATTATAAGACATAGATACAAGGAACGACCATTTGAAAGTCGTTTTAATTCATTAAACATAAATAACTTGTTCAAGAAAATGTTTAGTACAACATGATGAAATAAATCAAAGTTTTGGATGACATAACATTAGGATAAAAGTCTTCAAAAGATAGTCATAACAATTTATTATCTCCATAGCACAACCACATCACTCCTCCGCCTTGACACCTGAGAAAAACATTGCTAAAACGTCAACACAAAGGTCGGTGAGTTTATAGGTTTAAATGCAAATAGTGTGATGAACCGTAAGATTTTAGTTAGACAATCGGCATATAATATTATAATAAATACAAGATTATAATCAAATAGCATAAGTTTATAACATCCTACGTCTAAGCTCATGACACTAAAGCGTTAACCAACCAACAAGTTATAGTGAGAGCCCAAGCAAATGCCTATCCCAAAGCATTCGTAACGACTTAAATGTAAGTGTATCTAATGTGGACACACAACCAACATTAGATAGGGATGTAAATCCCAATAGATCTATTCATAACATTCGCAAACTTACACAAAGTAATTAACGGTTCACGATAGTGGGCTAAATCATCTAGGGATATCGCTACTTAGACATCATATAGGCAAACGTATGAGTTTTTATGGCACTTATGTTCATCCGTAAAACAAGCAATGTTCTCACCCCATGTAGTTAAAAGCAATTAAAAGTGGGGATATAAACTCATCTCGTCAAACAAGCAAAGTGATGGGAATTCGAAGGTAGCTCGAGAATATGACCATGTTATCCACAAACTAGTTAAATATAATGATCGTGTTATGACATCTATGATTAATACCAAAACGAATGCATGACAACCTAGTTATGCTTGACGATTAATTTTGTTTAATGAAAAATACGACAATTTTACCTAGTTATTTAATAAATGGGCTTTGGGTTCAATAATACATTTTATAAATCAAAATTCGTGTGGGCTTATATAAACTCGACTGTCCAAATAGCCCAACCCTTCAAGGAAACAATGGGCTCGGCCCATTTGGTTAATTCAACCTACCCGACCCAAAACAGGGGGACGATACAAACTATGTGGAGGGTTGGTTATATTCATTTTACACATCACAATCCCAGCCGACACATTCTTTGACCCAGATTCACATCTAAACCGACTCATCTCTCTCTCTCCCTGGAAAGCTCAAATATAAAGGTTCCCATGGCTAAAGAAAATACCAAATCGATATACTATCATCATAAACATGTTACCCCTGTTTGTATACCGGGTGTGGGATGTGAGTTTCATCCTAGCATCAAAACAAAAATCGATTCCAGGGTTTATTTCTAGGTTGATTCGGTGGTGTTTTCTTCATATAAAGATAAGTCTTACTTTCTTCTTCTAATAAAAGTCTAGAGATGTTTTGATTTATACTTTTCGAACAAAAGGGGTATTTCTTGATTTACCATTTCACTGGATTTATTAAAATGGACATGGGGGTTCTTGATTTAATTATAAATTAATTAGGGTGTTGAAATAATTGGGGGTTTTCTAAATCTAACGTTTTATCATAATTAATTAGTGGTTTTGGGTATCAATTTATGTTAATTTCATAATAAAACTAAGTTATAAAAATTAGGGTTTCAGATTATTTGGGGGTTTCTTTAATCTTACGTTTTACTATAATTAACTAGTGTTTCTAAGCATCATTTGATGTTAATTACCGAGTAAAAGTGAGTTTCGAAAATTAGGGTTTCGGATTATTTGGGGGTTTTCATACCCGTGAGTTTAATTAAGTTTAATTAGTGTTCTCGTGAAATGAATTGTGTTAATCTCATGATATGATTGATTTTATAAAAATTTAGGGTTCGGCAGGTTGGGTGAGTGATTCGAATGGGGGTTTGTTTGCTACTGTTGATCCTAAACTTAGATCGATTTAGCTTGTGTAAACGAGAATAAATCAAGTTAAACACTTAGAGAAACTTTTTTATATATGAAACAATTTAAGTATTATGCGGAATTAATACTTAAACAAGAACACACAAACAAGATAAACCAAACTTTCACTTTGATTGATTAATCGAACTTGCGTACAATGAAAGTGTGAAAAACATATATTGAACTAAACCTAAAGGCCTCCTTTTATAGATTAAGGAACCTTGTACAAGAGTCTACGTATCAGCTATTTTAGGTAAAGATAAACATAAGAAATACATTGTCAAACATATCTTTACTAGAAACATAAAACGTATAGACTAAGTACACTATCAGTGCTTGACTTCTTCTTATCAACGCTTGACTTCTTCCTGTCAACGCTTGTCTTGACAACGCTTGATTTCTTCCTATCAACGTCCCAATTCCTCTTGTCAGCGTCTAAATGTCTTGGCTTCATTTTATTCCCAACAATCCTCCCCTAAACTTGATATCTACTCTAGTAATCAAGTTTCTGAATAAAAACTAAGTACAAGGAGGATTCTTACAAATCTTATTAAGTTGGAAATAAATATATCTAATCAAATCTTTGCCAACGTCACTTGTATAATCCATCTCAAGTTGTGTTGACACCATTTTCTTCAAAACTTCTTTGGACATAGGATATTCAGCATCCACAAGAAGATATTCAAAAAACTTTGTAGTACTCAAGTGATACACACCAGCTGTTGAATGTAAACGCCATTGAAGTCCACTGACATCATCAAGATCCTTCCAAACTGGATATTCTTCATCTAGTGCACACATTCTCTTGAATGTTGACCAAATCGTTATTCCATTGACTGAAGTAGGTGTTTCAGTCTCATACTTGGCCTGCATCAACCTCCAAAGGTCTGCCAAGTCTTCCCTATCTAGTCTTTCAAACAAAGACATAAGAGTAGTGAAAGTATGTACCTCTTTCCCATATCTGCCAATCATCCAAAATCCACTTGCATCTTCCTCATAGTGAACTATAGGGTTTCTGGAATCATGAGGTAACACCTTCACCATATGTGAAGCTTCCAAGGGTGAGAGCTTAATACTCTTTCTAATAACAGCTTCACTAGGATTCACTCTATCCATGTTTTCTGGGAACTCAAGTGGAACTCCCTTCTTTAATGGTCTCGGTGTAACCAAAGCCTGTTGGATCTGCATCTCTTCTGTAAGTTCTTCCTTTCTTTCATCTGAAAGAAGCCTGATATTGTTCTGCTCTTGAATACTTGACAATATAGGATAAGCCTTATATTCCAACTCATCAAAAGACAATCCCTGCAACTTCTTAAAAGTCCAACCTGTTTGATGACATCTGAGCAACATGTTGTAGAGCTCCCTTCTATCCTTCTTAGTTTGTGAAAGAACTTTGCTAGCTTTATACTTTAGAATCACCTTGCAATCCCTTTGAACTCTTAGTATAATATCCAAACCCCAAATTTGATCTGATAAAGCCATGTCTGGATTCTCCATTACCTTATTCTCCCATGCAAAGTACATCTGAGCAACTTTAGGCATCTCATAATCCACCTGATTCTTCAACTCTGCAATCTTTTCCTTTGCCAACTCATCACCATATTCAAGTCTCTCTGGTTCTTCAATAATCATTACACTTGAATCTGTACTCTCATCATCACTGCCATCCTTACTCTCAATAGCAGTTTCCTTCATCCTATCTTCTTTCTCAAGTTGTGCAGCCAACATGGAATCAAACTTTACTTGGGTTGCATCCTTGGGAACTAATGTTTCTACCATGATCCCTTTACCTTTATCTAATATATAAATGGTTGGTAAAGATGATGATGGTACCTGTGTAGACACATCCTTGATGATAGCTGATGACTGGGATACATCAACCATACCCGCAGGTCTATCAACATCCAAAACCTGTGTGTCAACGCCTAACTTACTCCTATCAGCGCTTAGCTTATCAGCGTCAAAAACCTGCTTGTCAACGCTCAACTTACTCTTGTCAGCGCTTGGCTTAGAAACCTGTTCCAGCATCTCCATAAACGAAATCTTTGTTGGAGTTTCCAGTGAAACATCAATAATTGGCCTCTCCTTCAAGCTGGTCAAAGCTTCAGCCATTTCCACACCAATAGAACCACCTGAGCCTTTGTCACTTAAATTAAATGGCTCAGTAACAGCTTCCTCCCCTTTCTAAGAATCCTCCCTAGATGAAAGGACTCTTGTCTGCCTTCTCCTAGTCTCAACAGCTTCCAAAACAACAATCCTCTCCCTCAATTTCTTGAGTTCAAGGCCTTGTGTAGAGACAATATGTACAAGGTCTGCATTTTGCTTTTGCAAGCTAATGCAGACAGCCGTCAATGCCAACAATGTATAGGGTTCCAATCTTCCCTCCTCTAGAATGGGAATTTGACCTCCCAAAGTAGAGTCATGGGGCATGGATGGGGTCTTAATGATGTTAGGACTGGCTTGGCCTACATCTAAGCTAGTACCAATAGTCCTAGCCCCACCCATGTTACCAACCACACTTGTGATGGTGGTTCTCTCTGCAACATGGCTAGGACCACTAGAGGAGAACACTCTAGTAGTCCTTTGGCGTTTTTCCATCCTAAAGTCTGAGGGTAAAGAAGATGATGTTGATTGGGTTTCAGTTTGAGGTTAAGGGGTGTTTAGGTTTGTTGTAAAAGGGTGTCAGCGTTTGGATTTGTAGTGTCAACGCCAACATTTAACGTGTCAGCGTTGAAGGGATCTTGGTCAATTTCCATATACTGGGGTGATGGTGATAGTTTAGGTAATGGGCCTGGTTGTGGTAGTGGGTCTGGTTGAGGTTGTGTTGCTGCAATAATAGCAAGCATGGCTTGGGTAAGGGGTAAGTCTCTGTTTTGTGGTGTATTCATTGTAATAACCCGAATTTAACGCCATTATTTTACCCTAACTATGTTACGGATTTTGAATTCCTAAGTAATGGTAAGTATTGTATTGTTTGACGGTTTACGTTGAAACCGGTGATTGAGACTTTATTTGATGTTTTGACGAATGGAATTTATCCGTTAAATAATCGAGAAGACGACGAATGCCATATTTTAGCCGTGAGAGCTATTATTTTTATTTTTAGTATTTTTCGACTTATGGTCGCATTCGGTTGTAAACGAGTCGAAAGCGTGTTCTTATAATTTCTTATGCATTAATTTAATTATCGGGCTCGAGATTTAGTTATAGTAAATTTTAATTGGTAAAAACTGAGCCGAAGCTTTATTCATACCCGCGGCCCAACACTAAACCAAACACACCCTTATTTTACTTTTTATGTGTCTAACAAAACCTGTTGCCAAACACCCCTTTATTTTCTCACTACTTATTACACAAACATAAAAAGAGCTGTTGTTTCTTCTTTCTCCTCTGTCGACACCAGTATCATCACCATCACCATCAACATCAACATCAAAGTTTCTTCATCAAATCATAATTAAATCATCCACGATCATTCACCTATAATTCCTAAACAAATTCTACCATGAATTTAACATGATTCATGTGTTTTAGAAAAATCAAAGTTTTCAAGAAATCATCAATGGTGATGAAATCCGAATATTATACTTGGGAAGCATTGAGAGTTGATAAATATTGCTAAAAACAAGTGGGGTTGCAACCAAAAGTCGTCTTTGATTCTCTATTGGTGTTGGGTATAGTAGGCCAAATACAAGCAACCATCAAGGAGTGTTTGATTTCGTTTTCTTGCTTCTTTGTTAAGCTTTGTAAGTGCTTATTTTTCAATCTTTTGATTTTTTTTTCTTGCATGCATATTGATTGTGATAGTTATGTGGTTGCATGTGTGAAATTCATTGATTTGATCATGTGTAAAAATTTATATATATTTGTTGTCCTGATTTTAGGTATAAATTTCGGTCATGTTAAACTTTTATAAACTAAGATTTCATTGTTTCTAGTCGTGGGGCTCGTCCTTACGCACGTTTTGATATAATATGGGCCTTCTAACTCTTAAAAATGAGCAAGTTATGCTCGTTTGAATTTCTGAAAAATTATCGATTTACTTTCTGCACACCATCTGATGCAGAACCGAAAAAGGGCAAAATCGTCCAGTTTATTCCGTTTCAGGGTTCGAGTAAAACTGAAAACTTGTTTAAAATGTCGTTTTACGTCTACCACGAGGAAAGTGGTCTTGAAACTGAAAATTTAGGGGTATTCTAGCTAATTTAAAACCTGCGTTTTTTCTAAAAATTGTCGTTTTTGACAGATCTGATGCGAGTGGTAAATCTGTCATTTCAGGTCCGTTTCAGTGTTCGAGTAAAACTGTGAAGTTGTTTAAAATGTCGTTTTACGTCTACCGCGAGGAAAGTGGTCTTGAAACTGAAAATTTAGGGGTATTCTAGCTAATTTAAAACCTGCGTTTTTTTTAAAAATTGTCGTTTTTGACAGATCTGATGCGAGGGGTAAATCTGTCATTTCTGGTCCGTTTCAGTGTTCGAGTAAAACTGTGAAGTTGTTTAAAATGTCATTTTACGTCTAGCGCGAGGAAAGTGGTCTTGAAACTGAATATTTGAGGGTCTTCTATTTAATTGAAAATCTGTATTTTCTAAAAAATTGTCTTTTTAACAGATCTGATCGAGGGGTAAATCGGTCATTTATGGTCCGTTTCGGCCTTCGGCCGAAACACGAAAGTTGTTAAGAATGTTGTTTTACCTTTACCGCCAAGGAATCAGACCTGAAAACGAGTAGTAACGGGGTAAAAGTTACAAGTAAAATCTGAAATTTTAACATTAAAATTGTAATTTCGCGCAGAACTTGTAGGGGCATTTTGGTCAATTTCTGTTGAGTTTCATGTCTCGGTTATAGATAGAAAGTTGTCCGAAATATCGTTTTGCATTAAAATGCTTCAGTCTTTAATCATGAAATATCGTTTAATGTGTCAATTAAGCGGGTCAGACCTGGAAGTCAAAGCTGTCAAGAAGGTCAAAATTGTCGAATTTTTCTAAGTATGTATTTTTATTAGATTTTTGAGCATTGATTCTTAAGTATGGATTTGTATGCATGTTAATACATATATACTAGTATAAAATATCATTCTTTGTGTTATTTTATTTTGAGTGTGAAATTAAGTACACGCAACTATTATAGGTCGTGGTTGATTCGTCGGCATTCGTCTCCTCGTCTCGAAGAACTTATTGTTTCTTACTTCTTATTAAGGTAAGTCTATAGCCTCGCTTTTTATTATTTATAAATGATTTTAACCCGCGAAGGGAATACATGCTTGTTTTTATAAAAGGAACACAAGTTGTTTTCGGTATGCTGGACCCGAATATGATGATAAATGCCTAAGTACCATTGTCTTATGAAGTCCCTGAATTTCATGTGCTGTTAATTACCTTGCGAGGTAAACGCTAATACATATGGTAGATCTATTTGAGTTTGACAAACCTTATCCTATGGTATGTATCCTTGTGAGCACCTGAAAGGGATATTATGTATAAGAGGTCGCTGGTATATGACAATATTACCTTTCAGTAGGGGCGCCGTAAGTGAGACGGTTTGACGTGTTGGTTAAGGTTCAGTAGCATGAGCTTAAGGCATTTATCGATATATATATATATGACTTATCTGTGTGATAAGCTTGAGATTATTAAAAATTCTTGTGTTCAAATGATGATTTGTAAAACCTATAGACTTGCTCAACCTTTGTGTTGATGATTTTTAGCATGTATTTCAGGTAATCAAGATGGGTAGCAGCGGAGCATGCAGGGAGGAAGTTGGTGCTTACTTGTCTAAACTTTATATTATTTTTTTCCATCCTTTGAAGTGAATAAATGACTTTTAAGTCTTTGATTAATGTATTGTGATTGGTAACGGTTTTTGGGACCAACGCTACTCTGATTTTATATATATATATTGGGATAGGAAACTTTTTGGACAAGATTGTATAATATCTTTAACGTCTCTTTTGAGGTCGTTTTCTATGATTGTGTGTGATGTGCTATGAGTAGCGCCCCATAGTGGTATTCCGCTGCGTGGTAATTTGGGGGTGTTACAAAAATGGTAATCAGAGCCACAAGTTATAGAGAACTAGGTCGATTTTGAAAAACCTAAACTATAACTTTGGTGTGTTCTAAAAAGTTTTAAGCACGAAACTACTCCGCATGGCTCCGGTAAGGCTATTCTTGTATTACTTTATGATTGATTGTCATTATGTGAACCTATGTGTATGTAGCAATGGTAGTATGTATATGTATGAATATACTATCGTATTTAAAGACATTGCACGCGAAGCAATGTTCCTTGAATGATTGTCGTACATTTTATAATACGGTTTTGTATTGGAATTGGTTTCACTACCAATCACCGATATTGGTGATTCTGTTATCTGAATACGAGTATGAAACTCGTTTGATACTTTGAGTATGTATATATGGTTTCGTAACCTATCGCATATCGACTTGTTTAAGTTCGATTGTTATCATCGTATCGTGATGTGCCCTTTTTGGACATCTCCTTTCGAAACGTAATTGATAAATGCAATGTTCGTGTTTTCATTACTACTTATGATTTTGAAGAATCATTTATCCGAGGCGAAATCTTCTATGTAATGCGATGTGTGAATTGATTTTTATATGACTGCGTTTTATTGACGAAAAGGAGGATGCCAATGTTGGACTTAAGATATATATATCCTAATCATATATATATAGTTTGGGTACAACAATGATATGCTCGTAGCAGTCATTCGGTTGAGTGACTTAATACTGTGTATCTAAATGGAATGGGACATTTAGATATATAGATTTTAACTTGCCCAACTAAGAGTCGTTTAAGGTTGTCTTATTTAAATGGATTAGGACATTTGAATAAGAAAATTTTAAACCACTGGACCTTAGATTGTCGTGTTTTCCTTAATCAGATGGAATGGGACGTTTGAATACGGAAATCATGATATACGTTTATTGACACCTTGTATTTACTATAGTATTTTGATATAATATCGTGTTTAGAGGTAGTAATACTTGAGTAGGATGACTTATAATCGTTTTGTTGAAATGGATTGGGACGCCTTTTCATTTGAACAAGAAAGTTATAAGTTCCTGAACCGTAAATTTATAAATTCTTGTATACATGAAAGGGGACGCCTTTTGATGTAGACAAGGAGTTATAAATGAGTGGGCCCAAGTATGTCTGGCTCGATTTGTTAGTGTTTGGTGTGCGTACGTCATTCTTCGAATCGTGTTTCGTTGATATTAATCGTTCAGTGCTGTCGTCATTATGATCATCGTCGATTATCATCTATGTATGAGTAACCCTTTGGAATTCTCTCGAGTTATGATTTATTTCGATGGACCATTTTTAATGTGTCTCAATGATAGCAAGCTTTATAAGCAGATTGTTAAGAACCGTTAACCGTTTCGAGAATAGGCGACTTGTTTAAGCGTCACCAAGATTTATGCGTGTATTTGTGGATTGATTGAGGATCAAGTTATCAACGGCAACTTATCGTGGATGTGAAGATTTTGTAATTTTACTTGCTACTATCGAAGGGTCATAGAAGATTTTGTTTTTTCTTTCTTGATGACGAACCTGTGGGGCTAATATAATGAGCAAACAAAGAAAATGATGTATCACTTTGAGTACTGAAGTATGAATTATTGGGACGCCTTTGTATGATGAATGTTGAAGCAGAAGTTAGTGGGATGCTTTTATATGTTGAACACTGGAGCAGAAGTTAATGGTATGCCCGATATGTTGGAATCTTCGCCAATGGACCGAATTTCTTAATGATTGGAATTAATAAATTCGTTATCACTTCGAGGAGTATGTTGAAGCCGAAACCGCAAGTGTAAAGACTTTGGAGATCAAGTTGTATTATCAAGGGTTCGTTCAAGGTTTTCACGATGATCAACGGTGGAAATCTGTATTTGATGTTTATGTTCGACCTTTGCTTTTAGATACTTATGTGGTATGTGATCTAGTCAAATGATCATAAGTTGTGAGAACTTGAGACGGCATTGTCCAATGACGTCCGATCATGGACAACACGTACCATGCAATATCTTTTTGACCTTCAACGACGATGTTTATTGAGACTTTGATGCGCGTGGGCGGAAGTGAGATGGTGTTCTTGTATTATCTTTTGCGTATGAATCCGAGTGTGAGCCCTCCGATGACGAAAATATTTTTCTTGTTATTTCTTTTTGATATGCACCCATGGCTATCCGGCCAGTGGATATCCTTTAACTTTCAACCTTCCAATTGATTGGACTTACCCGAACGTCTTGTCAAGTATTCTTATTTATCATGGCTTGGCTATTTAGCAAGCATGAGTTAACCCGATTGAAATTATTGATTTGGCATGGTCTGTCTTTTTGGCAAACATGTAGTGACTTGATTTTACGTTCCTAGTGATGTCTTTTGTGTTTGATTTAGATCGGAATGCGTCTAATAGAGTAATGTATACGCCGAATGATGTCCGTATCGATGAACTCGCTTTTGACGAAATATAAAATTGTAGTCGTCGGATGAGCTTCGTGCAATTCGCGTAATTGACGTGTGTCGAGCTTGAAGAAGTGTTGATGGAATTCGAGACATAGATCAAGATTCACGTGGGAACGTGAGGACTTCTTTAGGAAGAAGTTCCCTCGTCTTTCCTAGTGGTACGCAATACGAGTATGAGGCCAGGTGAGCGCCCGGACGTCGCTCCTTTAAGGAGGTGAGAATGTAATAACCCGAATTTAACGCCATTATTTTACCCTAACTATGTTACGGATTTTGAATTCCTAAGTAATGGTAAGTATTGTATTGTTTGACGGTTTACGTTGAAACCGGTGATTGAGACTTTATTTGATGTTTTGACGAATGGAATTTATCCGTTAAATAATCGAGAATACGACGAATGCCATATTTTAGCCGTGAGAGCTATTATTTTTATTTTTAGTATTTTTCGACTTATGGTCGCATTCGGTTGTAAACGAGTCGAAAGCGTGTTCTTATAATTTGTTATGCATTAATTTAATTATCGGGCTCGAGATTTAGTTATAGTAAATTTTAATTGGTAAAAACTGAGCCGAAGCTTTATTCATACCCGCGGCCCAACACTAAACCAAACACACCCTTATTTTACTTTTTATGTGTCTAACAAAACCTGTTGCCAAACACCCCTTTATTTTCTCACTACTTATTACACAAACATAAAAAGAGCTGTTGTTTCTTCTTTCTCCTCTGTCGAAACCAGTATCATCACCATCACCATCAACATCAAATTTTCTTCATCAAATCATAATTAAATCATCCAAGATCATTCACCTATCACTCCTAAACAAATCCCACCATGAATTTAACATGATTCATGTGTTTTAGAAAAATCAAAGTTTTCAAGAAATCATCAATAGTGATGAAATCCGAATATTATACTTGGGAAGCATTGAGAGTTGATAAATATTGCTAAAAACAAGTGGGGTTGCAACCAAAAGTCGTTTTTGATTCTCTATTGGTGTTGGGTATAGTAGGCCAAATACAAGCAACCATTAAGGAGTGTTTGATTTCGTTTTCTTGCTTCTTTGTTAAGCTTTGTAAGTGCTTATTTTTCAATCTTTTGATTTTTTTTTCTTGCATGCATATTGATTGTGATAGTTATGTGGTTGCATGTATGAAATTCATTGATTTGATTATGTGTAAAAATTTATATAGTTGTTGTCCTGATTTTAGGTATAAATTTCGGTCATGTTAAACTTTTATAAACTGAGATTTCATTGTTTCTAGTCGTGGGGCTCGTCCTTACGCACGTTTTGATATAAAATGGGCCTTCTAACTCTTAAAAATGAGCAAGTTATGCTCGTTTGAATTTCTGAAAAATTATCGATTTACTTTCTGCACACCATCTATGCAGAACCGAAAAAGGGCAAAATCGTCCAGTTTTAGTCCGTTTCAGGGTTCGAGTAAAACTGAAAACTTGTTTAAAATGTCGTTTTACGTCTACCGCGAGGAAAGTGGTCTTGAAACTGAAAATTTAGGGGTGTTCTAGCTAATTTAAAACCTGTGTTTTTTCTAAAAATTGTTGTTTTTGACAGATCTGATGCGAGGGGTAAATCTGTCATTTCTGGTCCGTTTCAGTGTTCGAGTAAAACTGTGAATTTGTTTAAAATGTCGTTTTACGTCTACCGCGAGGAAAGTGGTCTTGAAACTGAAAATTTAGGGGTATTCTAGCTAATTTAAAACCTGCGTTTTTTCTAAAAATTGTCGTTTTTAACAGATCTGATGCGAGGGGTAAATCTGTCATTTCTGGTCCGTTTCAGTGTTCGAGTAAAACTGTGAAGTTGCTTAAAATGTCATTTTACGTCTAACGCGAGGAAAGTGGTCTTGAAACTGAATATTTGAGGGTCTTCTAGTTAATTGAAAATCTGTATTTTCTAAAAAATTGTCTTTTTAACAGATCTGATCGAGGGGTAAATCGGTCATTTATGGTCCGTTTCGGCCTTCGGCCGAAACACGAAAGTTGTTCAGAATGTTGTTTTACCTTTACCGCGAGGGAATCAGGCCTGAAAACGAGTAGTAACGGGGTAAAAGTTACAAGTAAAATCTGAAATTTTAACATTAAAATTGTAATTTCGCGCAGAACTTGTAGGGGCATTTTGGTCAATTTCTGTTGAGTTTCATGTCTCGGTTATAGATAGAAAGTTGTCCGAAATATCGTTTTGCATCAAAATGCTTCAGTCTTTAATCATGAAAATGTCGTTTAATGGGTCAATTATGCGGGTCAGACCTGGAAGTCAAAGCTGTCAAGAAGGTCAAAATTGTCGAATTTTTCTAAGTATGTATTTTTATTAGATTTTTGAGCATTGATTCTTAAGTATGGATTTGTATGCATGTTAATACATATATACTAGTATAAAATATCATTCTTTGTGTTATTTATTTTGAGTGTGAAATTAAGTACACGCAACTATTATAGGTCGTGGTTGATTCGTCGGCATTCGTCTCCTCGTCTCGAAAAACTTATTGTTTCTTACTTCTTATTAAGGTAAGTCTATAGCCTCGCTTTTTATTATTTATAAATAATTTTAACCCGCGAGGGGAATACATGCTTGTTTTTATAAAAGGAACACAAGTTGTTTTCGGTATGCTGGACCCGAATATGATGATAAATGCCTAAGTACCATTGTCTTATGATGTCCCTGAATTTCATGTGTTGTTAATTACCTTGCGAGGTAAACGCTAATACATATGGTAGATCTATTTGAGTTTGACAAACCTTATCCTAGGGTATGTATCCTTGTGAGCACCTGAAAGGGATATTATGTATAAGAGGTCGCTGGTATATGACAATATTACCTTTCAGTAGGGGCGCCGTAAGTGAGACGGTTTGACGTGTTGGTTAAGGTTCAGTAGCATGAGCTTAAGGCATTTATCGATATATATATATATATATATATGACTTATCTGTGTGATAAGCTTGAGATGATTAAAAATTCTTGTGTTCAAATTATGATTTGTAAAACCTATAGACTTGCTCAACCTTTGTGTTGATGATTTTTAGCATGTATTTCAGGTAATCAAGATGGATAGCAGCGGAGCATGTAGGGAGGAAGTTGGTGCTTACTTGTCTAAACTTTATATTATTTTTTTCCATCCTTTGAAGTGAATAAATGACTTTTAAGTCTTTGATTAATGTATTGTGATTGGTAACGGTTTTTGGGACCAACGCTACTCTGATTTTATATATATATATTGGGATGGGAAACTTTTTGGACAAGATTGTATAATATCTTTAACGTCTCTTTTGAGGTCGTTTTCTATGATTGTGTGTGATGTGCTATGAGTAGCGCCCCATAGTGGTATTCCGCTGCGTGGTAATTTGGGGGTGTTACATTCATCTTTCCAAAAATTACTTTCTTTTGCACAGGGATCTTATAAAAATCATTGTGATCCTGATAATGCTCAAATCTAACATATTTATATGAGCGTATTCGTGGTGTTTGTGCATGTATTTATGTGATTATTATGAACATATGATACTTAATGAAGCTTATTTGCTATTGTAGGTTCATCAATGGTTACATCACGATAAATGAAGAAAAGAAGTCAACTGGAGGTGAAAAGAAGAACGAGACATGAAAGTGTAGATCTCGTATGATAAATAATACAAAGATAAAGAGTCTTGGAAAGTTTGGAAGAAAGAAAGGTGGAAGAAACAAAGAAGAAGGCCTAGAAGGAAAAGTATGGAAAATGGCTAAGTTGCCACCAGCAACACTTAGCTTGCCTCCATCAAACCAACCTTCATTTGCCACCAACATCAAAGTAGTATTCAGTTGCCACCGGCAAATCCACCATCAGTTGCCACCAGCATGTTGTTAGTCAAGTCTAGCAAAAGTCACATTAAACATATATTCCACTTCTCCAAGCAAACTTAATCACTCCATAACATCCAAGTACATATCATCTTCTCTTCATTACTTCATTCCCTGGAATAATTACTCACCTTTGGCTCCAAGAAAACTACTTGGTGGCCAAGCATAATTCAAGTATAAATAAAACCCATGGGGTAGTGTTTATACATATCCCACACTCTCAATCATCATCTTCTACATCCTATACTCTATCATATTCTGTGATTTTGGTGTCACCTCTCACCCAAGTGGTGAGGGGTGGATTTGGTAGCCATGTAAATGTAATAAACAATTGGTGATGTAGAGAAGAAAACCATACACCATAAACAATTCAATCTCCAACAATCCTCATTCCCAAACACCCCCAAAAGGCTCTATTCTCGCACCAAGAGGTTGATGTCCAAGAAGGTTATGGGTAGGACGAATTGTATATTGGTTGTTCATTTGGGTAGAATCATTTGGATACTTTGTAACTATGGATTCTAATGTTGGGTAACTTCTTCTTTATTATTCAATGTAGTTTATGTTCATGTTCATGGTGATTCTTATGTTTTGTGATATTGTGAATGTCTTAATACTTGTATTGTTTATATGAAAACTTGTGATATATGGATGTTTGGATTCTATTAGTGTTTGTATTGGATTATGGTGATAACATTATATTTAGTTGAATTGGAGCTTGTTCTTGTTTGTCAATTTGGTTAATCATTGTTGAGTCTATATGTCAGAATTATTCTCAATATGGTTGATTTCAATTCGTTCACTGACAAATGCTTTGGTCTTGTTCTTGTGAAGATTGTGCAAGAGACTTAATAAACATAACAAGTAAAGGTTTAATCTAGATTATAGGTCGAAGGGAGTCTTTTGAATATATTGTTCTAATCATCTATCAAGTAAATGTAACTTATCAAATCGATAACCAAGTCTATGGGTCGAAGAATTCTTGTTGTTATTGGTTTAGGCATAAGGTTCATGAGTGACCACTTGATTGAGGCTTATGTATACTTGATTTATAAAGCACTAGTGTCCTATTATTGGTTCTATAGGTCGAAAGGATTACCTTTAATATGTTTTTCCAAACTAATCATCCATATGTACATGTGATCATTTAACCATACATGTATGTCTTTTGTGTGTGCCTTTAACGATTCTCATGGTGGTGTGATCGTGACAATCATATCTACCATTGTTACGAACAACTACACTTGAGTATAACCAAGTCCCATGGGACGACCTTGACTTACCAACCTAATTGCAACATGACTAGAGTATACTTGCTCGAATTTGTGTTCCTAATTAATATCGGTAATTCTTGTTTACAAATTTAAAACCCAATGTGTGGAAAGATTGCCACCATCAAGTTTTTGGCTTTATGTCGCGGATTTGTAATTGCAATTCTTTTTAAATATACCTAGCGTACGAGCACATCAAGTTTTTGGCGCCGCTTCCGGGGACTTGCTAGTTCATACTTTTGATTTTGTTTGTTTGTATCTTTGTTAGTTGGAATCGTTATCTTGTTGATTGCTTGCTTGCTTGTGTCCTTGTTTCTTGAATCGTTTGTGTTACCAATTTCTACATAACCCGAAAGAGTTGTTATACCCCATTTACCCGCATAGGGGGGATGAATTCCGCATAGGAGGAATTCGGTTGGTGGTTGATTACTCAATTGGAGGCTTTGAATTGCTCCAAATTCCAATGAATGATTGATCTTGCTCTAGCCCTTGACAAAGGTTAGAGCACCCTTTTCTCAAAACCTCTTAATTCTCATAAATTGCTTAAATGATCTTGGCACCAAATTCATGCTTTTAGTGTTGGGATTTCCTCTCTTGTGTTCTATAAATGCTTGCTTCAATGATTGCTTCCTAAATGTGTCCCCAAAGTGCTTGTTTCAAAACCCAAAAACCTTGTCCCGAATCACTCTAATTTATGACTAGAACTACTTGACCACATGAATTTTTGTGTATATTTGTGTTTTGTGAGTTTTTGTCTTGTTATGTGTCATGTGTATAAGTGTTTTTATGTGTTTATGTTCTTGTGTGTTTGTATGCTTGTGTGCTTGCTTGTTGCATTTCTCATTGTATGCATTTTTATGTTTTTCCTAGTTTAAGGGGGCGTTTGGATTCATCATTTTCTAACGAATTTGATCACTACAAAAATTCTCCTTTAGTCAAAATAAATGGTATTTGATACCTTAAGTCATATTTGTTAAAATAAAAAATCAAAAAAATTGTTTTTAATAAATGGAAAATACATGAAAAATAAAAAAAAAAGAGTTAGAAATCTAGTTTTTGTCATTTGTTTCATGTTATGTGTTAGATGTGCATTGTGTTGTGTCTTATTTGTTGTGTGCTAAATGGTTTTACTTGTCTTTGTAGCTTATTAGCCTTTCCTTTTGATTTTTGTGCTTATTTTCCTTATTTTGCATAAGGTGTCTTATTCTTTCTTAAGGGTGTGTTAGGATTAAGCTTTATCTAATATGTTTTAATCATTCTAATAAAAGTGTTTTTACAAAAATTGTTAGTTTTTATGTTATAAGAAAGTTTGTAAAAAAAATTGCTGCACTAGAGCAGTTGCCGCCGGCAACACACCCATGTCGGTCGGCAACTGGCCCACTGTCCACACCATGCCGCCGGCACCATGACCTTGCCGGTCGGCAAATGTCATTC
This sequence comes from Glebionis coronaria, assembly GCA_025667525.1. Lineage (NCBI taxonomy): Eukaryota > Viridiplantae > Streptophyta > Magnoliopsida > Asterales > Asteraceae > Glebionis > Glebionis coronaria. The sequence goes on along the minus strand of CM046882.1, from coordinate 407,873,234 downwards.
TGTTTGGCCTTGCCGCCGGCAACACCCCCATGCCGGCCGGCAAGGTTGTCAGGTCAAAAAAAAATATATATATTTGCGTTGCCGGCGGCAAATGCCCCTTGTCGGGAGGCAAATCACCTTCTGTTATCACGTTGCCGGCAGCAACTGGAAATTTTCGAAAAAAAAAATTTCTTTTTATCTTCTTTTACTTGAACTAGGCATTCACCAAAACCATTCCTAATTGTGTTTTACACTTGTTTAACATACGTTAATCGAGTTTTGAACCAAGTCTTAATAAAGCTTATATCCCGCCCAACCGCCCCATTTTGATAATTTTGTGCCTTGTTTGTATTTTTATTCACTCCGGTAAATTCCCAAACCCCGTGGATAGAATCCGAAGTCTTGAAAACCATCCGGTTTAATAGATTTGGTACAAAACCTCTATTATATGTTTTTGTTTCATTTAATTAAAAAAATTAAATAGGTTTTATTTTTTGATTTGAGATATATGTTGGTTTCGAGAGTTTGTGGAAATTTTATTGGTTGTGTTTAATAAAAAAAGAGAAAAATTTATGAAAACCATTGCTCGAAACTTATACTATTTGTTTCCCGAAAATTTTTGCGAGTAGTAAAATTTTTGAGTCATGATAAAAAAAAGAACGTCAAATAATCATATTCATATTTCCTAAGACGTATCCTACTCGTTCCCTAAATATTTTTGCGAGTTAGAGAAGTTTTAGAGTAAGTTTTTGTGAACAAAAAAAAATAGAATAAGAAAATAAATATACAAACTCATAAGCATCTACTAGTTCTCAAATCTCATTTTTTTAGTCGTTCATTTTTCATTTTTAATATTTCTTGTGTTTCCATAGCACCCAAATAAAGTAAGTTTTTCTCGTCTTTAAAATTATTAGTCATTTTCTTATTAAAAAAAATTTAGTTTTTCATATTTTATTTCTGTTGAGTCGTGTTGTGTTTTTAAATGTTTAGATTGTTTTTAATTCTCATATGTGTGATGTATATATATGCATAATGTTTGTTCTTGTTTGTGTTAGTTGTCTTGTGTGTGTTGCATTTTGTTTGCATGCGTGCTTGTTTGTTTGTTTAAGTTCATGTGGTTAATGTATGAACTTTGTGGGTGTGTTCGCTGGAAACCCTCAGGAGACTACAACTCGTCCACTCGGGATACCGAGGGGTTTAAAGGTTTGTTGCATACGCTAAATGCAATCGTGTTGCCTACGAAAATGTGCTTAATAATTTTAAGTGTTTTGTAGTTTAGTTTATTTCGTAGGTTCAATAAAGATTATGGATGATGGATGGGTTATGATGGATGATTGGTATGTGTATACACATGATGGAGATGAAATCGCTTGATCTTCCTTACTTGAAATCTTATTATATGGAGATCAATTGCAATTTCTTAGCCCGGGAAGTTTCGTTTCTCTTGGACTATTTATTATTTTCCTTAATATTCATGCTTCGAAGTTTATTTTTAATATTGAGTCTAATCCAAAACTTAAGTGTGAGGGGAAATAAATGGGAGAATGAAACTAAATTTTAGTATCTAAAATTTTTGGGCTATTATAAAAAAAGAAAAGAAAGAAAGAAATAAGAGGAGAGTTTGTACACTTGTTTGCCCTTAGGATTTAAATGTTTTCACACCTTTATTTGTAAATATGTTTCAATAATCTTCCACATGGTGTAAAAAAAATTAAAAATAAAAATAAAATATTTGTTTAGTGAGATCACACTTGTGTGATATAAGTGTATATGCGTGACAAAGAGGCAATCGTAGGAATTATACCCAAAAGCCTTTTACATTTTTCTTTAGCTAGTTTCATCGATTAGCTAACCTCTCATATTAACCTTTTGTTAGCACTCCCATTTAGTGCTAGATACCCTTAAAACACCTGTTGAGCCATTCTTTTCATTTTTTGTTAAATCCACTAAAAAAGAAAAAAAAAATCTAACCTTAAACCTTAGCCTAACCCTTGTCGAAGTCTAAATGGTGGGTTGCTAGTTGCATGGTATGGTGGATCATTTTTGATGATTATTAGTTGCCACACTTTGGTATGTGTGTGTGTCATTTCAACAAAGATGAAGTAGGCCGCTTCTTATTTGTATTTTTTTGTGGTGTGTGCTTAAGCGAAGTGTGAGGAGAGCATGTGATGTATGTTGAAAAAACAATTGAAAAGAGGGGGATGAGAAAAGTGAAAAAGAAAATAAGTCATCGAAAAAAAAGTAAAAAAAAGTGATGACAATATTATGAAGATGAAGGAAGATGAAGTATGTTTAGATATCGATTGGCCAATGTGATAAGACGTGATATGTGTATGTGTTGATCGATATGTGTTGAATAAAGCTCGTGACGATAATCATTTTTGGGCTTGTAATTTGTTCGGTAACTAGCAACGTGGGACTTAGACTTTTAATTTGTATATTCGTTAAACCTATCATAATATATCCCTTGTCTTATCCATACCCATTAACCCAAAGCCTTAGCCTTAACCCAATAAAAGTCCTCTTTAGATGTGTACACTTGGTGCTCATGCCATTTGATTTAGTCTTGTTTGTACTTGGTAGATTTTCATCTTATTTTTCTAAACCATTTTCATGCACCATGGTGAAAAATAAATTTATTTTATTTGCTTGAGGACAAGCAACCTCTTAAGTGTGAGGGGGTTTGCACCTTTAGCGATTTCATATAAAAAAATCCCAATTTTTTTTTTCTTTTATTTGCTTGAGGACAAGCAACCTCTTAAGTGTGAGGGGGTTTGCACCTTTAGCCATTTCTTATAAAAACCAAAATGATTTTCACTTTTTCATAGGATTTTAAAAATTTTCGTATCTTTTAGAACTTAGTCATTTTGTTTATAACCTTAGTTTATTTTATTTGCTTGAGGGCACGCAAAGTTTTTCTTTTCCTTGCTCGAGGACGAGCAAAACTTAAGTGTGAGGGGATTTGATAACGCTCAAATCTAACATATTTATATGAGCGTATTCGTGGTGTTTATGCATGTATTTATGTGATTATTATGAACATATGATACTTAATGAAGCTTATTTGCTATTATAGGTTCATCAATGGTTACATCACGATAAATGAAGAAAAGAAGTCAATTGGAGGTGAAAAGAAGAACGAGACATGAAAGTGTAGATCTCGTATGATAAATAATACAAAGATAAAGAGTCTTGGAAAGTTTGGAAGAAAGAAAGGTGGAAGAAACAAAGAAGAAGGCCTAGAAGGAAAAGTATGGAAAATGGCTAAGTTGCCACCAGCAACACTTAGCTTGCCTCCATCAAACCAACCTTCATTTGCCACCAACATCAAAGTAGCATTCAGTTGCCACCGGCAAATCCACCATGAGTTGCCACCAGCATGTTGTTAGTCAAGTCTAGCAAAAGTCACATTAAACATATCTTCCACTTCTCCAAGCAAACTTAATGTGACAATCCGTCAATTTATGGTTGATATTTTATTCTCAGATATTATTTAAAAACATTATTTTAATGTTATAATATGAACTCACTTATACTTTGGGAAATAATTTGGATCTACGTCTTGAAGTAGCATCGACTACGTCTAAACCGGAGGATTCTACGTTACGTGCTTACGTTTACATACACCATCTTTGGTGACAGTCCGACATTTCAGAAAATAAATTTGTCCGTGAATATTATTTTGAGATTTTAAATTTGTGTTAGTTCATAAACTCACAAATTTACGAGAAGAGATTAGGACTTACGATTTTAATTTAACGTCCTTTACGACTAAACCGGAAACCTTAGGATTACGTATTTACGTTTTCGAACTCCGTTTTTGATGAGACAATTTTTATTAGATTCGTTTTGTGCCGTTGATTCATAATTTATAAAAACGTTTTTCGTAAAACGACCCGAGGGCACGTAAATCGAGGAAACTAGAATCGAGGAGTACCCGTAAATAATTAGGGATAAGACAAAAACAAGTTTTGCCCCACCCCCACTATATGGACGGCCAACTAATGCACCACCACCCTTGATGTGTCAAATTCTTATCTAATAAGCTAACACATGTTAGCTTAGCTTAAAAGCTACTCCACCAACACACAAAACCATCTATCCTAAACTAGTAGCTCATTCACAACATGCAAAACCACTCTTAAATCCTCTCACTCTCTCCATTTTGCCGTCCACTTCTCCCCCATAAACACCCCATTTGATCTAAATTTATCCATGAAATCCTATGTTATTCTTGCACAAGATGATGCCCTTTTGAAGCCCTATTGATTGGTGGTGATTATAACATCCAAGGAGGAGTTTCTATCGAATCTTGGGGCTGATTTTCCACAAGGATTTCTTGAAGAATGATGATCTTGAAGATGGTCTTGGTTTACCACAAGTTTCTCCATCAAAATCCATGTCTTGATCATAACCTACATCATCATGGTGGTATAAAGATTGTTCTCCTCATCCTCTTGTTATTTTGATTATGTAATCATGTATTTTCTTTCCTATTGTATATGTATATGATGATTATATGATGATAAAAAAATATTGTGTGGGGATTTGGTGTTGATAATCATGGGTAAAAAGATGAAAAACTATATGTAAAAAGGTTAAAACCATGCTTAAATTGATGGCTGTATAAAACAGTAAATAACCATGTGATAAACTGATAAAATGGCATAGATTAATGGATATACAGTAAGTAATATGTCTTGTACACATGTAAGAGTTGGCCATGCAATGGAATCATTAGGATGAGTGAGATATGATCAAAACAAGTTTAGAGTACAAATCTGAGTTCACTGTTTTGGACGATTTTTAGAAACTACTTAGAGGATGATTAAATAGTAGCTATAGAAGTGTTAAATGGAGCACATATCATGTAGTTTATGTCATAAAAATTTGAGCTTCTATCTCCATATAGAACTCTAGATATGGCTGTTTTGGTGAACATGAAAGTAAAAATCAGATTTTGGAAATTAAAGTATAATAGTATTATATAAGCACTCAAATAAAAATAGTATAAAATGTGAATTAAAACCCACTAACTCATATAATACATTTATGTAAATATGTATAAGGATAAATAAATGGACATTTTATAAAAATGGTAGTTTGATAAGTTTTATAAGTTATAAAACTATAAACATGATTTTTACGACTTTTTCGGCTATTACCGTAAAATTAACGTTTTTGTTAAATAAAACTTAGATGGTTGGACCCTCTAATGTAAACTTTTATAAACTCATATACTGATATATAAACATATATAACAAGTAAAAACCGATAAAACCCGAACTATATAACATACGGACATTAACGGACTAAGTTAACGTTATTGGACTAATAATACAACAAAATGGGCTAAAACACTTATAAACTTATTTATTGGGCTTAACCCATTTGGGCCCAACATGTAAAGTGTAAATACTGATAATACAAGTATAAAGTGGAATAATACAAGTTAAAGAACTTATAATAAGTTTATTGGTCCTAAAACACGTAAATAAGTAAAACTAGTAAACTAGTAAGAAGTTACCAAAACATAAACACTAAAATGAGTAAAAGAGAATATGTAAACCCACTTGATCATCATATATATAAAATCATCATATGTATACATAATTGTTATTTTTATAAAGTCATTGGACAAAAGTCTAAGACGAGTATTATTTGTCTAGGTTTCCGTGATTGAAGCACGCACCGTACGTCCGAATTGCCGATAACCCTCCTTCCCACATCAACGTGAGTTCATAGCCTCGCACTCTTTTAAATGTTTTTATGAAATGTTTGATAAACCCGTGAGGGAGATAACATGTTAGTTTTTATGAAATAGGACACTAGTTGTCCCGATTGTTTGTTTATTGATTTGGACCCGAATGATTGTATGACCCGATGAATGATTAAATGACCCGATAGATAAAATAAAATGGATTATTAAAGTTAGGTTATGTCACTAAAAGTCCCATTAGCATGAATTGTGAACTACTAGGATTTGGTAGACGCTTATGCATATAATAGTACTATTTGGGGACGATCACCCCAGTTCGCGCCTTGACGGTTGATCCCCGTCGTGCCACATTGATTGGTAAGCGAATTTATGTATGAGAAGATTTACACAAGCGTGATTATTGTGACGACACGCTAATTTAGATGGGCAAATGAGTTTTGGCCTAGCTACCCGTTGTTTGTTGTAGTAAGGTAACAATGTCATGCGACTTATAATAATCCAATTAACGAAATACTGCTTTAAGCATTAAATTACGATATATTGCCTGACTAGTAATACGGGGTCTTACTACTGATATTATGTTCGTGTTTTGGTTTTCATAACCATAATCATATAACGGTTTTTATTAACTCCATACAACGTTATAAAACGTATTGTATGATGTTTTTTTACGACAATGATTCGTATAATGATTTTGAAGGCAAATGCCTATATTATGATTTTGATAAGGATTTGTATAAAATGACTTTGGCTATTTTATGGCCTATTACAAAGATTTGTACAAAATGATTTTCGGTAATAATTTTATACCGATGTTATATTGATGGATTTCATTAAACTCTATTAATTCACTCGGCGTTATCGCTGACCTTTTCTTTTAACATGTTTTATCTCAGGTACTTGAAGGTAATTATCGGGAAGACAACAAGAATTCATGGCCCGCACCTAAATACTTATTCCCATTCAAATGCTTTGTAAAACCTGTATGAAATACAATGACTTGGGACCTATGTAACTTTGATATTTATGAATGGAAATGCTTTATTATTAAACGACGCGATTTTTATGCGTTGTCTATGATGTGAGTAATGTGCTATCCCGTAACACCAATGAGTCTTCCGCTGTATTGAATTGTATAAATTTGGGGGTGTTACAGTTTGGTACCAGAGCTCTCGTTATAGAGAACGAAAGATTTTTAAAACCAAGGTTTTGAATAAAACATTTCAAAATCTTTTAACTATAAAAATTTTTCTAAAAATGTCTAAAAATCTTTTGACTATAACGGTGCCGAAGAATTCCCGAGTTACCGACAAGGCCAGACTGAGAAGTGTTATTTTAATATATATATAACTTGGATTATATATATAAGTTTTAATTTGATTACATGATTGTTTGATGATTATTTTGATAATTAGACGAGGTATTTATACGACGTAGATTGTCACAAGGAACCCTAAATCCCCTAGTAAATTAATCGAAGCTATTCTCGTAGGAAATCTAGCTATTCCAGATCTAAACCAAGTTGTGGATATTTATGATCCCAAAAAATGGTTGATATTCGTAGAAATGTAGATATTAGTTGATTGTGATATTGAAGAAGAATTGGCGAGATTAAAACTGATATCGATGTCATGACGATCTTTGCTTATAGAGTGGAGTTTGACAAAACGTTACCACCCGGAAAGGTGTCATCTGATTCGTTGTCATCCAATTCTTAAATTGAAATCGAAAGGGGTAAATATTGCACTTGAGGCTGTCATTGGAACTATTACCCAAAAGCCTCATGCCACTAATACCTTTCTGAGAAGTCTAATTGAATGTGTGAGTCATTTCATACTAGTGACTCATTTGATAACTGTTGTTGTAAGAGCTATAGGATTGGAAATTAAGTGTTGATCATATCGAGCTTTTATTGCCCTTTTAAGGTTTAATAATAAGATGAAAGTATTGGAAAATGAGGTAGGATATCGAATTGAGTATAAAATTGGTTGAAACTTGAATAAAGTAAAATTTAACTTGTATGGAATATAAAATTGTTAAGAGAAAGTCGTTAAGTTCTGTGATTGAATTATAAGGTTTTAATTGATTGTTGATTCGTGTTAAGTGTTGTTCCAAGGCCATTGTCCAATGCTGAGGATGCCCAGTGTCCAATAAATAAATTGAAGAAATCTTCTTCTGAATTGGGACCGATGGATCTTCCGGGACAGGTGGGACACCTAATGACTCTTGTAGATTAGTATTCATTGTGGTATCTTTTAAAAAAAATAATCCCTAACCTAACTGAGACATCAGTTGGTAGGATGAGTTCTTGGAATTGTATGACATAGTGACACATAATGTCTTACGGTACAATTTAGACTTGTTTGTGATTAATGAAAAGACTACCTTTGATTGCTAAATTCTACATGTATTGATGTTATCTATCCTTTATTGCTTCATCCTAATGTTCGCATTAGTGATGAAACTATTAAGCAAGTACTCATCTCTGTTTGAGTTACGTTGTGGATTAATCTTTTTGAGCGCCATCAAGGTCATGAACCTCATGATTATTTGGCTAAGCTCGTCTCCTATTATATTGTAGTTAGTTCTTGGTGAACAACTCTTCATCACTCTTTTGCAGATCACTGATTGTTTTTATAAGATAAAACAGTATCCCTTGATAAAAGATTGAATTTTCATCACCGTAAGGATTATTTAAAGTGAGATTTATAAGTAAATGTTATCGAAATGAAGTTGTTTATAAAACACCTTGGAAAACTTAGTTGTTTTCATAACAAAGAAAATCTTTGTAAATTTATTTTGATTCTTATTTAAGGATTAAGCATGAAATTTTTTTTATTATAAACATGATGATAAAATTTTGACGAACTGAGTATTGCATCGTTAATCTTGAAATTGTATATAGTTGTGCGCCTACATACAATTTGGAATGGACCATGCAAGGCTGATTAGTAGTCACCATAAAACTTGTTAATAAACATTACATTTTCTTTGAAGATTGTGAAAGATTAAATTTTATGAGATCTGCAAGAAGTGAAAAATAGGGACATATTGATAGGGACACCTACATATGTGCCCGTACTATTTATTCTTCTGAGTCGAATTTACTCATCTGTGGATATTGTCTTCTTTGACAAATGATATTCCCTTCTTGTCCAAATCTCCCATGGCGAGATTCTTTGGAAAAGTATATGATTACCGAGTGTTGATACCCGACTGGATGTATCGACGTTCCTATCATTTCTTTTGATTTGATTTCATTTGAATGACCTGGGTAACGATCCGAGGAGCTTTCGAATGCCTACTCAAATTATGAAAACATGGGATATATTCATATTCATTAAATGTTTTCGTCTGTATCTGAATTGAAATTCTCTCGCATAGATCATGCGTTAACCTTACTCTTTTAAGGTTAGTTGTGTCTCCATATATCCTTGAATTTGTGAAGGATTATGAGTTATTATTAGTCTTTTGAGAAGTTCACATCTTATCAACAGTAATGAAACTGGAAAGTTGATAACTCCAGTAGAATGGATTGATTGATTATGACATGACGACGTTGTCTTAATTGATGGGAACTCGAATAGAATTCCCCTAAAAGATAAGATGTTGATTATCAAAAGTGATCTAAATAATTCTTGATGGATAACCATATCCTGCATTTAGACTTGAAATTATACCATGAATGGTTGTGAACTAGTCATAGATATTATAATCTAGAAAGAACCTAATATGAATTTATTAAAAGATGTTTCTGTTATCTGAAACTTTAGGAGGTATTTATTGGTGAATTACCTTGACTTTCGCCATTAAGGCAAGTTGAAATTGGTATTGATTATATTCCCGGTGCTGCACCTGTAGCGTGTGCATTGTACGTCAGCACCATCTGAATTAAAAGAATTACCGTACAACTGAGAGAGTTGTCGGAAAAGGCTTTTATTCTACCAAGCTCGTCATCATGAAGAGCTATGGTGTTATCATTCCTTATATTTATAGATTACTGTGAACTGAGTAAATTGACAATCGAAAACGATATCCATAACTCGAAATGGAAGATTTGTTCGATCATTTACAAGGTTCTAGCGTATGTTTTAAAAGATTTGATTCACGGCATGGTTATTATCAACTTCGCGTCCGCGAAGGAGATTATCTATTCCAATCACTACATCCGGTACTTGTAATAACCATTATGAGTTTCACGTGATGTCGTTTGGATTGACTAATACACACGTAGCATCCATAAAATTTTGTGAATCTCGTGTGTAGGCTGTAATTTGATAAATTCATGCTCGTGATCATTAAGGACCATTTGTTTGTTTATAAGAATTAGGAGGAGTAATAATTATTTATAGATTGCCCTGAATTGACCGAACAATGAAAACTTGTACCTTGAATAATTAACTTGTGATGAAAGACTTAATCCTTTATATTATTTGACCGTATGATTAATAGAAAAAGGAATATATTGACTCTTCAAAAATTAGAAGTCATTTAAGACTTTGGGTTTTACCAAAAAGAAAGTGAAAATATGTTTTGACAAATAATTTATCAAAGAAACTTTTAAGGGATTATTTCCTTATGCCCAAAACATTTAACTAAACTCCTGTTTAGGGGTAAATGTTTGTGTATACCTCAAGACAACCTAAGAGGGATTGAGGAAACCGTTAAACCATGACTTAAAATTTGAAACGACAATTTTTGCTTTTCAACTAAGAAATTTTTTACCAAAGAATAAACGAAGGTTTTTCGAACATTTACGAACCTTATTAATTATTTTAGATAAATTAACAAAAATATTGTTAATTAAATTCAAATTTGTTTTGAACATTTTATATAATTGGTCGGACTAAGAAATTTAAAATCTTTACGTTTACGTTTCATAAAAATTGAATATTTAATATTTAATTAGTTGTAATAATTATCGACGCTTTAGACGTCGGATTGAGTAAAACGGATAAAAATGATAGTTGAGAAGAAACTAAAACTTAGAAAATATGAAGAAAGAAATTTTGAATGAATACGGTCATGATAATTATTTCATCAAGGAAGATGAATGTAGATACTGACATCTTATATAAAAAGGATAAAGAATCAATTACGATGTATTTATTAATAATGAATGTGCAAAATAAATTGCCGAACAATGTAAAAATAAACAATGCTTGTAAGAAGGATAATATAGATAATAAAAAAAAGTGGTTCGCGGCTAATGTGAACCATTAGCATTAAGAAGCCGATGGCGTTAAATGTATAAAAGGCCACTTATGGTTGCCTAATTATGAAGGATTGTGAGATGTAGTTATATTGGAATCTTGTAAGTATAAGTATTCTATTCTTGTCATTTCTGATTTAATGTATCATTATCAGAAGAAGTTGTACTGATGGCAAACTATGAAGGCAGACATCGCCTCATACATTAGTAAACATCTAACTATTACAAAGGTCATCATCTGAATTTAATTCGATTTGGGTCATCGTCGACAGACTGACCAAATCTGCTAATATCATTCCTGTTAATGATAGATTCTTGATGAAGAAATTGACTCTTTTGTATTTAAAGGAGTTATGTAAACATGGTGTGCCTGTATCGATCATCTCTATCAAGATCCTCGCTTCACATCGAATTTCTAGAGATTTGCTTAGAAGTCATTGAGAACGAATCTTGATGAGAGTACTGTACCACCCCAATCGAAGGGACGAGGTAAAGTAACGATACAAAATACTATAAGTGCTATTTTATGTTTGAATGATTGACCTTTGGTAATGAACCGTATAATCGTTTTCCCTTTGGAAGGATTATCCTTGATAATCATCGTATTAGGATCGAGATTGAATCTTGTTAGGATCTAAATATTAGAGCATCTGTAAGCAGGAGTCGAGATGAAGACACCCGACATACACCCATTGTGAGTTGGACATGTCTTTTAGGTTTAAGGTTTCCTATGATGGCGAACCTAACCTTACAAGATACTCGACCCGTGAGACCTGAAATGATTGTTGAAATTAGGATCTGAATATTGACTGTCGGTAGTGGGCAGGAGGTTATGTGAATATGAAATGTAGATCTTGAAATGTCAGATGGGTAGCGAAGTTATGCCAAAAATTTTAACCTTGGAAAATTGAATCGATGATCTGAAGGATCATGGGAAATAAGTACCCGTTGTATGGGACCATTGGGATAATATAAAGAGTTGGTTTGAAAGGCATATAAGCTGGATCTACCCTAGGACTTCGAGAGCTGCGTGAATTATGTTTCGTATATCTAACTTGATAAAATGTCTATCAAGTGAAAGTCTGACTAATCCTTATTGAAGTTAGATCGGTGAAAAGTTGCATTCATCAAAAACCCGTGAACATCATGGATAGAGAAAGTAAGTCAACATTAAGCCTGATCTTATTCCCGTAGTTATGTTTGATGAAACTCGCGTATTGTAATGAATTACACTTGTGAGAAAAGACCGAATGTGGAGGAAATACCCACATGGCTTTAACTCTATAAGAAGCGAGTAGTAAGGTAAGATGATCTTTGAGGACAAAGATCCTGTTTAGGGTAAATGCTGTGACAATCCGTCAATTTATGGTTGATATTTTATTCTCAGATATTATTTAAAAACATTATTTTAATGTTATAATATGAACTCACTTATACTTTGGGAAATAATTTGGATTTACGTCTTGAAGTAGCATCGACTACGTCTAAACCAGAGGATTCTACGTTACGTGCTTACGTTTACATACACCATCTTTGGTGACAGTCCGACATTTCAGAAAATAAATTTGTCCGTGAATATTATTTTGAGATTTTAAATTTGTGTTAGTTCATAAACTCACAAATTTACGAGAAGAGATTAGGACTTATGATTTTAATTTAACGTCCTTTACGACTAAACCGGAAACCTTAGGATTACGCATTTACGTTTTCGAACTCCGTTTTTGATGAGACAATTTTTATTAGATTCGTTTTGTGCCGTTGATTCATAATTTATAAAAACGTTTTTCGTAAAACGACCCGAGGGCACGTAAATCGAGGAAACTAGAATCGAGGAGTACCCGTAAATAATTGGGGATGAGACAAAAACAATTTTTGCCCCACCCCCACTATATGGACGGCCAACTAATGCACCACCACCCTTGATGTGTCAAATTCTTAGCTAATAAGCTAACACATGTTAGCTTAGCTTAAAAGGTACTCCACCAACACACAAAACCATCTATCCTAAACTAGTAGCTCATTCACAACATGCAAAACCACTCTAAAATTCTCTCACTCTCTCCATTTTTCCGTCCACTTCTCCCCCATAAGCACCCCATTTGATCTAAATTTATCCATGAAATCCTATGTTATTCTTGCACAAGATGATGCCCTTTTGAAGCCCTATTGATTGGTGGTGATTATAACATCCAAGGAGGAGTTTCTATGGAATCTTGGGGCTGATTTTCCACAAGGAGTTCTTGAAGAATGATGATCTTGAAGATGGTCTTGGTTTACCACAAGTTTCTCCATCAAAATCCATGTCTTGATCATAACCTACATCATCATGGTGGTATAAAGATTGTTCTCCTCATCCTCTTGTTATTTTGATTATGTAATCATGTATTTTCTTTCCTATTGTATATGTATATGATGATTATATGATGATAAAAATATTGTGTGGGGATTTGGTGTTGATAATCATGGGTAAAAAGATGAAAAACTATATGTAAAAAGGTTAAAACCATGCTTAAATTGATGGATGTATAAAACAGTAAAGAACCATGTGATGAACTGATAAAATGGCATAGATTAATGGATATACAGTAAGTAATATGTCTTGTACACATGTGAGAGTTGGCCATGCAATGGAATCATTAGGATGAGTGAGATATGATCAAAACAAGTTTAGAGTACAAATCTGAGTTCACTGTTTTGGACGATTTTTAGAAAATACTTAGAGGATGATTCAACAGTAGCTATAGTAGAGTTAAATGGAGCACATATCATGTAGTTTATTTCATAAACATTTGAGCTTCTATCTCCATATAGAACTCTAGATATGGTTGTTTTGGTGAACATGAAAGTAAAAATCAGATTTTGGAAATTAAAGTATAATAGTATTATATAAGCACTCAAATAAAAATAGTATAAAATGTGAATTAAAACCCACTAACTCATATAATACATTTATGTAAATATGTAAAAGGATAAATAAATGGACATTTTATAAAAATGGTAGTTTGATAAGTTTTATAAGTTATAAAACTATAAACATGATTTTTACGACTTTTTTGGCTATTACCGTAAAATTAACGTTTTTGTTAAATAAAACTTAGACGGTTGGACCCGTCTAATGTAAACTTTTATAAACTCATATACTGATATATAAACATATATAACAAGTAAAAACCGATAAAACCCGAACTATATAACATACGGACATTAACGGACTAAGTTAACGTTATTGGACTAATAATACAACAAAATGGGCTAAAACACTTATAAACTTATTTATTAGGCTTAAACCATTTGGGCCCAACATGTAAAGTGTAAATACTGATAATACAAGTATAAAGTGGAATAATACAAGTTAAAGAACTTATAATAAGTTTATTGGTCCTAAAACACGTAAATAGGTAAAACTTGTAAACTAGTAAGAAGTTACCAAAACATAAACACTAAAATGAGTAAAAGAGAATATGTAAACCAACTTGATCATCATATATATAAAATCATCATATGTATACATAATTGTTATTTTTATAAAGTCATTGGACAAAAGTCTAAGACGAGTATTATTTTTCTAGGTTTCCGTGATTGAAGCACGCACCGTACGTCCGAATTGCCGATAACCCTCCTTCCCACATCAACGTGAGTTCATAGCCTCGCACTCTTTTAAATGTTTTCATGAAATGTTTGATAAACCCGCGAGGGAGATAACATGTTAGTTTTTATGAAATAGGACACTAGTTGTCCTGATTGTTTGTTTATTGATTTGGACCCGAATGATTGTATGACCCGATGAATGATTAAATGACCCGATAGATGAAATAAAATTGATTATTAAAGTTAGGTTATGTCACTAAAAGTCCCATTAGCATGAATTGTGAACTACCGGGATTTGGTAGACGCTTATGAATATAATAGTACTATTTGGGGACGATCACCCCAGTTCGCGCCTTGATGATTGATCCCCGTCGTGCCACATTGATTGGTAAGCGAATTTATGTATGAGAAGATTTACACAAGCGTGATTATTGTGACGACACGCTAATTTAGATGGGCAAATGAGTTTTGGGCTAGCTGCCCGTTGTTTGTTGTAGTAAGGTAATAATGTCATGCGTCTTATAATAATCCAATTAACGAAATACTGCTTTAAGCATTAAATTATGATATATTGCTTGACTAGCAATACGGGGTCTTACTATTGATATTATGTTCGTGTTTTGGTTTTCATAACCATAATCATATAACGGTTTTTATTAACTCCATACAACGTTATAAAATGTATTGTATGATGTTTTTTTACGAAAATGATTCGTATAATGATTTTGAAGGCAAATGCCTATATTATGATTTTGATAAGGATTTGTATAAAATGACTTTGGCTATTTTATGGCGTATTACAAAGATTTGTACAAAATGATTTTCGGTAATAATTTTATACCGATGTTATATTGATGGATTTCATTAAACTCTATGAATTCACTCGGCGTTATCGCTGACCTTTTCTTTTAACATGTTTTATCTCAGGTACTTGAAGGTAATTCTCGGGAAGACAACAAGAATTCATGGCCCGCACCTAAATACTTATTTCCATTCAAATGCTTTGTAAAACCTGTATTAAATACAATGACTTGGGACCTATGTAACTTTGATATTTATGAATGGAAATGCTTTATTATTAAACGACGCGATTTTTATGCGTTGTCTATGATGTGAGTAATGTGCTATCCCGTAACACCAACGAGTCTTCCGTTGTATTGAATTGTATAAATTTGGGGGTGTTACACTTAATCACTCCATAACATCCAAGTACCTATCATCTTCTCTTTATTACTTCATTCCCTGGAACAATTACTCACCTTTGGCTCCAAGAAAACTACTTGGTGGCCAATCATAATTCAAGTATAAATAAAACCCATGGGGTAGTGTTTATACATATCCCACACTCTCAATCATCATCTTCTACATCCTATACTACATCATATTCTCTGATTTTGGTGTCACCTCTCGCCCAAGTGGTGATGGGTGGATTTGGAAGCCATGTAAATGTAATAAACCATTGGTGATGTAGATAAGAAAACAATACACCATAAACAATTCAGTCTCCAACAATCCTCATTCCCAAACACCCCCAAAAGGCTCTATTCTCGCACCAAGAGGTTGATGTCTAAGAAGGTTATGGGTAGGGCGAATTGTATATTGGTTGTTCATTTGGGTAGAATCATTTGGATACTTTGTAACTATGGATTCTAATGTTGGGTAACTTCTTCTTTATTATTCAATGTAGTTTATATTCATGTTCATGGTAATTCTTATGTTTTGTGATATTGTGAATGTCTTAATACTTGTATTGTTTATATGAAAACTTGTGATATATGGATGTTTGGATTCTATTAGTGTTTGTATTGGATTATGGTGATAACATTATATTTGGTTGAATTGGAGCTTGTTCTTGTTTGTCAATTTGGTTAATCATTGTTGAGTCTATATGTCAGAATTATTCTCAATATGGTTGATTTCAATTCGTTCACTGACAAATGATTTGGTCTTGTTCTTGTGAAGATTGTGCAAGAGACTTAATAAACATAACAAGTAAAGGTTTAATCTAGATTATAGGTCGAAAGGAGTCTTTTGAATATGTTGTTCTAATCATCTTTCAAGTAAATGGAACTTATCAAATGGATAACCAAGTCTATGGGTCGAAAAAATTCTTGTTGTTATTGGTTTAGGCATAAGGCTCATGAGTGACCACTTGATTGAGGCTTATGTATACTTGATTTATAAAGCACTAGTGTCTTATTATTGGTTCTATAGGTCGACAGGATTACCTTTAATATGTTTTTCCAAACTAATCATCCATATGTTCATGTGATCATTTAACCATACATGTATGTCTTTTGTGTGTGCCTTTAACGATTCTCATGGTGGTGTGATCGTGACAATCATATCTACCATTTTTACAAACAACTACACTTGAGTATAACCAAGTCCCATGGGACGACCTTGACTTACCAACCTAATTGCAACATGACTAGAGTATACTTGCTCGAATTTGTGTTCCTAATTAATATCGGTAATTCTTGTTTACAAATTTAAAACCCAATGTGTGGAAAGATTGCCACCATCAAGTTTTTGGCTTTATGTCGCGGATTTGTAATTGCAATTCTTTTTAAATATACCTAGCGTACGAGCACATCAGATCCCTAGTGCAATATCTTTGTTCATCAAACACCATTTGCAAAAATCTTGGGTTAGCAAGAGTCATCTTGCTACCCTTGTTATGACACATGCCATCAAAAATCATTTTAGAAAATTATATTTTTGCCCAGTAGCAATACACACAATGGCACTCCCAATTAATATGTTAATTTCATTGTGTGCAGTACATTTGGGACTCAAACATTGAAGAATGACATGTATCAAGTACTTCCAAGCTGGGGGAAATTCCTACTTTGAATATTTGTTTAAAGTTCCCACTTCAGGGAAAGCATAACCCAAAGCTTGAAGTCCCTGTTCTAGCTCACCTATGGGTAGGGTGGTTATACCATCTGCATCATTAAGATGCAAATCCTGGCGAACCAAGGCTTTAGTAACCACCCATGAAAGCCCATGGACTGTAGCAGTCAATGTAGTCACATTGTTAACCGTTGAGGAAGTGACAGTATTCCAAAATTGTTTAATATGAGTGATAGGGATAAGAGGAGCATGTGAAAGTGCATACCTTAAGGGGGATGCATTTAAATACTCCACCATCTGAGTATATTGGGGAAACAGAGTATTTTCAGCCTCTAAATAGGCAACCATGTTGTGCTTACTTCTGAACCTCAATTCCAAATCATTCGGTTTAAAATTAGGCGCCATTGATGTAGAAAGCTGTGATAAATGTTATGAAAGATGAATGTGTGTAAATTTAGTTAGACAAGAATAAGCAGTTACTCTGTTTCAAAAGAATGAGCCAAATATATAGGAGAGGTGAAAACATGTGATTGGTCAAAGATGAGGCAGTTATTTTCAAAATATAATGATTAAAATCTTGAAAATATATAACTTATCTTGTGCATTAATAAAAAGTTACCAACTCCTAAAATTACGGCCCAAATTTTCATCAAAAATAGCAACTGGGTAGGACCCAATGTTTATCAACGGTCAAAAATAACCTATCAACGCTCAACGGCTATATTCTTGTCAACGATGGATTTTGCCATGTCAACGTTAAAATTGGTCCTAACAACGTTTGGAAATAAAACTGTCAGCGTCCAAAAATAAAAATAATAAAAAAAGGACCTTAACAAAGTAATTTATCGTAGTGAAGATAACCTATAGACTGAAAATTACCATAGGGTGGAAAGCACTGTCCAATCATGCACACTTGCTTAAGCAAGATAGATATAATTGTCCTCAAGTGTCCCTTGCTAACCAAAGTTCTTAACAGTGAAGTTATCTTATAAAATCCTTTGTAACTTCCCAGGTAAGCCCAATAAAAATCATACCCAAGTCTCCCAACCGACCACATCCAATTCTAGGTCAAAAAGTCTTGGTAGCGTACAAAGTATATCAACTTTGCATGCTACAGTACCTCCTGATTTAGTAAACTAACTCGTACTCACTAGTGGACACAATCTAGAATTGTGATAAGAGTATTTTATGAATACCCAAAAAGTCCTAAAGGTTTCCTAAACCTCCCCTTAAAATAAGATATACAAGTTGCTAAATAAAATACATGCAATAAAAATTTATGTCAAGATAGGAATATAAATATTTCAACCATCATCCATAAACTTGAACATGCTCCAAGTAAACTCCAAGAATCCATAAGCAACTCTGTATCCATTTGTACAATGCTAACAACGCCTGCATAATTAGATCAAAAACCACAAAACTAACATGTTGCTGACAACGTCAATTTAACACGTGTCAGCGTTAAAATAACCTTTGTCAGCGTTAGACAAATAAAGTGGAAAATCTAATTTTGTACAAAGACCAATAACAATGCATATCCTGTACATACTTTTACAATAAGTCCCAAAAACACATATTAGGTAAGATTGATCATTCCAATACTTGTTACCAAGTATTGAAATCTCCAAGTATCAAAAGGTTTAGTTAATAAATCTGCCACATTTTCCTCTGTGTCAACCCTATCTAGTTGTATTAAACCTTTTTCAAAACAATCTCTTATAAAATGATGTCTAATTTCTATGTGTTTTGTTTTAGAGTGATGTACAGGATTTTTAATAATGCACAAAGTACTGTTATTGTCTACAAAAATCTTGATATGCATGAAATTATACCCATAATCTAACAGCTGGTTCTGAATCCATAAGACTTGTCCACAACAAGCAGCTGCAGCTACATATTCTGCTTCAGTTGCAGAGTTGGCCACCACTGTTTGTTTCTTGCATTGCCAAGATATCAACCTACTCCCAAGAAACTGGCATCCACCAGTTGTAGATTTTCTATCAAACTTGTCACCTCTATAATCACTATCTGAATATGCAATAAGCTCCAATGGAGAATCCTTTGGATACCATAATCCCAAGGTGGGATAGCACCTAAGGTATCTAAAAATCCTCTTGACAGCATGAAAATGACACTCTTTGGGAGGCACTTGATGGTGTGCACATGCACACACAGCAAACATAATGTCAGGTCTAGAAGCTGTAAGATACATCAATGATCCAATCATTGACCTATAATGCCTGACATCCACCTCTTTTCCATCTCCAACCTTTCTCCAAGGGTGTTCCCTATCCATGGGTGTGCTAGCCCGTTTTTCATGTGGAGAAAAGCCAAACTTCTTCAAGATCTCTGCTACATATTTGTCTTGAGAGATGAAGATACCATCTTCTTTCTGCTGAACTTGTAACCCTAGAAAGAAGTTCATCTCTCCCATTGCACTCATCTTGAATTTGTCTGTCATGACCTTGGAAAAGTCTTCACTCATCTTTGGACTGGAAGAGCCAAAGATTATATCATCCACATAGACCTGAACAAGTAAAAAGTCCTTACCAGTCTTCTTTGTAAACAAAGTCTGATCTATGGTGCCCCTCTTGAATCCATTTTCCACCAGATAGGTGGACAATGTGTCATACCATGCTCTTGGGGCTTGATGAAGTCCATACATTGCTTTCTTCACTCTATACACTTTGTCTGGATGTTCTGAATCTTCAAAACCAGGAGGCTTCATAACATAAACCTCCTCTGTAATTGTGCCATATCGAAAATCACTCTTCACATCCATTTGATAAACTGTGAAGCCCATGCAAGAAGCATAGGCTAGGAAAATCCTTATTGCTTCAATCCTTGCAACAGGTGCAAAAACCTCTTCATAGTCTATCCCTTCCTCTTGTGTATAGCCTTGAGCAACTAAACGTGCCTTGTTTCTGACCACAATTCCTCTCTCATCCTTTTTGTTTCTAAGAACCCATTTTGTCCCAATAGGTCTGACATATCTGGGACAATCAACTAGCTCCTAAACATCTTGAATAGCAAACCGGTGAAGCTCATCTTGCATTGCTTCCACCCAACTTGGTTCTTTGAGAGCATCAAATATCTTCTTGGGTTCCTGTTGTGACAGAAAACAAGCAAACAAACATGCTTGAACAAGAGGGGTATCAACCTTCTTGTGAATATTGGTAATAAATCCTCCATGATTCTGATGAGACCTTCTAGTTTGTATAGGAGACATCACATCACCAATAATTAGAGAAGATGGGTGATTCTTGATAGTAGATGTAAGCACTCCTCCTTCAATAATTGTGTTGACTTCAATTTCAGTCTCCAAGTTGCCAATATCTTCTTCAAATTCTCTTTCATCATCACCTGGATGAACCTCTTCATGTACTATGGAAGGTTCACCTTGTTCAAAAACATTGGAAGAGAATAAATGGTCAAAAGAGTTGTCAACGCCTGAATTGGTGTTGTCAACGTTGGAGCCATCAACGCCTGAATTTGACCTATCAGCGCCAGATTTTCCTTTGTCAGCGCTTGAAGATTCATGCATGTTTTCAGCAACTGGTGTTACTTGTGGACCACCTTTTTCCTTTCCAACAGCATCAGCAAATGCATCTGTCCATATAGGAATACTTAAGTATGGGTGCTGATTTGTCTGCATGTGATCCTACCTCCTTATCAACCTGTATACCTGAAATTTCAACAACTGGTTCTTCCACAACATTTGAATTCACCTTCACAATGTCTGATTAGCAACAGGCATATAATTTAAGGTTCTAGATAGAGGTTCCAAATCAAATAACCAATTTGGTCCACTCTCAGGATGACTAGGTTTACTTTCTAAAAACCTAACATGTACCTTTTCAAGTATACGTTTTTCTTTCTTAAGGTAAACCCTATATCCTCTACTCTGCACTGAATAGCCCATGAAATAGCCTTCATCACCTTTAGCACTAAACTTTTCTAAGGCATCACTAGTATCTAATACAACTACATGACAACCAAAGGGTTTAAGAAAACCAATATTAGGTTTCCTACTCCAAAATAGCTCATAAGGTGTCTTGTTGTGGATTTTGTTGATCAATGCCCTATTTTGAACATAGCAGGCTGTATTCATAGTCTCAACCCAAAATACAATGGGAAAGTGAGCATCAGCCAACATTGTCCTAGCTGCTTCTATGAGTGTTCTATTCTTTCTTTCAGCCACCCTATTTTGTTGTGGGGTTCTAGCTATACTAAACTGCCTAGTAATCCCTTTCTTGGCACAAAAGTCATCGAACAGCTTATTTCTAAACTCACCACCATTATCACTTCTAAGTATTTTAACCTCATTTCTAGTCTTTTTCTCTAGTTGAGTAATAAAGTTAATCAAAACATCAGCAGTTTCACTTTTCAAAGCCAAAAAGAAAGTCCAAGTAAATCAAGAAAAATCATCAGTTATGACAAAACAATAAGATTTACCATTTAAGCTTTCTCTATTAGTTGGACCAAACAAGTCCATATGCAGCAAGTGAAGTGGTTTAGAACTAGAATGCACAAGTTTAGACTTAAAGGAGACTTTGTGTTGTTTGCCTTTAAGGCATGCAACACAAGAGTGGTCATTGTGGAAAGCCTTTTCAGGCAAACCATCAACTAAACCATGTCTCACAAGTCTATTTATGTTCTTAAAATTTATTTGCCCTAACCTTCTGTGCCAAAGATTTCCCTCATCAACTGAAGCCTTAGCATATAGACATGACAGATTATTATTCATCCTAATTCCATTAAGATTCACATTATAAATGTCCTTATGCCTAGGTGTTCTATAATCAATGAATTTCTCATCAGGCAATTTAAAATCCTTGCTTAACACCAAGCATTCAGTATCAGTGAAAATAACCTTATTTTTGTTATCACAAACTTGTGATACACTAAACAGATTATAATCAAGTTCTTTTACCAGAAATATGTTCTCAAAACGCAAATTGTTGGTGATAAGAGTGCCTTTGCCAGTAATGGTTCCATATCCTCCTCCAAAGTACACTTTGTCACCATCCTTAATGGGGGTAAAGTTATTCAAATAATATTCCTTCCCTGTCATGTGCCTAGAGCATCCACTATCCCAATAGCCATAATCATTAACCTGCTTTTGAATGCCGTGCACATAAAGAAAACAAATTAGTTTTCTTTGGGAACCCAAGCCTGAGCAGACTTGGATTCATTTGGTTATTCAACAAGAACAGACTTAGTCCTTATAACAACCCTTTGTTCATCCCTTTTTGGATTAAAACCCAGTTAACCCCAATTGGCTTAGTTATGACCTTTGAAATATAATGAAATCTGTTACAAGTCATAGAAATCCCATCTGAATTAGGGTTTTGGTCTTGTTTGGGTCTCCATGTCAAGCTGGAAGAAGCTTTAGACCCTTTCCCTTGTGGTTGCAAGTATTTGGCATTACTTGGTCTAACAGTGTTGGAAACATTCCTGTCAGCGTTAAAATTGTTCTTGACAACGTTGAAATTACCTTTATCAGCGTCAAACCTAGGGTTTGCTACAGGAACCCAATGTATGTTAGACCATGTATTGGTCTTTTGAAAAGGCCTTTGTCCATATGTATTAGACCCTTTAGTAAAGAATGGAGATGGTCTAATGACTTGTGGACTTTGCTGAAAAAAAGGTTTGGGTTTGACCATGGTTGACTTTCTATCAGCGTTGACCTTTGAAGCATTGACACACTTATAAGCCAAATGTGAAAAACTTCCACAAGTATAACAGGCTTTTCTAGACATAACTCTAGGTCTAGATGAAAAGAAACCTGTCCCATTATCACTAACTTGACTTTTTGGTGACCTAGGTTTTCTATACATTTCTACATATTTAATACTAGGTTTTCTATCAACGTTTAAGGCAAGGTCAACAGTCTTGCCAGTAGTAGGGTTGGTCACTTTTATGGGTGCTGATTCATTTGGGTTGTCACTAAGCATACCTCCTTTAACAAACAAAGTAGGATTGGCTTTCTTCCATTGGTCCAAATCAGTCAATTTCTGCTTGTATTCCTCTACTGGAGTAAGAACCCTTGGTGGAGGAATAAATTCATTTTCTTGGAATTCTGGTATACCAGTCCAAGACAAATCCTTTCTAAGGACACCATAGAAGTTCCCAGTAGGTGGTGGAACACCAGCGTACTCCTTCATCCCAATCCCAGTCATATCCCTAGAATCTCTTTGTTCACTAACACATTTTTCTAGGGTTTGAGAAGCTTTATCAAATCTTTGAATTTTAAGATCTACATTATCTTTGTTTTTTATGGCCTCATCTAACTTAGCTTGTATAACACCATTGGATCTCTCCAAGATGTCCCTTACCTCAATACTAGAATTTAGGTCATGAGTCAAAACTTGATCTTTTATGTAAAACCCGCATGCTTTTACCATGAATAGTACCCTTATGATCGTACGTACATGATTAGAACTTTCCTTTTATAGTACGTTTACGATTCACGAACAAGATTTACAAGTATTATGTACGTGATATATCACGATAAGTATTTAATACGTATTAAGACACGATAATTATTTCAATAATAATTATAATCACGAACATACGAACATGAAATCATGAACGTAAATAATCACGAGCTTAGTATTATGTATTTATGTATATTTATTACGATCATGAATAAATATAATAAGACACGAACGATAACTATTTAAATCATGAAAACACGAACACGAGAACACACTTAATATTAGACACGAGAAAACATTCGGTTTACCCCATGTGGCCCCCCTTAACCGCGGCTAGACACAAGAGAAAGGGACGCCCATTTGATTTTAGCTAAACAAGAAATAAAGGGAAAACTTATTTTCATAATTACAAAAATTAGAAAATAAACAAAACCCTAAATCCCCTTTTTTTGTCCTCTCTTGGCCGCCGGGTATAGAACACACAAGGGGGGTGTTGGTTGATTTTTGGTGATTGATTTCTTGCAAGGTTGTTAGTGTTATCGTTCTCCATTGTTACACGTAATTGGTAAATCCTTAAACCCATTTTTTTATGTTTTTATTTAATCAAGAACACATGAAATCATGGTTTATTAAAAACAAGTAATTAACATGTTAATAAATCATGGGGGTAAATTAATTATGGTTTAAGGGGTGTTTGTTTTGGGCCGACGCAAGAACCGAGACCATAGGGTCTCAGATTGTTTTGTTTCGCACCAACTGAGACCTCAAGGTCTCAGTGTGGTGTTGTGGGTCTCGGCCGCAGGAGAAAAGGTAACCCCGACCTCGGTCGGGGTATGTTTGGTGTTCGGTTGGGTCACGGCAGAAACAAGGACCACCACCGGCTTAAGCCGGTGGCTAAATAAGGAAAGCAGGGGGAACCCAGGTCGCGGTAGCAGGGGTAACCACCGGCTAGCCAGTGGGAACTTTTGCTAGCCGGAGGCTAGCCGTGATCAAGGACACCACCGGCACAGCCGGTGGCTGTTTTGTACAAGCAGTGGCAACCGGCCAAGCCGGTTTGCCACTGTTAATGGTGCGTTTTTCAACCGGTTCACGGGTCCGGTTCATGGGGTTCACGAATATGGTTCACGACATGTTTAGATTAAAACACGGGTTCGGTTCATGGGTTATTTTTACAAGTTAATTATTTTACAAGGTTAATTATTTTTATCAAGATTAAATTAAATTAATTAATACATGTACATGATTAATTTAATTTATACATGACTTAGGTTATTAATATTATTAATAATACATGGATTTTAACCTAAGTAATTATTGTTTTATTTAGACTATATAATTAATTAATTATTAAAATCATGACTTATAATTAATTAATTTACATGACTTAGGTTATATTAATACCAAATATTAATACACGTTTTAACCTAAGTATTATTATCTTTTATTTAATTAAATCATGATATATTTAATTAAATACTTTAACCTATAGTTTATTTAATTTACATGAAGTTATTGATAAACTATACTATGTAATCACATGACTTAGAATATAAATCAGTAAACACTTAAGCTTATATTATGAGCTTAATAATCCAGCTTATTTCTATTTATGAAAACTTTCTATTTTTAGAAACTTATTTAATTAAGGCAGCTAATCTATTTATGGAAACTTTCTATTTTTATAGAAACGTGTCTATTTTAAGCAGTAAATCTATTTTGGAAACTTTCTATTTTTGGAAACATTCTATTTTGGAAACTTTCTATTTTAGAAAACCTGCTATTTTTAGGAAGTTACTTATTATTACACCACAAGCGTAATAATACAAGAAATACAAGAAATACTTAATCAGAATAGACATAATACATGATAAACGCAGTATAAAGCTTAAATCAGTAAAACATGACATGAACATATAAAACAAGCTAAGACATGATATAAAATCAGGTACGTACTCAGTAATCAGATACTTATACACGTATGTATTTATGTAGCATTAGTGATACCGAAGTAGGACTCTCTTCCGTTCGTCTTCTTCGTTCACTGGACACAAGGTACGGATTCTCCGTCCTTTCAGTATGGACATTCTTCCTTATTAGGATTTCCCGTATGCAGCCAACTGTTTTCCCTAGTATATGTTTTATATGTTTCGGAATTGCTTATGTTTAGTTAGATACCTAAAGCCATATACATGCATGACAAGTTTCATCTAGTTATGGAGGTACCATAACCATAACACTGGAGGCACCAGTGTTATGACTCCACCATGACGGAGTGATAGCTCGTGGCGTCCCTTCAGCTTTTGGCCATATTATTATTATTATCATGTGGGCGTATGGGTGCATCCTAGTTTACATGTTTTCAGCAGATTATTCTGGTGAATGTGGTGTGTGCCTTGCATCCTTCACAAGGAGCTGATCCCTCCTACCCAAACCAGTATATTAAATTAGAGGCAGACCCTCTAACTTGCATGATGAGGTCACCCCTCCAAGTATTCATGCACGTTGATATTTCATGACCTATATTGGCTAATGGTAAACATGTTATGTGACAATCCGTCAATTTATGGTTGATATTTTATTCTCAAATATTATTTAAAAACATTATTTTAATGTTACATTATGAACTCACTTATTTTTGGGAAGAAATTTGGATTTACGTCCTGAAGTAGCATCGACTACGTCGAAACCGGAGGATTCTACGTTACGTGCTTACGTTTACATACACCGTTTTGGTGACAGTCCGATATTTCAAAATAAATTTATCCGTGAATATTATTTTGAGATTTTAAATTTGTGTTGGTTCATAAACTCACAAATTTACGAGAAGAGATTAGGACTTACGATTATAATTTAACGTCCTTTACGACTAAAACGGAAACCTTAGGATTACGTATTTATGTTTTCGAACTCCGTTTTTTATGAGACAATTTTTATTAGATTCGCTTTGTGCCGTTGATTCATAATTTATAAAAACGTTTTTCGTAAAACGACCCGAGGGCACGCAAATCAAGGAAACTAGAATCGAGGAGTACCCGTAAATTAATAGGGATGGGACAAGTTTACACTTTCCCACCCCTATACAAGTGGCATCCAGGAGTACACAACACACTCTTGATGTGTCAAGTTTACTTAAGTAAACAAGGAGACTTGTCCTTGTTTCTTTCCAAACCACTAGCAACACAAAACTAGCCAAGACTAAACCATTATCTCATTTACAACATGAAAACCACACACAAACTCTCTTGGCTCCCTATGAACGTCCACCATGCTCCTAAAACACCCCATTTGATCAAAAATTCAACCATGAATCATGTGTTTAACTTGCACAAGTTGAATACCCTTTGAAGTTATGGAGATTAGAGGTGATTCTAACATCCAAAGAGGAGATTTCTTGGTGTCCTAGGGCTGATTTCCCACAAGGAGATTATAAATATTGGTGGACTTGAAGATGACATTGGTTTATCACAAGTTTTGCCATCAAAATCCAAGCCTTGTTCATCAAAAACTCATCTTTTCATCACTAATGGTGGTATAGAGATTGTTTCTTCATATCCTCTTGTTATTTTGATTATGTAATCTTGTATTTTCTTTATTTATATATATGTATATGATGATGAATGATGATTAAAAATATTGTGTGGGGATTTGGTGTTGATAAACATGGTTAAAAAGATGGAAAACCATATGTAAAAAGGTTAAAATCTTGCTTAATAAGTTAGCTGTATAAAAACAGTAACTAACCATATGTTAAACTGATAAAATGGCAAAGTGGAATCAATATACAGTAATTATTAGGTCTTGTACACATGTGAGAGTTGGCCATACAATGGAATCATTATAATGAGTGAGATATGATCAAAACAAAATTAGTGTATCAATCTGAATAGTCTGTTTTGTGAGGACTGTTAGGGATACTTCGACTTGGATTGAGCAGTAGCTAAAACTACGTTATTTGTAACACATAATATGAAGTTTATGTCATCCAAAAATGAGATTCTATATCTTTGTAGAACTCAAGATATGGTAAAAATGGTGAAAATAAAATTAAAAATCAGATTTGTGAAATTAAAGTTTAATAGTATTATAATAGCACTCAAATAAATATAGTATAAAATGTAAATTAAAAACCACTAACTTATATATTACATTTATATAAATATGTACAATAATAAATAAAAGGGACATTTGATAAAAATGGTAGTTTGATAAGTTTTATAAGTTATAAAACTATGAACATGCTTTTTACGTGTTTTCGGCTAAAACCGATAAATTAACGTTTTTGTCAATTAAAACTTAGACGGTCGGACCCGTCTAATGTAAACTTTTTATAACTCATATACTGATATATGAGTACATATTACAAGTAAAAACCGATAAAACCCGAGCTTTATAAGATACGGACATTAACGGGCCAAGTTAGCCTTATTAGACTATTAATCCAACTAATTTGGCTAAACACTTATAAACTTACTTATTGGGCTTAACCCACTTGGGCCTAACTTGTAAGTATAATACTGATATTAAAAGTGTAAAATGGATCAATATAATGTAATGGACTTATAATGGGCCTAATGGGCCTTGACAAGTAAAGAAGATGAACTAGTGAAACAAGTATAAAAGTTATCAACACATAACACTAAAATGAGTAAATGAGAATGTATAAACCCACTTGATTATCATCATATGTATAAAATCATCATATGTATACATAATTGTTATTTTTATAAAGTCATTGGACAAAAGTTTAAGACGAGTATTATTTGTCTAGGTTTCCGTGATTGAAGCACGTACCGTACATCCAAATCGCCGATAACCGCCTTCCCACATCAACGTGAGTTCATAGCATCGCACTCTTTTAAATGTTTTTATGAAATGTTTTATAAACATGCGAGGGAGATAACATGTTAGTTTTTATGAAATAGGACACTAGTTGTCCCGATTGTTTGTTTATTGATTTGGACCCGAATGATTGTATGACCCGATGAATGATTAAATGACCCGATAGACGAAATGAAATGGATTATTAAAGTTAGGTTATGTCACTAAAAGTCCCATTAGCATGAATTGTGAACTACCGGGATTTGGTAGACGTTTATGCATATAATAGTACTATTTGGGGACGATCACCCCAGTTCGCGCCTTGACGGTTGATCCCCGTCGTGCCACACTGATTGGTAAGCGAATTTATGTATGAGAAGATTTACACAAGCGTGATTATTGTGACGACACGCTAATTTAGATGGGCAAATTGAGTTTCGGGCTAGCTACTCGTTGTTTGTTGTAGTAAGGTAACAATGTCATGCGGCTTATAATCATCCAAACAACGAAATACTGCTATACGCACTGAATTACAATGAATTACCTTACTAGCAATATGGGGTCTTATTATTGATTTTATGTTCGTGTTTTTGTTTTACATAACCATATTCATATAACGGTTTTTATTTAACTTTATACAACGTCATAAAACGTATTGTATGATGTTTTTACGACTTTGGTTCGTATAATGATTTTGAAGGCAAAAGCCTATATTATGATTTTTGATAAGGATTTGTATAAAATGACTTTGGCTATTTTATGGCCTATTACAAGGATTTGTACAAAATGATTTTCGGTAATAATTTTATACCGATGTTATATTAATGGTTTTATTAAACTCTATGAATTCACTCGGCGTTATCGCTGACCCTTTTCTTTTAACATGTTTTATCTCAGGTACTTGAATGTAATTCTCCGGAAGACGACAAGAATTCATGGCCCGCACTTAAATAATAATTTCCATTCAAATGCTTTGTAAAACTTGTATGAAATACTATGACTTGGGACCTATGTAAATTTGATATTTATGAATGGAAATGTTGTATTATTAAACGACGTGATTTTTAAGCGTTGTCTATGATGTGAGTAATGTATTATCCCGTAACACCAACGAGTCTTCCGCTGTATTGAATTGTGTAAATTTGGGGGTGTTATAGTTTGGTACCAGAGCTCTCGTTATAGAGAACGAAAGATTTTTAAAACTAAGGTTTTGAATAAAACATTTCAAAATCTTTTAACTATAAACATTTTTTCTAAAAATGTCTAAAAATCTTTTGACTATAACGGTGCCGAAGAAATCCCGAGATACCGACAAGGCCAGACTGAGAAGTGTTATTTTAATATATATATAACTTGGATTATATATATACATATGATGTAATTTGATTACATAATTGTTTGATGATTGTTTTAATATTTATACGAGGTATTTATACGACGTAGATTGTCACAAGAAACCCTAACTCCCCTAGTAAATCAATCGAAGCTATTCCCATAGGAATTATAGCTATCCTAGATCTAAACCAAGTTGTGGATGTTTAGGATCCCTACAAAATGGTTGATATACGTAGGAATGTTGATATTAGTTGATTGTGATATTAAAGAAGAATTGGCGAGATTAAATCTGATATCGATGTCATGACGATCTTTCCTTATAGAGTGGAGTTTGATAAAATGTTACCACCTGGAAAGGTGTCATCTGATTCGTTGTCACCCAATTCTTAAATTGAAATCGAAAGGGTGAATGTTGCACTTGAGGCTGTAATTGGAGCCATTACCCAAAAGCCTCATGCCACTAGTACCTTTTCGGGAAGTCTAATTGAATGTGCGAGTCATTTCATGCTAGTGACTCATTTGATAACTATTGATGAAGGAGCTATAGGATTAGAAATTAAGTGTTGTTCATATTGAACTTTCATTGCCCTTTTAAGGTTGAAAGTATTAGAGAATGAGGTAGGATATCACATTGAGTATAAGTTGATTGAAAACTTGAATAGAGTAAAATTTAACCCGTATGGAATATGAGATTGATAAGAGGAAGTCGTTAAGTCCTGTGATTGTATTATAAGGTTTTAATTGATTGTTGGTTCGTGTTAAGGGTTGTTCCTAGGCCATTGTCCACTAACGAGGATGCCCAGTGTCCAAGAAATAAATTGAAGAAATCTTCTTCTGAATTGGGACCAATGGATCTTCCGGGACATGTGGAACACCTAATGACTACTGTAGATTAGTATTCATTGTAGTATCTTTTAAAAATCCCTAACTTAACTGAGACATCAGTTAGTAGGATGAGTTCTTGGAATTGTATGACATAGTGACACGTAATGTGTTACGGTACAATTTTGACTTGTTTGTGATTAATGAAAAGACTACCTTTGATTGCTAAATTTTACATGTATCGATGTTATCTATCTTTTATTGCTTCATCCTAATGTTCGCATTAGTGATGCAATCATTGAACAAGTACTCATCTCGATTTGAGTTACGTTGTGGATTATTCTCTTTTGAGTGCCATCGAGGTCATGAACCTCATGATTAATTGGCTAAGCTCATTTCTTGATATATTGTAGTTAGTTCTTGGTGAACAATTTTTCATCACTCCTTTGCAGAGCACTCATTGTTTTTATAAGATAAAACAGTATCCTTGAGAAAAATTGAATTTTCATCACTATAAGGATTATTCAAAGTGAGATTTATAAGTGATTGTTATCGAAATGAAGTTGTTGGGAATCTAAGCTTGTTAGATTCCCTGATCATAGATTTAAACATAATTAAGCTGTTAGATAGTCCCTTGCCTGTGCCTAGGAGGCAGGAAAGTATCGCAAGACTCACAGAGATCCAAGTCTTTGTGAGCAACCTCAGAGGAGTCCATGTCAGAGACATTGTCAAGGAAGTCAAAGATTACTTGAAGACATACTCATTGGCTGTGATGGATAACAGCCAAGATGTATCATGGACTCTGAGGGGTTGAGGGTTAACAGGGGTGGCAATACCCTGTTAACACTCAGCACACTTTGGACATGCCTTTTGTGTGTTCGAGACAATGAAGAAAAAGGAAACTGTTTGAAGATCTGGTCCTTAAAGCATAATGGCAGACTACCAAGAATAGAAGAGCATCATGTGACTGATGTCTGAAAAGTGAAAGTCTTGTGTAGTCACCATAAAGTACTATTTAGGTCAACCTCGTATCACTATAAATAGGATGTGTATCCATGCATTAATGTTCAACACTTTGAGTATATTCATAACATTATTGCTTAGAACTTATTGAATCAAACAGTTGCGACTATATTCATAAGTTAGGGTTTATATGTGACACCCCCAAATCAGGTTTGCAGCGGAATAGTAATTGGGTGTCAGTAAGTGGATCACAGAACAAATGGAATACAAAGCATTGATCATAATTACATGATTTGAAATACAATTGATACAAATATGGTTTTAGTACAATCAGTTGAAGTGTTAAATATCAGTTGTTACAAATATCCCAGTGAAAACAGATCCCCAATTATTATGATGCTCCTAAATGATGCTCAATCCATGCTCAAATAATCCAGCTAAATTTCCTGAGAAAAACATGCTTAAAACAGTCAACACAAAAACAGATCCCCCAATTATTATGATGCTCCTAAATGATGCTCAATCCATGCTCAAATAATCCAGCTAAATTTCCTGAGAAAAACATGCTTAAAACAGTCAACATAAAGTTGGTGAATTCATAGAGTTTTGTAAATTCATAGTCCAGGACAGTAATTTGTCCTACATAGTGTTACACAAAGTTTGATATAAAAATCAAGTGTAGGATCTCAATATCCCATATAGTATTTCATAAGGTTTGATAAAAATCAAATTCAGATATATCAGTATGTTCCATGTATTAATGTACCAAATAATAAAAGGTCGAGTTTAGAACCGCAAACATTATAAACATAGTATCGCACAAAGCCAAATACTATAAAGTAATTACATTCCCATATTGCCCGAAACTGAGACTTGACAGTTAAGTCCTCGACAGATGAGGACCCTTCGCCTTATCATTATCAAGGCACCCATAACAAAAATAAGTTCTCAAATGTGAAACATCTGTTGTCCCGGCCGAGGCACAGTGAGCATGACTCACCCAGATGGGGACGGTCAATCCCAAATAGATCTATTTATAACATTCAGGTAATTCAATAATTCTAACAGTTTCGGATGCACGGGCCATGTTGTTCGTCTACAATAGGCAATCGTAATTAAGGGTAACAGTTCAGTTTACGTTTCCTCGATCAACAGTTTATTAAATATAAGATATCAAAATCATATAGTCAAAACATGTTATAGCATGTCTCCCCCTCGTGGGTTAGTAAAAACATAAATAGTAGTGAAAGGCGAGGCTATGAACTCACCTGAATAGCAGTGCCCGGATAATATCACAGATAGTCCAAATAGTATGCTCACGATACAGTTAATTACCTAAGTAATTAATTGGGTCTCAGTATATGTACAAATATAATGCACATATAAATGCAGTTGATGAAAATGCATGATCACGGATTTAATAAGTTGTCATCGTTTTCAGTGTTAAACTTATTGTAAGTTATCGTAACATGTACACTTTTAATTTAATAAAGTGTATTCACTTCGTTCGGATTGTAATAGGTTAAATGAATTAAATAAAAATGATTTTTATTTAATTAAGACTTATATAATATTTCATAAAAGTCCTAGAAGTTTCAAATGTTCGTAATTAGTCCTCCACGTTTGACGAATTACAGTATAGCCCTTAAAGTTTATTAAATAAATATTATTAATAAAACTTAAGTTAAATTGCTCATGAGTCCTTGGTTTTAATATAGTTACCAAAACAGCCCCTAGGGCTTGCTAAACTTTCATAAAATGGCAATATTAGTCCTTGTGCTTCAAGTGTTTTATGTTATAAATCTTGATTTTTGAAGATTAATTATGGGTTCGTTACTTAGCCATAAACCAAACGGGGAACATATTTGTATTCTCGGACGCGCCGTCTAAAAGTTTCGTTCTTTAAGTTTTGCTTGAAAACGGCTCTAAAATGGGTAAAAACGGGTTCAAAGACAGCGGGTCAGAATGTTTAAATTTTCATCAGCTTTTAAAGTGTACGAGTCAGATTTTTAAAGGGCTGTAACTTATTCGTTACTTGACCGTTTTCAGTGTTCTTGGTGTCTACGGAAAGGTAGCAAGGAGATCTACAATATCCTAGTTGGTGTCGGGTTCCAGATCTAACTCTAACTCGCTCAAAAACGCAGCCAAAGTCGGCTGGTCAGCCTACATGTACATGCTGTCAGCTTTTTATCCAAGTGCTGACAGCTTTTAGTGTTCAAACGCAGGTTTTCAAGGTTAGTTTCCCGATTCGTTATAGCTCCGTTTTGGGTGATTCAAAAGGCTGTGGAAAGCTGGATATGTGATCTACGAAATGCCCCCATAAACAGATCTATAGTCGGGGTTCTACTGGGTCTAAACTGGCTCTAAAAGTGGCTATTCGGGCTAGTTTTTACACATAAAATAACGCGTATGGTTAATTCGTTTAACCTAGCAAACGTAGTCCGTTTGCGTTCAAATTTGGCATGGGTACTAACTAAGGGATAACTTAAAACCTAGTATTCATGTTTTTGCCCAGCTCATGCTTTAAGTGCACGTTTCCCTATGGTGTCTCGCTTATATCAGAAGGTTGTTTAACTACAAAAACATGTTCTTGACAGGTTTGCGTTCATCATTTGAGCGACTTAGAAATCGATCCGAGGCTATATATTTTGGGGTCCTATAGTATGGTTTCGGGCATGTTTACAAGTATAAGTTCTAATATCTAACCTACGTTTATAGTTTATAAATCACATATGCTGTCTTGGAAAAGAACAGTAGGCGAATGGAATGCATGTTTTTGTTTATAACAGGTTTCAAGCACAACTATGGTAGGCTAAAATGAATATGGAAGACTAAAATTAATATGCATGTTATGAAGACAAAATAAGGCGTGTGGACTCACAGCGGAGGAGGGACACGAGTGTGGTTCGAAACCAAACACACCGTGTGGCGTCTCTACTGCCAAAATCAAACACGCCTGTTGTGCGTATTGATAACCCGAAACGAATGCACCCCTGCTGGTGGTTATGATTGATGAAGGATCCAATGTTGGTGTGGTTTTATTGTACCGAGGTCACCACCATGCGTGGTGTACCAGTAAGTGAACGAGAGTGATGTTGGTGTTTGTGTCTATTCTTTGCTTAGATTTAG
Source organism: Glebionis coronaria (assembly GCA_025667525.1). Classification (NCBI taxonomy): domain Eukaryota; kingdom Viridiplantae; phylum Streptophyta; class Magnoliopsida; order Asterales; family Asteraceae; genus Glebionis; species Glebionis coronaria. The sequence goes on along the minus strand of CM046882.1, from coordinate 407,838,370 downwards.
AAGCCATTTTTGGTGTTTAGGGGTGCTACTGCTTTGTAAACGAAAGACAACAAAAAGAGAAAGGGAGGGTTTGCATGGGTTTCTCTTTGTTGGCTCGGATATAAGTAGAAAGACATGGATTTGGGTTTGTGTGTATGCCGACGAGAGAGAGATAGTAGAATGTGAAGGATTGGTGTTGGTGGTGAAGGTTTTATACACGGAAGAGAGAAGGAGATCAAGTGCAAATCTTCCCAAGATCATGAAGGATTTCATGAGATATTATTTGATTTTGCTTTGATTTGGTTTTGATTTGGAAACGTGTGAAAAGGAAGGAAGGGATAAGTGTTTGAAGAGATTTTGTGAACTTGTGTATTTTGTGTATGAAACTCTCGGCCAAATAAAAAGATATAGAAGATTTGGAAAATCCTAAGTGTGGTACTAGATATCTTGAGCTAGATCTTGCTAGATTGTTTTAGATTTAAGCATGTGGCCTAAACTAGCAAAGTATGGTGTATCATTGTTTCTATATCATGACGTGTACAAGGGAAACTAAAGGGATAAATTTTAAGGTGTTCGTTTAGTTAAATGTCGATTATTTATCGATTGTCATGGAGGTGTATCATCTTAATAAAAATGAATTCCCATTAAATATCTCGTAAATTAATAAGAAAATAATTTAATTAATCTTTTTATCGAATTCTTCTAAATAATTAAATCTAAATTTAATTATGAATCTAGTTATAAGTTGTATTTTAAATAGGACGATATTCGTTAAGGTAAATGTGTATATAATATTTAGTTAAAATACTTCACTATTTTTATATACTAAAATCATGATTTTTGTATGCAATAAGTCTTGTGTTGATATATTATGAAAGTGATCCGTAAAAATATTATATGATGAACGATAATAATAATAAAGCCGGTGACGTGTCAAAAGCCCAAATTTTGGGGTTTTACAGCACCTACCCGTTATTTTAGCTTTGTCCTCAAAGCTTAAGATGAAGTTATTCGTCCAGGGAACAAGTGAGGACACTTTTTCTTGAACGTGTAATCTTGTGAACTCAAGTTTAGACTCATAGGTGATATTTTAGAAGGTAGTTATTGATCGTATGCTTCCGATGAGCACATTCTAATAAACAAGGTAATTTGTCTTTTAGGTTTTGATAATCTACACATTTGGTCCTTCTATTTTTGTAATGTGGCCCTTAAGGCACAAATAGTTTTCAAAGAAAATATCTTAGGGCTCAAATTGAGTTTCAAGAGTGGCAAATTCAACCCCTAGGGTTTTTAATCCGTGTTAAATCATCTAGGGCTTCTTTTAAGTTCATTGAAATCCATTATTATTCCTTAGAGTTTTGTCTTATTATCCTAGGGCTTTTTAATATGTTTGACAAATGGCCAAACAAGTCCTTGATGGTTTACAAGGTTGGATAAAATAGTACAAGCTCGTTTTAAGTCTTGGCTTTGTTAAATGTGTTTCATGGGCCTTATCGGGCCTTGATATGCATAGATAAGGTTCATTAACGTTTTAATAGTTCTTCAAGAGATTTTAAGTCTATTAAGCTTCAATAAGTTTAATTGAGTTTATTAGTTTTATGTTGGACCAAAATTTAGTCGATAATCAATATCATAGTGCTATGATCCAAGAGGAACGAACACGAGTCTTCCTTAGGTTTCTTGATGAGGATGTAATAATGATAAGATATGTTTGGAAAAACCACGAATCAAAAGGGAATACGTTCCATAGATGGATTAAAATAATATCAATAATGAGTCACGTCGAATATATTTAAGCCCAATTGTTTATAAATTTCTATTTACATTGATAAGCGTCCTCATCCACGTAAAGTAAAAATTTATAACTTCATGGTTCGGTGACCTATGATTTCTTTATTCAAACGAAAAAGCGTCCTAATTCGTTTCAATAAGGATTCCATAGCCCAACCTACTCTAATATTCCCGGCAAGGCTTACCATTTAAAACCAATATAATATCAAAGAAAATAGATATTATTAAGATACTTTACAGCCCGTTTATTTATAACTTTCGTCTTCGGGCGTCCCATTCCACCTTAATACGAATGTATAAATAAACTTATAATCTGGTGGCTTATGATTTCACCTTTAGACGTCCCATTCCATCTAGAGACGGAATCATAGTTAACTTAGGATCAAGAGACTCAGGTTCCATATTTAAACGTCATCTAAATATAGAGTCATACCTTGATTTGGGTCCCACCGCATTATTTTAACATGTAAACTTATCTAAATAATATCACATACCAAAAGCGAGAGTATGAGTCCTTACTAAGTTGTGTTCCGTGGATGTTCAAATCACGTGCGTTAAAATACGTATCAAACAAGGATCTTCAGTATATAATATAATCATATATTATAATAGTTATATAAGGAACTATCAGCGTATAAGCTTAAATAGATACAGCAAGTAGTCATGAAGGATTCAAAAATCTTAGTATAAGATTTTAGGACTTATTTGGATATTATTAAAATATCAAGTATACTTGTCAATTGGTAACTATTGGATAAGGTTTAAAATAAGATAGAGAGTAATCTCAAACATTTGAGATAACTGTTGAGATGTGGTTAGATACTAAATGTTTTGGTTTGTATCTCCAAAAATGAATTACGGTTTACAAAGATTAAATAAGATTTTCATAGTTCGAATAAGATTCATCAAGAATTATAACATCTAATTTAGATTTTTCCAACATTTAATTAAATTCTTCCAAAATACAATTCTTCAAGAAAAGATTTCCAAAATCCTTTTTAGATTTTTCTAAAAAAATCTATTTTAGATTTTCCAAGATTTTCCAAAATCTATTTTAGATTTTCTAAGATTTTCCATTTTCATATTTCCAGGGGTTTGTTATGTATTATATTGTTTGTGTTTATAATGCATTGTTCGGGCCATCATACTTCAGAAGCCATTCTATAAACGTTTGAGGAGCGAGGGCACTTTAAGTCGTAAACCCAACCACCCAGTCAAAACGTAATATCGAGATGGAACATCTTTAGTATAAATCTCCCTACTAACATGGCATGTTTGTAAGTTTTATTAAATACGTTAAGTATTTTAATATTTTAATATCTTCATAACGATATTAAACAGTCGTAATACATAAAGTACGTAAAGGGGTTAACATCTAGTACTACCATAAATATAGATGCATAGGATAATAAATTGCACTTAAATCATATAATTATGCATGCTCTCTATGCTAAATGCTCTCTAAGTATGTCCCCGTCAAAAACCCAGTTTTTGAAATCTAAGTTTTTGAAATTTTAATCCGGTTATAGTTCAGTTAATAAAATAGAAAAACAATTTTATTTTTGATCTGATTCTCTATAACCATTCGCTCTGATACCATTCTGTGACACCCTCCTTCCAATGACGATGATCTACCCCAACTTCTTGACTCAAGAGGTGGATCACATGTCACAAGTGTACCAGTCTTTGATGAAGAATATTTTGCCAGTTGGAAAAGTCAATTTCTTGTGTATCTCGATGGACTTGAACCATTTCTTCTAGAAATTTTAGAAAATGGTCCTTATATTCCCATGGCGCTTACCTCTACTGAAGAAAACCCTCTTCCCAAATCTCTCAAACAATGGACTCCAGCTGATAGGAAATTGGCAAACCAAGATAAACGTCTCAAAAGCATCATCATATCCTGTCTTCCCAAACATATCATGAAGTCTGTCATTCAGTGTCCCACAGCCAAGCAAATGTGGACAGACCTCATCCTTGGCCATGAAGGACCCTCTGAAACAAGAGAGACAAAGATTCAGGCACTCAGACTTCAGTTCAATGCCTTCAAGTCACTTGAAGGTGAAAAGGTTCAACAAACCTATACAAGGCTGAAGATTCTTCTCAATGACCTAGCAATGAATGATGTCACCATTGGTCAAGCTGAGATTAATGCCACATTTGTCAACAGCCTTCCAAGAAAGTGGCTGAGTATGAATCAGACCCAGAGAGCTAATAACTCAATCAAGAATGACACCTTAGCTCAGCTTTATGGAAAGTATAATTATGAAGAAGGGCTGATTGATACTATTTACAAGTCAGAGACTGAAAGATTTGTAGTTCAAGGAGCATCTTCCAAAGTCTTGATCTCTGCACCACATCCTCATGACAGCGACTCTAATGTTGAAGAAGACACCCGCAGCAGCCAAGAGTTCTTGACAGACCTTAATGCAGAGTTTCATGAAAGAGCTTTGCTAGCAAACCAAAGAAGATTCTTCAAAAGATCAGGGAGAATAGGATCAGCTAGTAAACAAACTAACATGTCAAAAGAAACTTGATTTGCCTATGGAAAGCTTGGACACTTCCAAAAAGACTGTCCTTCCACCAAGACATCCTCACCCTCCTATCCATCATCTTCATCCAAACCTTACAAGTTCAAACAACACAACAACTCATCTCACCAATCCAATTCATCAGACAATGAGAAGAAGGATTACAAAAACAAGTACAAGGCACTTAAAGCTGAGTTAGAACAGATGAATTTGAAGCTTGAAGCTCTGTCTAAGAAAAAGGGTGGTGATAAAAAGACAGAAAAAGGGTTGGTAGCTGAAGCTTATGATTGGAATGATGAGCCACTGACTTTAGATGAGGAAGATACTACAAGAGTCAGGGCTTTCATGGCTATAGCTGAGGATGAACCAGCTGTTGGAAAAGGTGATGCAAGATCAGGACAATGGGTTGTCATCACAATGAAAAAGGTACACATGCTTTTATATATGTCTGATAGTGATGAACGCAAGCATGTCCTTGATTACACCATTGTTGACTTACACTTTGTTGAGGAACAAAGAAAGAACCTACTTGATAAGTTTCATTCTGTTAAAACTGAAATGCTAAATGCTAAATCTGAATGTAAAACTCTCAGACGGGTTAATTTAGAGAAAATATCCCTGCAAAATGAAGTCACTAGGTTAACCTTGAAAAACATTACCTTAAATGTTCAAGTTTCTGAATTAAACAAGGTTATTGAAAAATGGCTGTGTGCTAGGTTCACAATAGATCAATTGCTTAATGATGAACTGCCTGTTGACATTAAAAGGGATATATCTGCTAAGAAAAATAAGCTGAGAATTATCACCAAACCCAAAGACATTGTCTTCAAATCTACAGAGACTATTCATATGTCAGATACCACTTTGACTAATGACCCTGTCTCTGAAGATGTGGCTGAGTTACCACCTTTGCCCAAACTCTCTGGAGTTGACCTAGCAGTTCCTCACGAGCTGCTAAGGGTGAACTTAGAACAGATATTGAGAAACCTCCAGCTAAAGTTTTTAATGTGCCTGCTAGACAATCTGGTAAACAAGTTGCTTTTAAGCCTGTCTCAACTAAAGCTGTGAATAAGGTTGACCCTACCACTGAAGAACGCCTGTTGTCTCTAATGAAAGAAGTAGAACTCTTGAAACAACACATTAAGACTTCCGCTGAATGCTCTACTTCTCATGAACCTAAGTCAGTCCTAGGTGAACCCAAAGGGGAAAGGTTAATCAAACCTTATTGCAATATATGTAAGAACTCTCACCACATGACCTTAGATCCATGATAGACATATGGCAGTTAAGAGAGCACAAACACCCTCTAGGGATAGACAACAGGGTTCAAAAAGACAACAGGGAAACTACAGACCTTATCCTCCCTGTAAATTCTGTGGATTCACAGACCATCACTCAGACGAGTGTGGTGACTTCCCTGTGTGACAATCCGTCAATTTATGATTGATATTTTATTCTTAATATTTAATAAAAAATATTATTTTAATGTTATTATATGAACTCACATATTTTTGGGAAGAAATTTGGATTTACGTCTTGAAGTAGCGTCGACTACGTCTAAACCGGAGGATTCAACGTTACGTGCTTACGTTATATACACCGTCTTTGGTGACAGTCCGACATTTCAGAAAATAAATTTATCCGTGAATATTAATTTGGAGTTTTAAATTTGTGTTGGTTCATAAACTCACAAATTTACGAGAAGAGACTAGGACTTACGATTTTATTTTAACGTCCTTTACGACTAAACCGGAAACCCTAGGATTACGTATTTACGTTTTCGAACTCCGTTTTTGATGAGACAATTTTTATTGGATTCGTTTTGTGACGTTGATTCATAATTTATAAAAACGTTTTTCGTAAAACGACCCGAGGGCACGCAAATCGAGGAAACTAGAATCGAGGAGTACCCGTAAATAAATGGGGATGAGACAAGTGGGACACTTGTCCCACCCCCAAAACCGGCCAACACTTAGCTACAACACATCATATGATGTGTCAAAGTGTTAGCTTAACACTTACATGTGTAAGCTAAGCTTACAAAGTAAGCTTCCACCTACACTTTCCACTTTGAAACAAAACCACTAGCTACCTTCATTCCTTCATTTCTTACATGCAAAACCACACCAAACTCTCTCTCTCTAGCTCAAATGTGCCGTCCCATTTCTCCCTTAAACATCAAATTTGATCAAAATCAACCATGAAATCATGTGTTATTTACACATATGTTGAAGCCCCTTTGAAACCCTATTGATTGGTGGTACTTATAACATCCAAGGAGGAGTTTTCATGGAGTAGTAGGGCTGATTTTCAACAAGGTGTTTATGAAGAATGGTGGTCTTGAAGATGGTCATGGTTATCCACAAGTTTCTCCATCAAATTCCATGTTTTGATCACAACCAACATCAACTTGGTGGTATAAAGATTGTCCTCCTCATCTTCTTGTTATTTTGATTATGTAAACATGTATTTTATTTCCTATTGTATATGTATATGATGATTATATGATGATAAAAATGTTATGTGGGGATTTGGTATTGATAAACATGATTAAAAAGGTGAAAAACTATAAAGAACAAGGTTAAAATCTTGGTTAAAAGTGATGGCTGTATAAAACAGTAAAGAAACAGGTCATGGACTGATAAAATGATGGGTAGAATCCATTTACAGTAAGCTATGTCTTGTACACATGTGAGAGTTGGCCATGCAATGGAATCAAAGTAATGAGTGAGATATGATCAAAACAAGTTTAAGGTATAAATCTGAGTTCACTGTTTTGGACGATTTTTAGAAACTACTTAGAAGATGATTCAACAGTAGCTATAGAAGAGTTAAATATAGCACATATCATGTATCTTATATGATAAAAATTTGAGCTTCTATCTCCTTATAGAACTCTAGATATGGCAGTTTTGGTGAAAGTGAAGATAAAAATCAGATTTTGAAAAATAAAGTATAATACTATTATATAAGCACTCAAAATTTTATTGTATAAAATGTAAAGTTAAAACCCACTAACTCATGAATTTTATTTATATAAATATGTACAATGATAAATAAGTGGACATTTTATAAAAAATGGTAACTTGTTATGTTTTATAAGTTATAAAACTATAAACATGATTTTTACGACTTTTTCGGCTAATACCGTAAAATTAACGTTTTTGCTAAATAAAACTTAGACGGTTGGACCCGTCTAATGTAAACTTTATAAAACTTATATACTGATATATAAACATGTATAACAAGTAAAAACCGATAAAACCCGAACTATAGGGCATACGGACATTAACGAGCTAAGTAAACATATTGGACTAATACTTGAGCTAATAATTGGACTAAATGAGATAAACACTCATAAAAAGAACTTATTGGGCTTAACCCATTTGGGCCCAACTTGTAAAGTTTAACTACTGATAATATAAGTATAACATGGATTAATACAAGTTAATAAACTTATAATAGGCTTATTGGACCTAAAACACGTAAATAGGTAAAACTAGAAAACTAGTATAAACGTTATCGACATATAACACTAAAATGAGTAAACGAGAATATGTAAACCCACTTGATCATCATATATATATAATCATCATATGTATACATAATTGTTATTTTATAAAGTCATTGGACAAACGTCTAAGACCGATTATTATTTATATAGGTTTCCGTGATTGAAGCACGTACCGAACATCCGAATTGCCGATAACCCGCCTTCCCACATCAACGTGAGTTCATAGCCTCGCACTCTTTTAAATGTTTTTATAAATGTTTTATAAACCCGCGAGGGAGATAACATGTTAGTTTTTTATAAAATAGGACACCATTTGTCCCGATTGCTTGTTTATTGATTTGGACCCGAATGATTGAATGACCCGATTGTATGACCCGATAAATGATTAATGGACCCGATAGATGAAATAAATAGGATTATTAAAGTTAGGTTATGTCACTAAAAGTCCCATTATCATGAATTGTGAACTACCGGGATTTGGTAGACGCTTATGCATTTAATAGTACTATTTAGGGACGATCACCCCAGTTCGCGCCTTGACGGTTGATCCCTGTCGTGCCACATTGATTGGTAAGCGAATTTATGTATGAGAAGATTTCCATAGCGTGACCTTTGTGACGACACGCTACTTTAGATGGGCAAAATTGGTATCGGGTTAGCTACCCGTTGTTGGTTTAGTAAGGTAACAGTGTCATGCGGCTTATAATAATCCAAAAATTAACGAAATACTAATAGACGCTCTGAATTACGATGTATTGCCTGACTAGCACTACAGGGTCATACTATTGATATTATGCTTGTGTTTTGGTTTTCATAACCATACTCATATAACGGTTTTATTTAGCTTTATACAACGTCGTAAGATGTATTGTATGATGTTTTTACGACATTGGCTCGTATAATGATTTTTAAGGCAAACGCCTATATTATGATTTTGAAGATTTGTATAAAATGATTTTGGCTATTCCATGGCCTATCAAAACGATTTGTACAAAATGATTTTCAGTAATACTTTTATACTGATATTATATTGATGGAATTTATTAAACTCTATGAATTCACTTGGCGTTATCGCTGACCTTTTCTTTTAACAAGTTTTATCTCAGGTACTTGAAGGTAATTCTCGGGAAGACGACAAGAATTCATGGCCCGCACCTAAACTATATTTTCCATTCAAATATTTTGTAAAACTTTGTATGAAATATAATGACTTGGGACCGATGTAACTTTGATATTTATGAATGGAAATGATTTATTATTAAACGACGCGATTTTTATGCGTTGTCTATGATGTGAGTAATGTGCTATCCCGTAACACCAACTAGTCTTCCGCTGTACTGAGTTGTATAAATTTGGGGGTGTTACAGTTTGGTACCAGAGCTCTCGTTATAGAGAACGAAAGATTTTTAAAACCAAGGTTTTGAATAAAACATTTCAAAATCTTTTAACTATAAACATTTTTCTAAAAATGTCTAAAAAAATCTTTTGACTATAACAGTGCCGAAGAATTCCCGAGTTACCGACAAGGCCAGACTGAGAAGTGTTATTTTAGTATATATATATATAACTTGGATTATATATATATATATATATATATATATATATATATATATATATATATATACATATGATGTAATTTGATTACATGATTGTTTGATGATTATTTTGATATTTATACGAGATATTTATACGACGTAGATTGTCACAAGTAACCCTAAATCCCCTAGTAAATCAATCGAAGCTATTCTCGTAGGAATTGTAGCTATCCTAGATCTAAACCAAGTTGTGGATATTTATGATCCCAACAAATGGTTGATATTCGTAGAAGTATAGATATTAGTTGATTGTGATATTGAAAAAGAATTGGCGAGATTAAATCTGATATCGATGTCATGACGATCTTTCCTTATAGAGTGGAGTTTGACAAAACGTTACCACCTAGAAAGATGTCATCTGATTCGTTTTCATCCAATTCTTAAATTGAAATCGAAAGGGTGAATGTTGTACCTAAGGCTGTCATTGGAACCATTACCCAAAAGCCTCATGCCACTAGTACCTTTCCAAGAAGTCTAGTTGAATGATCAAGTCATTTCATACTAGTGACTCATTTGATAATTGTGTTGTAAGAGTTATAGGATTGGAAATTAAGTGTTGATCATATTGAGCTTTTATTGCCTTTACAAGGCCGAAGAATAAGGTTGTAAGTATTGGATAATGAGGTAGGATATCGAATTGAGTATAAAATTTGTTGAAACTTGAATAAAGTAAAATTTAACTTTTATGGAATATGAGATTGATAAAAGGAAATCGTTAAGTCCTGTGATTGAATTATAAAGTTTTAAAAGATTGTTAGTTTGTGTTAAGGGTTGTTCCTAAGCCATTGTCCACTAACAAGGATGCCCAGTGTCCAATAAATAAATCGAAGAAATCTTCTTCTGAATTGAGACCGATGGATCTTTTGGGACATATGGAACACCTAATGACTCTTGTAGATTAGTATTCATTGTGGTATCTTTTAAAAATAATCCCTAACTTAACTGAGACATCAGTTGGTAGGATGAGTTCTGAGAATTGTATGACATAGTGACATGTAATGTGTTACGGTACAATTTTGACTTGTTTGTGATTAATGAAAAGACTACCTTTGATCGCTAAATTCTACATGTATCGATGTTATCTATCCTTTATTGCTTCATCCTAATGTTCGCATTAGTGATGCAACCATTGAACAAGTACTCATCTTGATTTGAGTTACGTTGTGAATCATTCTTCGTGAGTGTCATCGAGGTCATGAACCTCATGATTAATTCGCTAAGCTCATTTCCTATCATATCGTAGTTAATTCTTGGTGAACAAGCTTTCATCACTCTTCTGCAGATCACACATTGTTTTTATAAAATTAAAACGGTATCCTTTGAGAAAAGTTAATTTTTATCACAATAAGGATTATTCAAAGTGAGATTTATAAGTGATTGATATCAAAATGAAGTTGTTTATGAGACGCTTTGGAAACTTAATTGTTTTCATAACAAAGAAAATCTTTGTAAATATATTTTTGATTCTTATTTAAGAATTAAGCATAAAAATGTTTTTATTATAAACATGATGATAAAATTTTGACGAACTGAGTATTGCATCGTTAATCTTGAAATTGTATATAGTTGCGCGCCTACATACAATTTGGAATGGACCATGCAAGGTGATGAGATGGCATTTATACATGATCTCATCGTTCTTTTCGGGCTTTAAATGCACAAAAATGTCATAAAATACCATATATATGCTTGTGTTTGTTTACTTGTGTATTTTAGGTATGGATATCGTGAAAAAGACAAAAGATCACAAGTTACAAGGAAAAACGGACACGAGAAACGAAGCCGTACAAAGAACCGGGCCCTAATCATGGAATTCTCAACAAAATACCTTGAAGACTTGAAGACAAACAAGATTGATCCTCATTTATTGAAGAAATGACACTTAAAACCCTTGTATATTAATAATTACAAGTTTGGTCCCTTAAGTTTGTCAAAATTACACAAAAGGTCCTTCAACTTTGAAGAAATGGCAAGAATAGTCCCTCAACAAATCAAAATTGCCAATAATGGTCCCTCATAAAGTCAAAGATGCAATGAAGACCTTTGAAGATCAAGAATGTTCAAAATCAGCCCTTGCAATATTCAAAAATGTCAAATATAACCCTTGAAACACTTTTTATAAAGTTTGTGCCAAAAGTGACAAAAGGTGAAAGTTGTTACAAGCTTAAATGGGCGCTGATGGGTTTTAAAACATAAAAGACAAAAGAAAGGAAGAACAAGGGCTGAACTTGTGCAAATGAAACATTTAAACACATTTTGCGCCAAACAACTTCCCACTCCTACAAAAACGGATCAAACAAAAGCACTATTCACCTTTACAGCCCAGATTTTACACAACTTAAAACAAAGGGTAAAAACAAATTACCCAGGCACACGTTTGATTCACACATGCAGAAACCTATCCCACACACAAAACCCTCATCTCCACTCACTATGGACCCCGCCACAATACCCTTTCCACCAATCAGATTTCAACTTGGCCTCCAAGCTTAGCCACGTGTCAAGATCAACAGCTGAGAGCCTTTGCTTGATCACAAAGCTAAAATGAACGTGTAGGATCATTTTGGACAGCTCAACAACAACAAACGTACTCAAGGACTTAGGGTATTTAGGGGATTTCACATCTAGGGTTTATGAACAGTGTAGCCTTGGCATTTGCCTATAAAAAGACTCCTCAACATGTGAGAGAGCTTTTGTTCCAGATTTTAGCTTTTAATCTTTGTAATTCCTTTTTATGAAATAAAATTTGATTTTCAGAAATTTTGAGAAATCTTGTTCTTGTTTATAAAAGTTTGGTGTTTGAGAAGCTAAAATCTGAGTTCCATTTACATGTTTGAAGGTTTTTGAGGCAAGGTTTTAAGTGATAAAACTTGTGCATCAAAAATCAGAAAGTCCTAGTTTATTTGATCTCACCCTTGTGTTTGTTCATCTTAGCAGCATTGGAAGCTGGTACTTGTTTTGCTAGTACCTCAACTCAAACAATCCAGGGCCTGGATGTAGGTCTTGGAGGTTTGCACCTTCTTCCCTTTTCATTTTCTCTTTAAGTTTCTGAATATTTTTTATTTTTGTGGATTTGTGCTTGAATCTGTGTTTTTGTGGATGTTTATTGTTGATTTGGCTTGGTTTGATGTTTATGAGGTGTATTTGATCTGATTTGTGGGTTGAATCTTAATGATCCTTTGAAAATTTGTGAAAATAAGTTTTAAAAGGGTGTTTGGGATTACTGCATAAGTTGGATTTGTGGTTTGTTAAGTGCTTGTGTGTTGTATGCAAGTATTGGTATCTGTTATTTGGGAGTATTTGTGCATCTGTTTGCAGGTTTTGTGGTATTAAACACATTGATTCATAGATTGGCTATAAAATCTTCATAACTTGGTAAAATTGGCTAGGATTTTGAGGACACCTAGATCTAAGCTTAGGTTAAGGGTAACAAGTGCTAAATCAAAGCTAATCACACCAGGGTAGAGGGATTTGAGGCTTGAAATTGGATCAAGTGTCAAGTATATCAGCAAAATTGTTTCTGCATATGTTCTTTGTTCATCAGTAACTTTTTATGCTTTGATCTTGTTATTTACTTTGATTCAGTGTTTGATTCTTGTTGCTTTGAGTTCATTGTTAGTTTATATAGCTTGTGTGTGCATCTGGTTAAGTTTGGCTGGCTTATTTTGCTTAAAACTGCTTATTAAGTGCTTAACTGCTTATTTGCATATCTGGAGCATATCTGTGGACTGTTTGGCTTATTGTGGCTTATTGTGTGGATCATTTTGTGATTTTATTGTTGCTATTGACTCCTTGTGGTTCACTGATCATAAGGGTGCCTTTGTTTCCAATTGAATCAAACCAGAACTCTCAAATAAGCTTGGTCAATTAGTCAAAGCAGTGGGAACTCCTTTCCCCTGCTGGTTGCCACTGATAGTGTATTTTTGGTGTCAGCTTATCAATAAGCTATAATAGCTTATTTTAACCAGCAACAACTTTGTTTTTGTAATAGGTGCTCATATTTTGACCCATTTGTTCATCCTGGAGCATTTGGGTGGTTGACTTTTAGGTTTGACTAGAAAACCAAGTCCTTTGACTTTTACATAAGTTCATTTGTGCTTATTCTGGCTTATTGCTTGTGCTTATTGGATTTTTGTTGATTGATATTGCTTATTGAGTCCATTTGAAAGCTTTTGCAAGTTGAATTAGCTTCTGAGGTTGAGTATTTCTCAAAAACGACTATTTTGTCGTTTTGTGGAATTTTGCTTTTCTATTTTCTGGCTTATTGAGTGAGCTTATTGAAAATTTCTTTTGACAGATCTCTTAAGCATCCAAAAAGAGGGTTTTGTGTCAAATTAGAGCTTATGGCATTAGCTTATGGCTTAATGGGCTGAAAAGCCCAATAAGAATAAGCTTTGTGTTCAATAAGCTGTGATAATCACATTTTCAGCTTTTGGGCCTTTAGAGTTTTGTTCTTAGAATTAAATTTTAAGTCAGATAGGGCTTTTCCAAGTCAATTGGGCCAAGTTTGACTTTTTGGGCCCAAAAGCCCATTTGTGTTGACTGTTTTTCGATTTGGCCCATTTGAGGGCCCATTAGGGGTATTTTGGTAATTTCACTTTCATTTTCTGATTATTTAGGTTAAAATAAACTAGTTTGCAAGTTTTTAGATTTTTTTATAATTTTTGGATTTTTAATATTATTTTATTATTATTTTATTATTATTTTTAAAATTTCACATTTTCCAACTTTTTACATTTTTCTTAGGTTAAATACATTAAAATAGGAATTTAGCAACTTTTAGAATAATTTTATCACTTATAGATTAATTTTTATAATTATTTTAAGTTTTGATAGTTTTTAATTAATTTTAAATAGTTTTTATTAGTTTTAAAATTTCTAAAAATAGTTTTTAATCATTTTAGGTCATTTTAGAGGTTTATCAATTGAAAAATCTTTATTTGGGCTTTTTGATAATTTATTTGATTTTTAGGGCTTTAATTAGCATTTAAAAATTGAATATTTAATTATTTAAAAGGTTTGAAAAAGTTTTGATCATTGGTAAACTCTTAGTTTATTATTTTTAATTTTTGGTAAATTTTTGGTAATTTTTAGAATTTATTTTTATTTTTGTGGTTTTTAAGGTTCTACGTTTTAACTTTCTAATAGTGATTTTGAGTTAATTTTTATTTTTACGACTTCGTCATTTTCTCTTCTAATCCCCTTCTAAACCAATCATTAATCACAAACATTTGGCAAGTTTTTCACACACATATACCTCATTGGGAAACGAACTTACACACCATTAAGGGTCATTAGTGTTGATTTTTCCTAAAGTCATCACTCGATACTTACCGCTTTTACGCCTTTTTCCTAAAGGGTGTATTTTACCACAATCACTTTGGCGCCGCTGCCGGGGAGGTGTGTCGTGATTAATTTGCATTGTTGTTTTTAATATTAACCAAATAGTATTTGTATTAGTAGAACTCTACTAATACGTATTATCGGTTTTCTTGGTTTTTCTTGTACAAATATTATTAATATATTGTATTAAGTATCACAATAAATTTACAATATCTCCAAAAGTGTGAAAACACAACCTTAATTGGGATTTGATCTCCTAATTATTGTATTCGAATCTCAAACAAAAAAAGGCAAAAATAGATAAATACTTTCGTGAAGCTTGATTTTGAAAAATACAAACTATAAGGTGGGTATAAGGTGGGTATAAGGCGGGTATTATAAAATATACCCTAAGGAAAAAGGCTCTTAAGTGCTTCGCGCCGCCTCGTTTCCCCGCTTGCTTGTGAGTATTTTGAGATTGAAGGCTAATCGAGGGTTTTGCCGCCCAAAGTATTATTACGTATACTATATTTGCTTGGTTTCTTTGTGATTAAACCCTCTTGAACAATTTGGTTTTCACCAAAGTTCTAAAGTCATTAGAAGACGTTCACTCCACGTGATCGTTTTCATTCCTTTGAGGCTTCTTTAATCAAGAGTTTGATTCGAGGAGAGATTTTGTAGATTGTTGTCTACGAAGATACACCAAAATCCAAAAAAATTAAATATCATCAAAAACACAAAAAAATTGAAAATTCACAAAACACCCAAAAAGAATCTTCTTTGCTCACCTCCCATTCTTCGTGAAGTTTATGATCACTCGTAATCAAGCAAAACGAGCTCGTAAACGACTTCAAAAGCAAGCCAATCAAGAGACGTTGATTGTTGAAGAACCTCCAATTGTTGAACCTATTGTAGAACAAGAAGTCGTCATGGCTAATCGTACTATGATGGAGTTGCTACAAGCACCCACCGAGGGTTTTGGAGAGGCTATTGTGATTCCCGCCATCCTTGCGGAGAATTTCGAGATTAAGACGGGTTTAATGTCGATGTTGCAAGCAAATAAGTTTAGAGGTCACGAGAAAGACAACCCGCATTACCACATTAGGAATTTCAACCGTCTCACCGCCACTAGCAAATTTAAGGATGTTCCACATGACGCCATTAAGATGATGTTGTTTCCATACTCGTTGGATGGACCCGCAAAAATTTGGCTCGAGAAAGAACTGCCAAATTCGATTTTGACATGGGCCGATCTCGTTTCTAAGTTTGTGAACAAGTTTTTTCCACCATCTAAAACAACACACTTAAAAAATAAGATTTCACGATTTGTGCAACGTAACAATGAAAGTTTTTCAATGGCATGGGAACGATTTAAAGAAATGTTACATGAATGTCCACACCATGATTTTACGGAATTGCATCAAGTGGATACTTTTTATAATGGGCTTAATGATCATGAACGAGATTATTTGAACGCCGCCGCGGGTGGTAATTTTTTGTGCAAAACGACAAATGAGGCTTTACAAATCATTGAAAATAGATCTAAGGTTTATAACCCTCGTAACACACCAAGTGTTGCCAATATGGGTTCGTCATCTTCGTCACAATCGTCTCGTAGCATTAACGCCTTACATGATGAAGCTAATGAGGAAAATCGGTTTTTTGATAGATTTGCTAATCTTATGTCCCATTGGAAGGCTCAAGAAGCTTCCAATTCCGCTTCGGTTAAAGCGGTTGCTAAGAGTTGTTTATCTTGTGGGGGAGCTCATGATCTTTCCGAGTGCATTACCGCGGATGGTAACACTTCGAGTGCTTATGTAGCAACGGGAACTTACAACCAAAACGGTCAAGGTTCCCGTCCAAATCAAGCTCCACCAAACCAAAATGTTAACAATTATCGAAACAACAACCAAGGTAATTACCAAGGCAACACACGCAATTACAACAAAGGGAATTATCAAAGTGGGAATGGACAAATTTCTAATCAAAACCAAAACCGTGATTTTCAAAACACTACACAAGGTTTTCAAAATGCTCACACTAAGAATTTGCAAGGAGAATTTTTGGATTATGCAAAAGCAAATGATGCTAAATTTGATAACATGCAACGTGAGATGATTAGCTTAAGATCCGAGTTGAAAAACGAGCTTAAAAATGAACTTGCTAATGAACTTAAAACTCATGCAAACAAAATGGAAGGAAATGTCCAACGTCTTCAACAAAACCAACAAAAGATGGAATTAGGACAACATGAGATTAAGCAAGAGTTATTAAAAGCGGATGCTAGGCAATCAAAATTTGAGGACCGAATGGCTAAGATATTTGAAGCAATCATGTGTAAACCCTCTTCTTCGGCTGGTCTTCCTAGTGACACCATTGCAAACCCGAAGGGAGAAATGAAGGTTATTACTACACGAAGTGGTAAAACTTTCAAGGAACCAATCTCTCGTACAAGTACTTCTAAGGAGAAGGAAATCGAGAAAGAACCCGAGGTGATGGTCGAAAAGGAGCACATTACAATCCCACGAAGTACCGCTCATACCACACCTACGGTTGAACCAATACCAATTGTGGAACCCGAGTTTCCAAGGCCGTTGCCTAAAGACCAACCCACACCACCTTTACCCTACCCTTCAAGACGAAACAAAGAGAAGGCACAAGAACGAAACAATTATCAATTTGAGCTATTTATGAAAATGTTTCGTGATATGCATTTTAACATAAGTTTTGCCGACGCTCTTATCATGATGCCTCGATTCACCGCAAACTTCAAAAGTATGCTAAACAACAAAGAGAAGCTACAACAATCGTCAAGTTGTTCATCGGTTTTTCTTAGCCGCATACCACAAAAAGTCGGTGACCCTGGTAAATTTTTGATTCCGTGTGCCATTCAAGATATGGAGGAATGCTACGCCTTGGCCGATCTTGGTGCTAGTATTAATTTAATGCCTCTCGAGATTTTCAAATCGCTTTCGCTTCCGGCTCTTACTCCTTCGAACATGTCTATCGAGATGGCCGATCATTCTACGATCTTAGCATGTGGAGTAGCCGAGGACGTTTTCGTTAAAGTCGGAAAGTTTTACTATCCCGTTGACTTTATCGTTGTAGACATTCCTATCGATCGAAAAGTTCCTCTCATTTTGGGTCGTTCATTTTTGGATACATCAAGAGCACTTATCGATGTTCATGCTCGAAAAATCACCCTTCGTTTTAATGAGGAAGAACTTGTCATCAATGCAACACAAAACTCCAATCTTTCTCATGTCTATTCTATTGCTACTTTAAACCATGGTGATTCAACCAATGTCGTTTGCAAAGAATTTTCACCAAGAGTTTTAGGAAATGTCGCCAAAAACAATTTACCATTTCCTTCGCCGGTGGAGGTTATGAGTGTAAAGCCTACAAAGAAGAAACCGTCAATACTTGAATCGAAAAATTCTTCACCTCACCTCGAACATTCATTCTTGAAAAGTGTTGATAAGTTGCCGGTTTCTACGGAAGATCTTTCGGATGATGAATATGTAGACCCCGATGGGGAGGTTTTCTTCGTCGATAAACGTTTTGAGAACTTGCCACCACCAAAACCAAAACGGTTTCAAAATGTGAGAATTTTTAGTGTGACTAACATCGTCTTAGAAACACCAAATATTTTCGACATCATCAAAAAGGATTTTCATAAAGAGAGTTTAAAAGATAAAAATGGAAAAGATTTTAAATGTGATTTAATTGCTTTTTCTATAAATCTAACTCCGTCATCACCTTGTGTTTTGAGTACTACAAGCTCGTCTACTCCTTTTGACGATGCTTTGTGTGGTTCTAGTATGGGGGAAGCCCCTTATGTTCCCTCATCCTTGTCCACCGAGGACGAGATATTCGATCCCGGAATTTCATGTAAAGGGAAATCTCGGTCTTCCACCGATGCAATAAATGGAAACTATATCTATTTGCTTGGTGCGAGTCTACCTCGAGTAGCTCAAACGTTTGTCTTACCAATTGTCCCACCCTTCTACTTCTCATCTATTTTCTTCAAACTCTTTGAGTTTATGGCACATGTTGAAGTAGCGTTAATTTGTTTTTCCAATGAAAACGAGAACGCCATTTTCGACCCCGGTATTTTTCATCATCTAAGGACTTAGTCCTTTATACCGGTTGCTTTTTTGGGCCTTGTTTATCATGTAATCCCCATTGACCATACCATGATTTTCCCTAAATGTTCACATTTTGAGGGGATCGAGTCGAGCTCATGACTCGGTAATCAAAAACGAGGTGCCTCGTGGGGGAGATCCCATGCTTATCTTTATGCTCACTATTCACTAATAAGGGGATTTGTACCCTTTCAAGTCGTTGTCTCGTGGTTGTTTGTGATTGTGTTATCTAGATCATCATCATCATCTACGATTGAAGACTCTCGTGTTCATTTACGTGAGCCTCCATCGTTCGTTTGAAGAAGTTTTTCACGATTCCATGACATATCCTTTATTGTTCTAACAATTATCTTTTAGCATACTTAATAAACGGCTTTAGATATATTGTTGATCACCCTTTCCATGCTAGATCCTAAGCATTCGACTCTTCGTCTCTAGTATGGGGGTGCTCCACCTTTAGACTCGAAACATTGAGGACAATGTTTACTTTTAGTATGGGGGGTGAATAGGTACTTGCTTTGCTACGCCCTCACGCTTTCCAACTTTCAATGTTTTGTTTTGCTAATAAGGCTAAAAATGGCCAAATTTTAAAAATTTTCTTAGTGTTTTTAAGACACGAATATATATTTTCCGATGGTAGAATAAGAGTTAATTTTTGACTTGATGGGCATTTGGAGCCATTTACATTCCTTAACTCGCTCAATTCAAGTTTTGCTAGACTTTTATATAGGGAGCTTTAAAACGCGAAAGTCTTAATTCATACGGGTTAAGAACAAGAACTTTTCGCAAGTTCCTATAATTGATTCTAGAAAGTCACTTATCAAGGGAACTTTAAAACGCATTCTCTAAACTTGAAAAAGTCCAAGAAAGTGCAAGATCCTATAGGTGGCTTGAAAACCCAAAACTTTGATTTGATATAGTCTTAATGAAAGCTAATCCAAATTTGGCTTAATTTTGACTTGCATGGCTAAGTATTCACGAGTCTCTTTAATTAGAGGTCTTTATATAGTGAAGAACGAGAAATGATAGAGTTAGACAAGTGATCATGCTAAACGTAGAACATGAAAGTGTTCTTTCAAAAACTCATATGTTTTTAATTGTGGCTTTTTCTTCCCATAAGATCAATGCATTAGGAATAAATCATAATTGCAATAAGTAAGGTCGTACAATTTGAAAGGTTATTTAGCCTCTAGCGCAAGATCGTTTAAAAGTTGCTCGGGGTTTAATAGAGTTCATAGCCAAGGCATAACTTATTGAAGCGGGACGCGAAGATTGGCAATTATCCAAAAAGGCCCTAACAAGGCATGAGGAGCTCTATTTTTTGCTAAAGATCCAAAGATGATGTGAAGTATCATTATTCCTAAATCAATATGAAGGATCGAGACACACGACGAGAAGCAATTACTCCCCTAAAGAATGGAGAAAGTCTATCCAAAAAGACCCTAACAAGGTATGAGGATAAATATATCCAAGTCCGAAAAGGAGGCGGATCGTTGTATATCAAAATCCAAAGTAAAGATTGAAGAAAAATGATGAAGTCGTGGTCCAATATGAAGAATCTCTCAAAAACGTCAAGTGAAGAAATTCCAAATATATGAAGAGAAGACCATAATTTCAAGAACGTCTTCCCAAGATTTGAAGTATGAAGTACATGCCAAATATCGGTCCGAGAAAGGTCTCAAATCGTGAAACGAGTTATGCCAAGATATGAACTTAAGGAGATACACGAGAAGCCGTTTTAAAAGATTTTGTCCTTCGGCTAACTATCGATCAAATCGTGCTACTTTGCTTTCGGACTAATAACTACTCAAATAAGTCAATATGAATCACTTGTGATCCATGACAAATAGATAAAAAATGCTAGTAACCCATTTCCTTTTATAATAACTAGGATTGCGGGGAGAAAAAGTATTACACAATTTGGACGTATGAGTAGTGTTAGCATTGTGACTTGTACCAACAATGATCTTGTTTTTGCACTTAGCATGGAATGTATGACAATCAAGGATGACGAAGTTTACTCTAAGGGACATTTACTTATTTCTATTCTTTGACCCTAAAAGTCACTTTTTGTGATGAAAATCATACATTATGTCTTTACACATCTTCGTAGTTTGTTACAAGTCTTTTTAATTTTCAATAAAGGATAATAAAATTTGAACTTTGGTGATGCTTAGATACTTTATTCTAGCATTGCGTGAGGGCACGGCAATGGTTTAGTATGGGGGAGTGATGAGATGGCATTTATACATGATCTCATCGTTCTTTTCGGGCTTTAAATGCACAAAAATGTCATAAAATACCATATATATGCTTGTGTTTGTTTACTTGTGTATTTTAGGTATGGATATCGTGAAAAAGACAAAAGATCACAAGTTACAAGGAAAAACGGACACGAGAAACGAAGCCGTACAAAGAACCGGGCCCTAATCATGGAATTCTCAACAAAATACCTTGAAGACTTGAAGACAAACAAGATTGATCCTCATTTATTGAAGAAATGACACTTAAAACCCTTGTATATTAATAATTACAAGTTTGGTCCCTTAAGTTTGTCAAAATTACACAAAAGGTCCTTCAACTTTGAATAAATGGCAAGAATAGTCCCTCAACAAATCAAAATTGCCAATAATGGTCCCTCATAAAGTCAAAGATGCAATGAAGACCTTTGAAGATCAAGAATGTTTAAAATCAGCCCTTGCAATATTCAAAAATGTCAAATATAACCCTTGAAACACTTTTTATAAAGTTTGTGCCAAAAGTGACAAAAGGTGAAAGTTGTTACAAGCTTAAATGGGCGCTGATGGGTTTTAAAACATAAAAGACAAAAGAAAGGAAGAACAAGGGCTGAACTTGTGCAAATGAAACATTTAAACACATTTTGCGCCAAACAACTTCCCACTCCTACAAAAACGGATCAAACAAAAGCACTATTCACCTTTATAGCCCAGATTTTACACAACTTAAAACAAAGGGTAAAAACAAATTACCCAGGCACACGTTTGATTCACACATGCAGAAACCTATCGCACACACAAAACCCTCATCTCCACTCACTATGGACCCCACCCCAATACCCTTTCCACCAATCAGATTTCAACTTGGCCTCCAAGCTTAGCCACGTGTCAAGATCAACAGCTGAGAGCCTTTGCTTGATCACAAAGCTAAAATGAACGTGTAGGATCATTTTGGACAGCTCAACAACAACAAACGTACTCAAGGACTTAGGGCATTTAGGGAATTTCACATCTAGGGTTTATGAACAGTGTAGCCTTGGCATTTGCCTATAAAAAGACTCCTCAACATGTGAGAGAGCTTTTGTTCCAGATTTTAGCTTTTAATCTTTGTAATTCCTTTTTATGAAATAAAATTTGATTTTCAGAAATTTTGAGAAATCTTGTTCTTGTTTATAAAAGTTTGGTGTTTGAGAAGCTAAAATCTGAGTTCCATTTACATGTTTGAAGGTTTTTGAGGCAAAGTTTTAAGTGATAAAACTTGTGCATCAAAAATCAGAAAGTCCTAGTTTATTTGATCTCACCCTTGTGTTTGTTCATCTTAGCAGCATTGGAAGCTGGTACTTGTTTTGCTAGTACCTCAGCTCAAACAATCCAGGGCCTGGATGTAGGTCTTGGAGGTTTGCACCTTCTTCCCTTTTCATTTTCTCTTTAAGTTTCTGAATATTTTTTATTTTTGTGGATTTGTGCTTGAATCTGTGTTTTTGTGGATGTTTATTGTTGATTTGGCTTGGTTTGATGTTTATGAGGTGTATTTGATCTGATTTGTGGGTTGAATCTTAATGATCCTTTGAAAATTTGTGAAAATAAGTTTTAAAAGGGTGTTTGGGATTACTGCATAAGTTGGATTTGTGGTTTGTTAAGTGCTTGTGTGTTGTATGCAAGTATTGGTATCTGTTATTTGGGAGTATTTGTGCATCTGTTTGCAGGTTTTGTGGTATTAAACACATTGATTCATAGATTGGCTATAAAATCTTCATAACTTGGTAAAATTGGCTAGGATTTTGAGGACACCTAGATCTAAGCTTAGGTTAAGGGTAACAAGTGCTAAATCAAAGCTAATCACACCAGGGTAGAGGGATTTGAGGCTTGAAATTGGATCAAGTGTCAAGTATATCAGCAAAATTGTTTCTGCATATGTTCTTTGTTCATCAGTAACTTTTTATGCTTTGATCTTGTTATTTACTTTGATTCAGTGTTTGATTCTTGTTGCTTTGAGTTCATTGTTAGTTTATATAGCTTGTGTGTGCATCTAGTTAAGTTTGGCTGGCTTATTTTGCTTAAAACTGCTTATTAAGTGCTTAACTGCTTATTTGCATATCTGGAGCATATCTGTGGACTGTTTGGCTTATTGTGGCTTATTGTGTGGATCATTTTGTGATTTTATTGTTGCTATTGACTCCTTGTGGTTCACTGATCACAAGGGTGCCTTTGTTTCCAATTGAATCAAACCAGAACTCTCAAATAAGCTTGGTCAATTAGTCAAAGCAGTGGGAACTCCTTTCCCCTGCTGGTTGCCACTGATAGTGTATTTTTGGTGTCAGCTTATCAATAAGCTATAATAGCTTATTTTAACCAGCAACAACTTTGTTTTTGTAATAGGTGCTCATATTTTGACCCATTTGTTCATCCTGGAGCATTTGGGTGGTTGACTTTTAGGTTTGACTAGAAAACCAAGTCCTTTGACTTTTACATAAGTTCATTTGTGCTTATTCTGGCTTATTGCTTGTGCTTATTGGATTTTTGTTGATTGATATTGCTTATTGAGTCCATTTGAAAGCTTTTGCAAGTTGAATTAGCTTCTGAGGTTGAGTATTTCTCAAAAACGACTATTTTGTCGTTTTGTGGAATTTTGCTTTTCTATTTTCTGGCTTATTGAGTGAGCTTATTGAAAATTTCTTTTGACAGATCTCTTAAGCATCCAAAAAGAGGGTTTTGTGTCAAATTAGATCTTATGGCATTAGCTTATGGCTTAATGGGCTGAAAAGCCCAATAAGAATAAGCTTTGTGTTCAATAAGCTGTGATAAGCACATTTTCAGCTTTTGGGCCTTTAGAGTTTTGTTCTTAGAATTAAATTTTAAGTCAGATAGGGCTTTTCCAAGTCAATTGGGCCAAGTTTGACTTTTTGGGCCCAAAAGCCCATTTGTGTTGACTGTTTTTGGATTTGGCCCATTTGAGGGCCCATTAGGGGTATTTTGGTAATTTCACTTTCATTTTCTGATTATTTAGGTTAAAATAAACTAGTTTTCAAGTTTTTAGATTTTTTTATAATTTTTGGATTTTTATTATTATTTTATTATTATTTTTAAAATTTCACATTTTCCAACTTTTTACATTTTTCTTAGGTTAAATACATTAAAATAGGAATTTAGCAACTTTTAGAATAATTTTATCACTTATAGATTAATTTTTATAATTATTTTAAGTTTTGATAGTTTTTAATTAATTTTAAATAGTTTTTATTAGTTTTAAAATTTCTAAAAATAGTTTTTAATCATTTTAGGTCATTTTAGAGGTTTATCAATTGAAAAATCTGTATTTGGGCTTTTTGATAATTTATTTGATTTTTAGGGCTTTAATTAGCATTTAAAAATTGAATATTTAATTATTTAAAAGGTTTGAAAAAGTTTTGATCATTGGTAAACTCTTAGTTTATTATTTTTAATTTTTGGTAAATTTTTGGTAATTTTTAGAATTTATTTTTATTTTTGTGGTTTTTAAGGTTCTACGTTTTAACTTTCTAATAGTGATTTTGAGTTAATTTTTATTTTTACGACTTCGTCATTTTCTCTTCTAATCCCCTTCTAAACCAATCATTAATCACAAACATTTGGCAAGTTTTTCATACACATATACCTCCTTGGGAAACGAACTTACACACCATTAAGGGTCATTAGTGTTGATTTTTCCTAAAGTCATCACTCGATACTTACCGCTTTTACGCCTTTTTCCTAAAGGGTGTATTTTACCACAATCACTTTGGCACCGCTGCCGGGGAGGTGTGTCGTGATTAATTTGCATTGTTGTTTTTAATATTAACCAAATAGTATTTGTATTAGTAGAACTCTACTAATACGTATTATCGGTTTTCTTGGTTTTTCTTGTACAAATATTATTAATATATTGTATTAAGTATCACAATAAATTTACAATATCTCCAAAAGTGTGAAAACACAACCTTAATTGGGATTTGATCTCCTAATTATTGTATTCGAATCTCAAACAAAAAAAGGCAAAAATAGATAAATACTTTCGTGAAGCTTGATTTTGAAAAATACAAACTATAAGGTGGGTATAAGGCGGGTATTATAAAATATACCCTAAGGAAAAAGGCTCTTAAGTGCTTCGCGCCGCCTCGTTTCCCCGCTTGCTTGTGAGTATTTTGAGATTGAAGGCTAATCGAGGGTTTTGCCGCCCAAAGTATTATTACGTATACTATATTTGCTTGGTTTCTTTGTGATTAAACCCTCTTGAACAATTTGGTTTTCACCAAAGTTCTAAAGTCATTAGAAGACGTTCACTCCACGTGATCGTTTTCATTCCTTTGAGGCTTCTTTAATCAAGAGTTTGATTCGAGGAGAGATTTTGTAGATTGTTGTCTACGAAGATACACCAAAATCCAAAAAAATTAAATATCATCAAAAACACAAAAAAATTGAAAATTCACAAAACACCCAAAAAGAATCTTCTTTGCTCACCTCCCATTCTTCGTGAAGTTTATGATCACTCGTAATCAAGCAAAACGAGCTCGTAAACGACTTCAAAAGCAAGCCAATCAAGAGACGTTGATTGTTGAAGAACCTCCAATTGTTGAACCTATTGTAGAACAAGAAGTCGTCATGGCTAATCGTACTATGATGGAGTTGCTACAAGCACCCACCGAGGGTTTTGGAGAGGCTATAGTGATTCCCGCCATCCTTGCGGAGAATTTCGAGATTAAGACGGGTTTAATGTCGATGTTGCAAGCAAATAAGTTTAGAGGTCACGAGAAAGACAACCCGCATTACCACATTAGGAATTTCAACCGTCTCACCGCCACTAGCAAATTTAAGGATGTTCCACATGACGCCATTAAGATGATGTTGTTTCCATACTCGTTGGATGGACCCGCAAAAATTTGGCTCGAGAAAGAACCGCCAAATTCGATTTTGACATGGGCCGATCTCGTTTCTAAGTTTGTGAACAAGTTTTTTCCACCATCTAAAACAACACACTTAAAAAATGAGATTTCACGATTTGTGCAACGTAACAATGAAAGTTTTTCAATGGCATGGGAACGATTTAAAGAAATGTTACATGAATGTCCACACCATGATTTTACGGAATTGCATCAAGTGGATACTTTTTATAATGGGCTTAATGATCATGAACGAGATTATTTGAACGCCGCCGCGGGTGGTAATTTTTTGTGCAAAACGAAAAATGAGGCTTTACAAATCATTGAAAATAGATCTAAGGTTTATAACCCTCGTAACACACCAAGTGTTGCCAATATGGGTTCGTCATCTTCGTCACAATCGTCTCGTAGCATTAACGCCTTACATGATGAAGCTAATGAGGAAAATCGGTTTTTTGATAGATTTGCTAATCTTATGTCCCATTGGAAGGCTCAAGAAGCTTCCAATTCCGCTTCGGTTAAAGCGGTTGCTAAGAGTTGTTTATCTTGTGGGGGAGCTCATGATCTTTCCGAGTGCATTACCGCGGATGGTAACACTTCGAGTGCTTATGTAGCAACGGGAACTTACAACCAAAACGGTCAAGGTTCCCGTCCAAATCAAGCTCCACCAAACCAAAATGTTAACAATTATCGAAATAACAACCAAGGTAATTACCAAGGCAACACACGCAATTACAACAAAGGGAATTATCAAAGTGGGAATGGACAAATTTCTAATCAAAACCAAAACCGTGATTTTCAAAACACTACACAAGGTTTTCAAAATGCTCACACTAAGAATTTGCAAGGAGAATTTTTGGATTATGCAAAAGCAAATGATGCTAAATTTGATAACATGCAACGTGAGATGATTAGCTTAAGATCCGAGTTGAAAAACGAGCTTAAAAATGAACTTGCTAATGAACTTAAAACTCATGCAAACAAAATGGAAGGAAATGTCCAACGTCTTCAACAAAACCAACAAAAGATGGAATTAGGACAACATGAGATTAAGCAAGAGTTATTAAAAGCGGATGCTAGGCAATCAAAATTTGAGGACCGAATGGCTAAGATGTTTGAAGCAATCATGTGTAAACCCTCTTCTTCGGGTGGTCTTCCTAGTGACACCATTGCAAACCCGAAGGGAGAAATGAAGGTTATTACTACACGAAGTGGTAAACCTTTCAAGGAACCAATCTCTCGTACAAGTACTTCTAAGGAGAAGGAAATCGAGAAAGAACCCGAGGTGATGGTCGAAAAGGAGCACATTACAATCCCACGAAGTACCGCTCATACCACACCTACGGTTGAACCAATACCAATTGTGGAACCCGAGTTTCCAAGGCCGTTGCCTAAAGACCAACCCACACCACCTTTACCCTACCCTTCAAGACGAAACAAAGAGAAGGCACAAGAACGAAACAATTATCAATTTGAGCTATTTATGAAAATGTTTCGTGATATGCATTTTAACATAAGTTTTGCCGACGCTCTTATCATGATGCCTCGATTCGCCGCAAACTTCAAAAGTATGCTAAACAACAAAGAGAAGCTACAACAATCGTCAAGTTGTTCATCGGTTTTTCTTAGCCGCATACCACAAAAAGTCGGTGACCCCGGTAAATTTTTGATTCCGTGTGCCATTCAAGATATGGAGGAATGCTACGCCTTGGCCGATCTTGGTGCTAGTATTAATTTAATGCCTCTCGAGATTTTCAAATCGCTTTCGCTTCCGGCTCTTACTCCTTCGAACATGTCTATCGAGATGGCCGATCATTCTACGATCTTAGCATGTGGAGTAGCCGAGGACGTTTTTGTTAAAGTCGGAAAGTTTTACTATCCCGTTGACTCTATCGTTGTAGACATTCCTATCGATCGAAAAGTTCCTCTCATTTTGGGTCGTTCATTTTTGGATACATCAAGAGCACTTATCGATGTTCATGCTCGAAAAATCACCCTTCGTTTTAATGAGGAAGAACTTGTCATCAATGCAACACAAAACTCCAATCTTTCTCATGTCTATTCTATTGCTACTTTAAACCATGGTGATTCAACCAATGTCGTTTGCAAAGAATTTTCACTAAGAGTTTTAGGAAATGTCGCCAAAAACAATTTACCATTTCCTCCGCCGGTGGAGGTTATGAGTGTAAAGCCTACAAAGAAGAAACCGTCAATACTTGAATCGAAAAATTCTTCACCTCACCTCGAACATTCATTCTTGAAAAGTGTTGATAAGTTGCCGGTTTCTACGGAAGATCTTTCGGATGATGAATATGTAGACCCCGATGGGGAGGTTTTCTTCGTCGATAAACGTTTTGAGAACTTGCCACCACCAAAACCAAAACGGTTTCAAAATGTGAGAATTTTTAGTGTGACTAACATCGTCTTAGAAACACCAAATATTTTCGACATCATCAAAAAGGGTTTTCATAAAGAGAGTTTAAAAGATAAAAATGGAAAAGATTTTAAATGTGATTTAATTGCTTTTTCTACAAATCTAACTCCGTCATCACCTTGTGTTTTGAGTACTACAAGCTCGTCTACTCCTTTTGACGATGCTTTGTGTGGTTCTAGTATGGGGGAAGCCCCTTATGTTCCCTCATCCTTGTCCACCGAGGACGAGATATTCGATCCCGGAATTTCATGTAAAGGGAAATCTCGGTCTTCCACCGATGCAATAAATGGAAACTATATCTATTTGCTTGGTGCGAGTCTACCTCGAGTAGCTCAAACGTTTGTCTTACCAATTGTCCCACCCTTCTACTTCTCATCTATTTTCTTCAAACTCTTTGAGTTTATGGCACATGTTGAAGTAGCGTTAATTTGTTTTTCCAATGAAAACGAGAACGCCATTTTCGACCCCGGTATTTTGCATCATCTAAGGACTTAGTCCTTTATACCGGTTTCTTTTTTGGGCCTTGTTTATCATGTAAGCCCCATTGACCATACCATGATTTTCCCTAAATGTTCACATTTTGAGGGGATCGAGTCGAGCTCATGACTCGGTAATCAAAAACGAGGTGCCTCGTGGGGGAGATCCCATGCTTATCTTTATGCTCACTATTCACTAATAAGGGGATTTGTACCCTTTCAACTCGTTGTCTCGTGGTTGTTTGTGATTGTGTTATCTAGATCATCATCATCATCTACGATTGAAGACTCTCGTGTTCGTTTACGTGAGCCTCCATCGTTCGTTTGAAGAAATTTTTCACGATTCCATGACATATCCTTTATTGTTCTAACAATTATCTTTTAGCATACTTAATAAACGGCTTTAGATATATTGTTGATCACCCTTTCCATGCTAGATCCTAAGCATTCGACTCTTCGTCTCTAGTATGGGGGTGCTCCACCTTTAGACTCGAAACATTGAGGACAATGTTTACTTTTAGTATGGGGGGTGAATAGGTACTTGCTTTGCTACGCCCTCACGCTTTCCAACTTTCAATGTTTTGTTTTGCTAATAAGGCTAAAAATGGCCAAATTTAAAATTTTTCTTAGTGTTTTTAAGACACGAATATATATTTTCTGATGGTAGAATAAGAGTTAATTTTTGACTTGATGGGCGTTTGGAGCCATTTACATTCCTTAACTCGCTCAATTCAAGTTTTGCTAGACTTTTATATAGGGAGCTTTAAAACGCGAAAGTCTTAATTCATACGGGTTAAGAACAAGAACTTTTCGCAAGTTCCTATAATTGATTCTAGAAAGTCACTTATCAAGGGAACTTTAAAACGCATTCTCTAAACTTGAAAAAGTCCAAGAAAGTGCAAGATCCTATAGGTGGCTTGAAAACCCAAAACTTTGATTTGATATAGTCTTAATGAAAGCTAATCCAAATTTGGCTTAATTTTGACTTGCATGGCTAAGTATTCACGAGTCTCTTTAATTAGAGGTCTTTATATAGTGAAGAACGAGAAATGATAGAGTTAGACAAGTGATCATGCTAAACGTAGAACATGAAAGTGTTCTTTCAAAAACTCATATGTTTTTAATTGTGGCTTTTTCTTCCCATAAGATCAATGCATTAGGAATAAATCATAATTGCAATAAGTAAGGTCGTACAATTTGAAAGGTTACTTAGCCTCTAGCGCAAGATCGTTTAAAAGTTGCTCGGGGTTGAATAGAGTTCATAGCCAAGGCATAACTTATTGAAGCGGGACGCGAAGATTGGTAATTATCCAAAAAGGCCCTAACAAGGCATGAGGAGCTCTATTTTTTTCTAAAGATCCAAAGATGATGTGAAGTATCATTATTCCTAAATCAATATGAAGGATCGAGACACACGACGAGAAGCAATTACTCCCCTAAAGAATGGAGAAAGTCTATCCAAAAAGACCCTAACAAGGTATGAGGATAAATATATCCAAGTCCGAAAAGGAGGCGGATCGTTGTATATCAAAATCCAAAGTAAAGATTGAAGAAAAATGATGAAGTCGTGGTCCAATATGAAGAATCTCTCAAAAACGTCAAGTGAAGAAATTCCAAATATATGAAGAGAAGACCATAATTTCAAGAACGTCTTCCCAAGATTTGAAGTATGAAGTACATGCCAAATATCGGTCTGAGAAAGGTCTCAAATCGTGAAACGAGTTATGCCAAGATATGAACTTAAGGAGATACACGAGAAGCCGTTTTAAAAGATTTTGTCCTTCGGCTAACTATCGATCAAATCGTGCTACTTTGCTTTCGGACTAATAACTACTCAAATAAGTCAATATGAATCACTTGTGATCCATGACAAATAGATAAAAAATGCTAGTAACCCATTTCCTTTTATAATAACTAGGATTGCGGGGAGAAAAAGTATTACACAATTTGGACGTATGAGTAGTGTTAGCATTGTGACTTGTACCAACAATGATCTTGTTTTTGCACTTAGCATGGAATGTATGACAATCAAGGATGACGAAGTTTACTCTAAGGGACATTTACTTATTTCTATTCTTTGACCCTAAAAGTCACTTTTGTGATGAAAATCATACATTATGTCTTTACACATCTTCGTAGTTTGTTACAAGTCTTTTTAATTTTCAATAAAGGATAATAAAATTTGAACTTTGGTGATGCTTAGATACTTTATTCTAGCATTGCGTGAGGGCACGGCAATGGTTTAGTATGGGGGAGTGATGAGATGGCATTTATACATGATCTCATCGTTCTTTTCGGGCTTTAAATGCACAAAAATGTCATAAAATACCATATATATGCTTGTGTTTGTTTACTTGTGTATTTTAGGTATGGATATCGTGAAAAAGACAAAAGATCACAAGTTACAAGGAAAAACGGACACGAGAAACGAAGCCGTACAAAGAACCGGGCCCTAATCATGGAATTCTCAACAAAATACCTTGAAGACTTGAAGACAAACAAGATTGATCCTCATTTATTGAAGAAATGACACTTAAAACCCTTGTATATTAATAATTACAAGTTTGGTCCCTTAAGTTTGTCAAAATTACACAAAAGGTCCTCCAACTTTGAAGAAATGGCAAGAATAGTCCCTCAACAA
Organism: Glebionis coronaria; assembly: GCA_025667525.1. Classification (NCBI taxonomy): domain Eukaryota; kingdom Viridiplantae; phylum Streptophyta; class Magnoliopsida; order Asterales; family Asteraceae; genus Glebionis; species Glebionis coronaria. The sequence continues at coordinate 407,806,810 of CM046882.1, read as the reverse complement.
ATCAAAATTGCCAATAATGGTCCCTCATAAAGTCAAAGATGCAATGAAGACCTTTGAAGATCAAGAATGTTCAAAATCAGCCCTTGCAATATTCAAAAATGTCAAATATAACCCTTGAAACACTTTTTATAAAGTTTGTGCCAAAAGTGACAAAAGGTGAAAGTTGTTACAAGCTTAAATGGGCGCTGATGGGTTTTAAAACATAAAAGACAAAAGAAAGGAAGAACAAGGGCTGAACTTGTGCAAATGAAACATTTAAACACATTTTGCGCCAAACAACTTCCCACTCCTACAAAAACGGATCAAACAAAAGCACTATTCACCTTTACAGCCCAGATTTTACACAACTTAAAACAAAGGGTAAAAACAAATTACCCAGGCACACGTTTGATTCACACATGCAGAAACCTATCCCACACACAAAACCCTCATCTCCACTCACTATGGACCCCACCCCAATACCCTTTCCACCAATCAGATTTCAACTTGGCCTCCAAGCTTAGCCACGTGTCAAGATCAACAGCTGAGAGCCTTTGCTTGATCACAAAGCTAAAATGAACGTGTAGGATCATTTTGGATAGCTCAACAACAACAAACGTACTCAAGGACTTAGGGCATTTAGGGAATTTCACATCTAGGGTTTATGAACAGTGTAGCCTTGGCATTTGCCTATAAAAAGACTCCTCAACATGTGAGAGAGCTTTTGTTCCGGATTTTAGATTTTAATCTTTGTAATTCCTTTTTATGAAATAAAATTTGATTTTCAGAAATTTTGAGAAATCTTGTTCTTGTTTATAAAAGTTTGGTGTTTGAGAAGCTAAAATCTGAGTTCCATTTACATGTTTGAAGGTTTTTGAGGCAAGGTTTTAAGTGATAAAACTTGTGCATCAAAAATCAGAAAGTCCTAGTTTATTTGATCTCACCCTTGTGTTTGTTCATCTTAGCAGCATTGGAAGCTGGTACTTGTTTTGCTAGTACCTCAGCTCAAACAATCCAGGGCCTGGATGTAGGTCTTGGAGGTTTGCACCTTCTTCCCTTTTCATTTTCTCTTTAAGTTTCTGAATATTTTTTATTTTTGTGGATTTGTGCTTGAATCTGTGTTTTTGTGGATGTTTATTGTTGATTTGGCTTGGTTTGATGTTTATGAGGTGTATTTGATCTGATTTGTGGGTTGAATCTTAATGATCCTTTGAAAATTTATGAAAATAAGTTTTAAAAGGGTGTTTGGGATTACTGCATAAGTTGGATTTGTGGTTTGTTAAGTGCTTGTGTGTTGTATGCAAGTATTGGTATCTGTTATTTGGGAGTATTTGTGCATCTGTTTGCAGGTTTTGTGGTATTAAACACATTGATTCATAGATTGGCTATAAAATCTTCATAACTTGGTAAAATTGGCTAGGATTTTGAGGACACCTAGATCTAAGCTTAGGTTAAGGGTAACAAGTGCTAAATCAAAGCTAATCACACCAGGGTAGAGGGATTTGAGGCTTGAAATTGGATCAAGTGTCAAGTATATCAGCAAAATTGTTTCTACATATGTTCTTTGTTCATCAGTAACTTTTTATGCTTTGATCTTGTTATTTACTTTGATTCAGTGTTTGATTCTTGTTGCTTTGAGTTCATTGTTAGTTTATATAGCTTGTGTGTGCATCTGGTTAAGTTTGGCTGGCTTATTTTGCTTAAAACTGCTTATTAAGTGCTTAACTGCTTATTTGCATATCTGGAGCATATCTGTGGACTGTTTGGCTTATTGTGGCTTATTGTGTGGATCATTTTGTGATTTTATTGTTGCTATTGACTCCTTGTGGTTCACTGATCACAAGGGTGCCTTTGTTTCCAATTGAATCAAACCAGAACTCTCAAATAAGCTTGGTCAATTAGTCAAAGCAGTGGGAACTCCTTTCCCCTGCTGGTTGCCACTGATAGTGTATTTTTGGTGTCAGCTTATCAATAAGCTATAATAGCTTATTTTAACCAGCAACAACTTTGTTTTTGTAATAGGTGCTTATATTTTGACCCATTTGTTCATCCTGGAGCATTTGGGTGGTTGACTTTTAGGTTTGACTAGAAAACCAAGTCCTTTGACTTTTACATAAGTTCATTTGTGCTTATTCTGGCTTATTGCTTGTGCTTATTGGATTTTTGTTGATTGATATTGCTTATTGAGTCCATTTGAAAGCTTTTGCAAGTTGAATTAGCTTCTGAGGTTGAGTATTTCTCAAAAACGACTATTTTGTCGTTTTGTGGAATTTTGCTTTTCTATTTTCTGGCTTATTGAGTGAGCTTATTGAAAATTTCTTTTGACAGATCTCTTAAGCATCCAAAAAGAGGGTTTTGTGTCAAATTAGAGCTTATGGCATTAGCTTATGGCTTAATGGGCTGAAAAGCCCAATAAGAATAAGCTTTGTGTTCAATAAGCTGTGATAAGCACATTTTCAGCTTTTGGGCCTTTAGAGTTTTGTTCTTAGAATTAAATTTTAAGTCAGATAGGGCTTTTCCAAGTCAATTGGGCCAAGTTTGACTTTTTGGGCCCAAAAGCCCATTTGTGTTGACTGTTTTTGGATTTGGCCCATTTGAGGGCCCATTAGGGGTATTTTGGTAATTTCACTTTCATTTTCTGATTATTTAGGTTAAAATAAACTAGTTTGCAAGTTTTTAGATTTTTTTATAATTTTTAGATTTTTAATATTATTTTATTATTATTTTTAAAATTTCACATTTTCCAACTTTTTACATTTTTCTTAGGTTAAATACATTAAAATAGGAATTTAGCAACTTTTAGAATAATTTTATCACTTATAGATTAATTTTTATAATTATTTTAAGTTTTGATAGTTTATAATTAATTTTAAATAGTTTTTATTAGTTTTAAAATTTCTAAAAATAGTTTTTAATCATTTTAGGTCATTTTAGAGGTTTATCAATTGAAAAATCTTTATTTGGGCTTTTTGATAATTTATTTGATTTTTAGGGCTTTAATTAGCATTTAAAAATTGAATATTTAATTATTTAAAAGGTTTGAAAAAGTTTTGATCATTGGTAAACTCTTAGTTTATTATTTTTAATTTTTGGTAAATTTTTGGTAATTTTTAGAATTTATTTTTATTTTTGTGGTTTTTAAGGTTCTACGTTTTAACTTCTAATAGTGATTTTGAGTTAATTTTTATTTTTACGACTTCGTCATTTTCTCTTCTAATCCCCTTCTAAACCAATCATTAATCACAAACATTTGGCAAGTTTTTCACACACATATACCTCCTTGGGAAACGAACTTACACACCATTAAGGGTCATTAGTGTTGATTTTTCCTAAAGTCATCACTCGATACTTACCGCTTTTACGCCTTTTTCCTAAAGGGTGTATTTTACCACAATCACTTTGGCGCCGCTGCCGGGGAGGTGTGTCGTGATTAATTTACATTGTTATTTTTAATATTAACCAAATAGTATTTGTATTAGTAGAACTCTACTAATACGTATTATCGGTTTTCTTGGTTTTTCTTGTACAAATATTATTAATATATTGTATTAAGTATCACAATAAATTTACAATATCTCCAAAAGTGTGAAAACACAACCTTAATTAGGATTTGATCTCCTAATTATTGTATTCGAATCTCAAACAAAAAAAAGGCAAAAATAGATAAATACTTTCGTGAAGCTTGATTTTGAAAAATACAAACTATAAGGTGGGTATAAGGCGGGTATTATAAAATATACCCTAAGGAAAAAGGCTCTTAAGTGCTTCGCGCCGCCTCGTTTCCCCGTTTGCTTGTGAGTATTTTGAGATTGAAGGCTAATCGAGGGTTTTACCGCCCAAAGTATTATTACGTATACTATATTTGCTTGGTTTCTTTGTGATTAAACCCTCTTGAACAATTTGGTTTTCACCAAAGTTCTAAAGTCATTAGAAGACGTTCACTCCACGTGATCGTTTTCATTCCTTTGAGGCTTCTTTAATCAAGAGTTTGATTCGAGGAGAGATTTTGTAGATTGTTGTCTACGAAGATACACCAAAATCCAAAAAAAATAAATATCATCAAAAACACAAAAAAATTGAAAATTCACAAAACACCCAAAAAGAATCTTCTTTGCTCACCTCCCATTCTTCGTGAAGTTTATGATCACTCGTAATCAAGCAAAACGAGCTCGTAAACGACTTCAAAAGCAAGCCAATCAAGAGACGTTGATTGTTGAAGAACCTCCAATTGTTGAACCTATTGTAGAACAAGAAGTCGTCATGGCTAATCGTACTATGATGGAGTTGCTACAAGCACCCACCGAGGGTTTTGGAGAGGCTATTGTGATTCCCGCCATCCTTGCGGAGAATTTCGAGATTAAGACGGGTTTAATGTCGATGTTGCAAGCAAATAAGTTTAGAGGTCACGAGAAAGACAACCCGCATTACCACATTAGGAATTTCAACCGTCTCACCGCCACTAGCAAATTTAAGGATGTTCCACATGACGCCATTAAGATGATGTTGTTTCCATACTCGTTGGATGGACCCGCAAAAATTTGGCTCGAGAAAGAACCGCCAAATTCGATTTTGACATGGGCCGATCTCGTTTCTAAGTTTGTGAACAAGTTTTTTCCACCATCTAAAACAACACACTTAAAAAATGAGATTTCACGATTTGTGCAACGTAACAATGAAAGTTTTTCAATGGCATGGGAACGATTTAAAGAAATGTTACATGAATGTCCACACCATGATTTTACGGAATTGCATCAAGTGGATACTTTTTATAATGGGCTTAATGATCATGAACGAGATTATTTGAACGCCGCCGCGGGTGGTAATTTTTTGTGCAAAACGACAAATGAGGCTTTACAAATCATTGAAAATAGATCTAAGGTTTATAACCCTCGTAACACACCAAGTGTTGCCAATATGGGTTCGTCATCTTCGTCACAATCGTCTCGTAGCATTAACGCCTTACATGATGAAGCTAATGAGGAAAATCGGTTTTTTGATAGATTTGCTAATCTTATGTCCCATTGGAAGGCTCAAGAAGCTTCCAATTCCGCTTCGGTTAAAGCGGTTGCTAAGAGTTGTTTATCTTGTGGGGGAGCTCATGATCTTTCCGAGTGCATTACCGCGGATGGTAACACTTCGAGTGCTTATGTAGCAACGGGAACTTACAACCAAAACGGTCAAGGTTCCCGTCCAAATCAAGCTCCACCAAACCAAAATGTTAACAATTATCGAAACAACAACCAAGGTAATTACCAAGGCAACACACGCAATTACAACAAAGGGAATTATCAAAGTGGGAATGGACAAATTTCTAATCAAAACCAAAACCGTGATTTTCAAAACACTACACAAGGTTTTCAAAATGCTCACACTAAGAATTTGCAAGGAGAATTTTTGGATTATGCAAAAGAAAATGATGCTAAATTTGATAACATGCAACGTGAGATGATTAGCTTAAGATCCGAGTTGAAAAACGAGCTTAAAAATGAACTTGCTAATGAACTTAAAACTCATGCAAACAAAATGGAAGGAAATGTCCAACGTCTTCAACAAAACCAACAAAAGATGGAATTAGGACAACATGAGATTAAGCAAGAGTTATTAAAAGCGGATGCTAGGCAATCAAAATTTGAGGACCGAATGGCTAAGATGTTTGAAGCAATCATGTGTAAACCCTCTTCTTCGGGTGGTCTTCCTAGTGACACCATTGCAAACCCGAAGGGAGAAATGAAGGTTATTACTACACGAAGTGGTAAAACTTTCAAGGAACCAATCTCTCGTACAAGTACTTCTAAGGAAAGGAAATCTAGAAAGAACCCGAGGTGATGGTCGAAAAGGAGCACATTACAATCCCATGAAGTACCGCTCATACCACACCTACGGTTGAACCAATACCAATTGTGGAACCCGAGTTTCCAAGGCCGTTGCCTAAAGACCAACCCACACCACCTTTACCCTACCCTTCAAGACGAAACAAAGAGAAGGCACAAGAACGAAACAATTATCAATTTGAGCTATTTATGAAAATGTTTCGTGATATGCATTTTAACATAAGTTTTGCCGACGCTCTTATCAAGATGCCTCGATTCGCCGCAAACTTCAAAAGTATGCTAAACAACAAAGAGAAGCTACAACAATCGTCAAGTTGTTCATCGGTTTTTCTTAGCCGCATACCACAAAAAGTCGGTGACCCCGGTAAATTTTTGATTCCGTGTGCCATTCAAGATATGGAGGAATGCTACGCCTTGGCCGATCTTGGTGCTAGTATTAATTTAATGCCTCTCGAGATTTTCAAATCGCTTTCGCTTCCGGCTCTTACTCCTTCGAACATGTCTATCGAGATGGCCGATCATCCTACGATCTTAGCATGTGGAGTAGCCGAGGACGTTTTTGTTAAAGTCGGAAAGTTTTACTATCCCGTTGACTCTATCGTTGTAGACATTCCTATCGATCGAAAAGTTCCTCTCATTTTGGGTCGTTCATTTTTGGATACATCAAGAGCACTTATCGATGTTCATGCTCGAAAAATCACCCTTCGTTTTAATGAGGAAGAACTTGTCATCAATGCAACACAAAACTCCAATCTTTCTCATGTCTATTCTATTGCTACTTTAAACCATGGTGATTCAACCAATGTCGTTTGCAAAGAATTTTCACCAAGAGTTTTAGGAAATGTCGCCAAAAACAATTTACCATTTCCTCCGCCGGTGGAGGTTATGAGTGTAAAGCCTACAAAGAAGAAACCGTCAATACTTGAATCGAAAAATTCTTCACCTCACCTCGAACATTCATTCTTGAAAAGTGTTGATAAGTTTCCGGTTTCTACGGAAGATCTTTCGGATGATGAATATGTAGACCCCGATGGGGAGGTTTTCTTCGTCGATAAACGTTTTGAGAACTTGCCACCACCAAAACCAAAACGGTTTCAAAATGTGAGAATTTTTAGTGTGACTAACATCGTCTTAGAAACACCAAATATTTTCGACATCATCAAAAAGGGTTTTCATAAAGAGAGTTTAAAAGATAAAAATGGAAAAGATTTTAAATGTGATTTAATTGCTTTTTCTACAAATCTAACTCCGTCATCACCTTGTGTTTTGAGTACTACAAGCTCGTCTGCTCCTTTTGACGATGCTTTGTGTGGTTCTAGTATGGGGGAAGCCCCTTATGTTCCCTCATCCTTGTCCACCGAGGACGAGATATTCGATCCCGGAATTTCATGTAAAGGGAAATCTCGGTCTTCCACCGATGCAATAAATGGAAACTATATCTATTTGCTTGGTGCGAGTCTACCTCGAGTAGCTCAAACGTTTGTCTTACCAATTGTCCCACCCTTCTACTTCTCATCTATTTTCTTCAAACTCTTTGAGTTTATGGCACATGTTGAAGTAGCGTTAATTTGTTTTTCCAATGAAAACGAGAACACCATTTTCGACCCCGGTATTTTGCATCATCTAAGGACTTAGTCCTTTATACCGGTTTCTTTTTTGGGCCTTGTTTATCATGTAAGCCCCATTGACCATACCATGATTTTCCCTAAATGTTCACATTTTGAGGGGATCGAGTTGAGCTCATGACTCGGTAATCAAAAACGAGGTGCCTCGTGGGGGAGATCCCATGCTTATCTTTATGCTCACTATTCACTAATAAGGGGATTTGTACCCTTTCAACTCGTTGTCTCGTGGTTGTTTGTGATTGTGTTATCTAGATCATCATCATCATCTACGATTGAAGACTCTCGTGTTCGTTTACGTGAGCCTCCATCGTTCGTTTGAAGAAATTTTTCACGATTCCATGACATATCCTTTATTGTTCTAACAATTATCTTTTAGCATACTTAATAAACGGCTTTAGATATATTGTTGATCACCCTTTCCATGCTAGATCCTAAGCATTCGACTCTTCGTCTCTAGTATGGGGGTGCTCCACCTTTAGACTCGAAACATTGAGGACAATGTTTACTTTTAGTATGGGGGGTGAATAGGTACTTGCTTTGCTACGCCCTCACGCTTTCCAACTTTCAATGTTTTGTTTTGCTAATAAGGCTAAAAATGGCCAAATTTAAAATTTTTCTTAGTGTTTTTAAGACACGAATATATATTTTCTGATGGTAGAATAAGAGTTAATTTTTGACTTGATGGGCATTTGGAGCCATTTACATTCCTTAACTCGCTCAATTCAAGTTTTGCTAGACTTTTATATAGGGAGCTTTAAAACGCGAAAGTCTTAATTCATACGGGTTAAGAACAAGAACTTTTTGCAAGTTCCTATAATTGATTCTAGAAAGTCACTTATCAAGGGAACTTTAAAACGCATTCTCTAAACTTGAAAAAGTCCAAGAAAGTGCAAGATCCTATAGGTGGCTTGAAAACCCAAAACTTTGATTTGATATAGTCTTAATGAAAGCTAATCCAAATTTAGCTTAATTTTGACTTGCATGGCTAAGTATTCACGAGTCTCTTTAATTAGAGGTCTTTATATAGTGAAGAACGAGAAATGATAGAGTTAGACAAGTGATCATGCTAAACGTAGAACATGAAAGTGTTCTTTCAAAAACTCATATGTTTTTAATTGTGGCTTTTTCTTCCCATAAGATCAATGCATTAGGAATAAATCATAATTGCAATAAGTAAGGTCGTACAATTTGAAAGGTTACTTAGCCTCTAGCGCAAGATCGTTTAAAAGTTGCTCGGGGTTGAATAGAGTTCATAGCCAAGGCATAACTTATTGAAGCGGGACGCGAAGATTGGCAATTATCCAAAAAGGCCCTAACAAGGCATGAGGAGCTCTATTTTTTGCTAAAGATCCAAAGATGATGTGAAGTATCATTATTCCTAAATCAATATGAAGGATCGAGACACACGACGAGAAGCAATTACTCCCCTAAAGAATGGAGAAAGTCTATCCAAAAAGACCCTAACAAGGTATGAGGATAAATATATCCAAGTCCGAAAAGGAGGCGGATCGTTGTATATCAAAATCCAAAGTAAAGATTGAAGAAAAATGATGAAGTCGTGGTCCAATATGAAGAATCTCTCAAAAACGTCAAGTGAAGAAATTCCAAATATATGAAGAGAAGACCATAATTTCAAGAACGTCTTCCCAAGATTTGAAGTATGAAGTACATGCCAAATATCGGTCCGAGAAAGGTCTCAAATCGTGAAACGAGTTATGCCAAGATATGAACTTAAGGAGATACACGAGAAGCCGTTTTAAAAGATTTTGTCCTTCGGCTAACTATCGATCAAATCGTGTTACTTTGCTTTCGGACTAATAACTACTCAAATAAGTCAATATGAATCACTTGTGATCCATGACAAATAGATAAAAAATGCTAGTAACCCATTTCCTTTTATAATAACTAGGATTGCGGGGAGAAAAAGTATTACACAATTTGGACGTATGAGTAGTGTTAGCATTGTGACTTGTACCAGCAATGATCTTGTTTTTGCACTTAGCATGGAATGTATGACAATCAAGGATGACGAAGTTTACTCTAAGGGACATTTACTTATTTCTATTCTTTGACCCTAAAAGTCACTTTTGTGATGAAAATCATACATTATGTCTTTACACATCTTCGTAGTTTGTTACAAGTCTTTTTAATTTTCAATAAAGGATAATAAAATTTGAACTTTGGTGATGCTTAGATACTTTATTCTAGCATTGCGTGAGGGCACGGCAATGGTTTAGTATGGGGGAGTGATGAGATGGCATTTATACATGATCTCATCGTTCTTTTCGGGCTTTAAATGCACAAAAATGTCATAAAATACCATATATATGCTTGTGTTTGTTTACTTGTGTATTTTAGGTATGGATATCGTGAAAAAGACAAAAGATCACAAGTTACAAGGAAAAACGGACACGAGAAACGAAGCCGTACAAAGAACCGGGCCCTAATCATGGAATTCTCAACAAAATACCTTGAAGACTTGAAGACAAACAAGATTGATCCTCATTTATTGAAGAAATGACACTTAAAACCCTTGTATATTAATAATTACAAGTTTGGTCCCTTAAGTTTGTCAAAATTACACAAAAGGTCCTTCAACTTTTAAGAAATGGCAAGAATAGTCCCTCAACAAATCAAAATTGCCAATAATGGTCCCTCATAAAGTCAAAGATGCAATGAAGACCTTTGAAGATCAAGAATGTTCAAAATCATCCCTTGCAATATTCAAAAATGTCAAATATAACCCTTGAAACACTTTTTATAAAGTTTGTGCCAAAAGTGACAAAATGTGAAAGTTGTTACAAGCTTAAATGGGCGCTGATGGGTTTTCAAACATAAAAGACAAAAGAAAGGAAGAACAAGGGCTGAACTTGTGCAAATGAAACATTTAAACACATTTTGCGCCAAACAACTTCCCACTCCTACAAAAACGGATCAAACAAAAGCACTATTCACCTTTACAGCCCAGATTTTACACAACTTAAAACAAAGGGTAAAAACAAATTACCCAGGCACACGTTTGATTCACACATGCAGAAACCTATCCCACACACAAAACCCTCATCTCCACTCACTATGGACCCCACCCCAATACCCTTTCCACCAATCAGATTTCAACTTGGCCTCCAAGCTTAGCCACGTGTCAAGATCAACAGCTGAGAGCCTTTGCTTGATCACAAAGCTAAAATGAACGTGTAGGATCATTTTGGACAGCTCAACAACAACAAACGTACTCAAGGACTTAGGGCATTTAGGGAATTTCACATCTAGGGTTTATGAACAGTGTAGCCTTGGCATTTGCCTATAAAAAGACTCCTCAACATGTGAGAGAGCTTTTGTTCCAGATTTTAGCTTTTAATCTTTGTAATTCCTTTTTATGAAATAAAATTTGATTTTCAGAAATTTTGAGAAATCTTGTTCTTGTTTATAAAAGTTTGGTGTTTGAGAAGCTAAAATCTGAGTTCCATTTACATGTTTGAAGGTTTTTGAGGCAAGGTTTTAAGTGATAAAACTTGTGCATCAAAAATCAGAAAGTCCTAGTTTATTTGATCTCACCCTTGTGTTTGTTCATCTTAGCAGCATTGGAAGCTGGTACTTGTTTTGCTAGTACCTCAGCTCAAACAATCCAGGGCCTGGATGTAGGTCTTGGAGGTTTGCACCTTCTTCCCTTTTCATTTTCTCTTTAAGTTTCTGAATATTTTTGATTTTTGTGGATTTGTGCTTGAATCTGTGTTTTTGTGGATGTTTATTGTTGATTTGGCTTGGTTTGATGTTTATGAGGTGTATTTGATCTGATTTGTGGGTTGAATCTTAATGATCCTTTGAAAATTTGTGAAAATAAGTTTTAAAAGGGTGTTTGGGATTACTGCATAAGTTGGATTTGTGGTTTGTTAAGTGCTTGTGTGTTGTATGCAAGTATTGGTATCTGTTATTTGGGAGTATTTGTGCATCTGTTTGCAGGTTTTGTGGTATTAAACACATTGATTCATAGATTGGCTATAAAATCTTCATAACTTGGTAAAATTGGCTAGGATTTTAAGGACACCTAGATCTAAGCTTAGGTTAAGGGTAACAAGTGCTAAATCAAAGCTAATCACACCAGGGTAGAGGGATTTGAGGCTTGAAATTGGATCAAGTGTCAAGTATATCAGCAAAATTGTTTCTGCATATGTTCTTTGTTCATCAGTAACTTTTTATGCTTTGATCTTGTTATTTACTTTGATTCAGTGTTTGATTCTTGTTGCTTTGAGTTCATTGTTAGTTTATATAGCTTGTGTGTGCATCTGGTTAAGTTTGGCTGGCTTATTTTGCTTAAAACTTCTTATTAAGTGCTTAACTGCTTATTTGCATATCTGGAGCATATCTGTGGACTGTTTGGCTTATTGTGGCTTATTGTGTGGATCATTTTGTGATTTTATTGTTGCTATTGACTCCTTGTGGTTCACTGATCACAAGGGTGCCTTTGTTTCCAATTGAATCAAACCAGAACTCTCAAATAAGCTTGGTCAATTAGTCAAAGCAGTGGGAACTCCTTTCCCCTGCTGGTTGCCACTGATAGTGTATTTTTGGTGTCAGCTTATCAATAAGCTATAATAGCTTATTTTAACCAGCAACAACTTTGTTTTTGTAATAGGTGCTCATATTTTGACTCATTTGTTCATCCTGGAGCATTTGGGTGGTTGACTTTTAGGTTTGACTAGAAAACCAAGTCCTTTGACTTTTACATAAGTTCATTTGTGCTTATTCTGGCTTATTGCTTGTGCTTATTGGATTTTTGTTGATTGATATTGCTTATTGAGTCCATTTGAAAGCTTTTGCATGTTGAATTAGCTTCTGAGGTTGAGTATTTCTCAAAAACGACTATTTTGTCGTTTTGTGGAATTTTGCTTTTCTATTTTCTGGCTTATTGAGTGAGCTTATTGAAAATTTCTTTTGACAGATCTCTTAAGCATCCAAAAAGAGGGTTGTGTGTCAAATTAGAGCTTATGGCATTAGCTTATGGCTTAATGGGCTGAAAAGCCCAATAAGAATAAGCTTTGTGTTCAATAAGCTGTGATAAGCACATTTTCAGCTTTTGGGCCTTTAGAGTTTTGTTCTTAGAATTAAATTTTAAGTCAGTTAGGGCTTTTCCAAGTCAATTGGGCCAAGTTTGACTTTTTGGGCCCAAAAGCCCATTTGTGTTGACTGTTTTTGGATTTGGCCCATTTGAGGGCCCATTAGGGGTATTTTGGTAATTTCACTTTCATTTTCTGATTATTTAGGTTAAAATAAACTAGTTTGCAAGTTTTTAGAATTTTTTATAATTTTTGGATTTTTAATATTATTTTATTATTATTTTATTATTATTTTTAAAATTTCACATTTTCCAACTTTTTACATTTTTCTTAGGTTAAATACATTAAAATAGGAATTTAGCAACTTTTAGAATAATTTTATCACTTATAGATTAATTTTTATAATTATTTTAATTTTTGATAGTTTTTAATTAATTTTAAATAGTTTTTATTAGTTTTAAAATTTCTAAAAATAGTTTTTAATCATTTTAGGTCATTTTAGAGGTTTATCAATTGAAAAATCTTTATTTGGGCTTTTTGATAATTTATTTGATTTTTAGGGCTTTAATTAGCATTTAAAAATTGAATATTTAATTATTTAAAAGGTTTGAAAAAGTTTTGATCATTGGTAAACTCTTAGTTTATTATTTTTAATTTTTGGTAAATTTTTGGTAATTTTTAGAATTTATTTTTATTTTTGTGGTTTTTAAGGTTCTACGTTTTAACTTTCTAATAGTGATTTTGAGTTAATTTTTATTTTTACGACTTCGTCATTTTCTCTTCTAATCCCCTTCTAAACCAATCATTAATCACAAACATTTGGCAAGTTTTTCACACACATATACCTCCTTGGGAAACGAACTTACACACCATTAAGGGTCATTAGTGTTGATTTTTCCTAAAGTCATCACTCGATACTTACCGCTTTTACACCTTTTTCCTAAAGGGTGTATTTTACCACAATCACAAGGCTGATTAGTAGTCACCATAAAACTGATTAATATACACTACATTTTCCTTGAAGATTGTGAAAGATTTAATTTTATGAGATCTGCAAGAAGTGAAAAATAAGGACATAATGTTAGGGACACCTACATATGTGCCTGTAGCATCTATTCTTCTGAGTTGAATTTACTCATCTGTGGAAATTGTCTTATTTGACAATTGACAATTCTTTCTTATCCAAATTCTCCCGTAGTGAGATTCTTAGGAAAAGTATCTGATTACCGAGTGTTGATACCCAACTGGATGTATTGACGTTCTTATCATTTCTTATGATTTGATTTCATTTGAATGACCTGGGTAACGATCCGAGGAGCTTTTGAATGCATACTCAAATTATGAAAACATGGGATATATTCATATTCGTTAAATGTTTTCGTCTGTATCTGATTTGAAATTCTCTCGCATAGATTATGCGTTGACCTTACTCTTTTAAGGTTAGTTATGTCTCCTGATATCCTTGAATTTGTGAAGGATTATGAGTTATTATTAGTCTTTTGAGAAGTTTACATCTTAACGACGGTAATGCAACTGGAAAGTTGATAGTGCCAGTAGAATGGATTGATTGATTATGACATGACGACATTGTCTTAATTAATGGGAACTCGAGTAGAATTCCCCTAAAAGATAAGATGTTGATTATCAAAAGTGATCTAAATAATTCTTGATGGATGATTTTATCCTGCATTTAGACTTAAAAGTATACCGTGAATGGTTATGAACTAGTTATAGATATTGTAATCTAGAAGAACCTAATATGAATTTATTAAAAGATGTTTTCGTTATCTGAAACTTTAGGAAGTATTTGTTGGTAAAATACCTAGACCTTTTTGCCATTAAGGCAAGTTGAAATTGGTATTGATTATATTTCCGGTGCTGCACTTATGGCTTGTGCATTGTACGTCAGCACCATCTAAATTAAAGGAATTACCGTACAACTGAGAGAGTTGTTGGAGAAATATTTTATTATACCAAGCCTGTCATCCTGAAGAGCTATGGTGTTATCATTCCTTATATTTATAGATTACTGTTAACTGAGTAAATTGACAGTCGAAAACGATATCCATAACTCGAAATGGAAGATTTGTTCGATCATTTACAAGATTTTAGCGTATGTTTTAAAAGATTTGATCCGTGGCATGGTTATCATCAACTTCGAATCCGCGAAGAAGATTATTTATTCCAATCACTACATCCGGTACTTGTAATGAATATTATGAGTTTCACGTGATGTCGTTTGGATTGACCAACACACATGTAGCATTCATAAATTTGGTGAATCACGTGTGTAGGCTGTAAATTGATAAATTCATGCTTGAGATCATTAAGGATCAATTGTTTGTATATAAGAATAATAATGAGTTAATAATTAGTTATAAATTACCCTGAATTGGCTAAACAATGAAAATCTATACCTTAAATATTTAACATGTGATTAAGGACTTAATCCTTTATATGATTTAACCGTGTGATTAATAGATAATGGAAGCTATATTGACTTTTCAAAGATTAGAACCATTAACGCTTAGGGATTAAAAACTTAATCCTTTACATAAAATGACCGTTGGATTAATAATGGTAAGATGTATGCATATTGACTCTTCAAAAATTTAGAGCCCTTTTAAGACTTTGGATTTTATCAAAAAGAAATGGAAATATGTTTTGACGAATATTTCAACAAAGGATTTATAAGGGACTATTCCCTTATACACAAACCATTTAACTAAACTTCTGTTTAGGGGTAAATGTTTGTGTATACCTTAAGACAATCTAAGAAGGGTTGAGGAAACCATTTAAACCTTAACTTGGAATTTGAAACGAAAATTTTTACTTTTCAACTAAGAAAACTTTGACCAAAGTATAAACAAAGGTTTTTCGAACATTTACGAATCTTATTAATTATTTTCGATAAATCAACCAAAAATCTTGTTAATTAAATTCAAATTTATTTTTGAACATTTTATATAATTGGTCGAACTAAGAAATTTAAAATCTTTACGTTTACATTTCATAAAAATTGAATACTTAATATTTAATTAGTTATAATAATTATTATTCAATTAATTATAATAATTATCGACGCTTTAGACGACGGACTGAGTAAAACGGATAAAAATGATAGTTGAGAAGAAACTAAAACATAGAAGATATTAAGAAAGAATTTTGAATAAATACGGTTGTGATATTTATTTCATCAGGAGAAAGTGAACGTAATTACTGACGCATAATATAGAAAGAATATCTGAGTGAATTGTGGACATGATAATTATATCATCATGAGAAGTGAATATAGACACCGACGCATTATGTAGAAAAGATAAAGAACCAGTTAGGACATGTTCCTTAATAATGAAGGTGCAAAATAAATTGCCGAACGATATAAAAATAAACAATGTTTGTAAAAGGATAATATAGGTTATAAAAGAGGTTTCACCACTAATGTGAACCATTAAAATTGAGAAGCCAATAGCGTTAAATATTTAAAAGGCCACTTGTGATTGTCTAAATATGGGGATTGTGAGATATAGTTATATTGGAATCTTGTAAGTATAAGTATTCTATTTATGTCATTTATGACTAAAAGTATCTTTGCCTGAAGAAGTTGTACTGATGGCAATTATGAAGGCAGACATCGCCTCATACATTAGTAAACGTCTAGATATTGCAAAGGTCATCATCTGAATTTGATTCGATTTGGGTCATCGTCGACAGACTGACCAAATCTGCTAAATATCATTCCCGTTAATGATAAATGCAAAAAGAGTTATGTAAACATAGTGTGCTTGTATCAAACATCTTTATCAAGATCCTCGCTTCGCATCGAATTTCTAGAGATTTGCTCAGAATTCAATAAGAACGAACCTTGATGAGAGTACTATGTACCACCCCAAATCGAAGGGACGAGGTAAAGTAACGATACAAAGTAATATAAGTGTTGTTTTATGTTTAAGTGATTGACCTTTGGTAATAGACTGTATAATCGTTTTCCTTTGGAGAGATTATCATTGATAATTATCGTATTAGGATCGAGATCGAATCTTGTTAAGATTTAGAAATTAGAGCATCTGTAAGCAAGAGTTGAGATAAAGACACCCGACATACACCCATTGTGAGTTGGACATGTCTCTTAGGTTTAAGGTTTTCTATGATGGCGAACCTATCCTTGCAAAATACCCGACCCGCGAGATCTGAAATGATTGTTGAAATTAGGATTTGATTATTAACTGCCGATAGTGGGCAGGAGGTTATGTGAATATGAAATGTAGATCTTGAAGTGCCAAATGGGTAGCGAAGTTATGCCACAATTTTTAACCTTGGAAAAATGAATTCATGATCTGACAAATCATGGGATATAAGTCCCCGTTGTTTGGGACCATTGAGATGATGTAAAAGTTGGGATTGAAAGGCATATAAGCTGGATCTACCCTAGGACTTCAAGAACTGCGTGAATTCTGTTTCGTAAATCGAACTTGATGAAATATCTATCAAGTGAAAATCTGATGGTTCTTAGTAAAGTTTAGATCGGCGAAAAGTTGCATTCATCAGAAACCCGTGAACATCATGGATAGAGAAAGTAAGTCAACATTTAGCCTGATCTTATTCCCGTAGTTATGTTTGATGAAACTCGCGTATTATAATGGATTACACTTGTGAGAAAAGACCGAATGTGGAGGAAATACCCACATGGCTTTAACTCTATAAGAAGCGAGTAGTAAGATGATCTTTGAGGACAAAGATCCTGTTTAGGGGTAAATGCTGTGACAATCCGTCAATTTATGATTGATATTTTATTCTTAATATTTAATTAAAAAATATTATTTTAATGTTATTATATGAACTCACATATTTTTGGGAAGAAATTTGGATTTACGTCTTGAAGTAGCGTCGACTACGTCTAAACCGGAGGATTCAACGTTACGTGCTTACGTTTATATACACCGTCTTTGGTGACAGTCTGACATTTCAGAAAATAAATTTATCCGTGAATATTATTTTGGAGTTTTAAATTTGTGTTGGTTCATAAACTCACAAATTTACGAGAAGAGACTAGGACTTACGATTTTATTTTAACGTCCTTTACGACTAAACCGGAAACCCTAGGATTACGTATTTACGTTTTCGAACTCCGTTTTTGATGAGACAATTTTTATTGGATTCGCTTTGTGATGTTGATTCATAATTTATAAAAACGTTTTTCGTAAAACGACCCGAGGGCACGCAAATCGAGGAAACTAGAATCGAGGAGTACCCGTAAATAAATGGGGATGAGACAAGTGGGACACTTGTCCCACCCCCAAAACCGGCCAACACTTAGCTACAACACATCATATGATGTGTCAAAGTGTTAGCTTAACACTTACATGTGTAAGCTAAGCTTACAAAGTAAGCTTTCACCTACACTTTCCACTTTGAAACAAAACCACTAGCTACCTTCATTCCTTCATTTCCTACATGCAAAACCACACTAAACTCTCTCTCTCTAGCTCAAATGTGCCGTCCCATTTCTCCCTTAAACATCAAATTTGATCAAAATCAACCATAAAATCATGTGTTATTTACACATATGTTGAAGCCCCTTTGAAACCCTATTGATTGGTGGTACTTATAACATCCAAGGAGGAGTTTTCATGGAGTAGTAGGGCTGATTTTCAACAAGGTGTTTATGAAGAATGGTGGTCTTGAAGATGGTCATGGTTATCCACAAGTTTCTCCATCAAATTCCATGTTTTGATCACAACCAACATCAACTTGGTGGTATAAAGATTGTCCTCCTCATCTTCTTGTTATTTTGATTATGTAAACATGTATTTTATTTCCTATTGTATATGTATATGATGATTATATGATGATAAAAATGTTATGTGGGGATTTGGTGTTGATAAACATGATTAAAAAGGTGAAAAACTATAAAGAACAAGGTTAAAATCTTGGTTAAAAGTGATGGCTGTATAAAACAGTAAAGAAACAGGTCATGGACTGATAAAATGATAGGTAGAATCCATTTACAGTAAGCTATATGTCTTGTACACATGTGAGAGTTTGCCATGCAATGGAATCAAAGTAATGAGTGAGATATGATCAAAACAAGTTTAAGGTATAAATCTGAGTTCACTGTTTTGGACGATTTTTAGAAAATACTTAGAAGATGATTCAACAGTAGCTATAGAAGAGTTAAATGTATCACATATCATGTATCTTATGTGATAAAAATTTGAGCTTCTATCTCCATATAGAACTCTAGATATGGCAGTTTTGGTGAAAGTGAAGATAAAAATCAGATTTTGACAAATAAAGTATAATACTATTATATAAGCACTCAAAATTTTATTGTATAAAATGTAAAGTTAAAACCCACTAACTCATGAATTTTATTTATATAAATATTTACAATGATAAATAAGTGGACATTTTATAAAAAATGGTAACTTGTTATGTTTTATAAGTTATAAAACTATAAACATGATTTTTACGACTTTTTCGGCTAATACCGTAAAATTAACGTTTTTGCTAAATAAAACTTAGACGGTTGGACCCGTCTAATGTAAACTTTATAAAACTTATATACTGATATATAAACATGTATAACAAGTAAAAACCGATAAAACCCGAACTATAGGGCATACGGACATTAACGAGCTAAGTAAACATATTGGACTAATACTTGAGCTAATAATTGGACTAAATGAGATAAACACTCATAAAAAGAACTTATTGGGCTTAACCCATTTGGGCCCAACTTGTAAAGTTTAACTACTGATAATATAAGTATAACATGGATTAATACAAGTTAATAAACTTATAATAGGCTTATTGGACCTAAAACACGTAAATAGGTAAAACTAGAAAACTAGTATAAACGTTATCGACATATAACACTAAAATGAGTAAACGAGAATATGTAAACCCACTTGATCATCATATATATATAATCATCATATGTATACATAATTGTTATCTTATAAAGTCATTGGACAAACGTCTAAGACCGATTATTATTTATATAGGTTTCCGTGATTGAAGCACGTACCATACATCCGAATTGCTGATAACCCGCCTTCCCACATCAACGTGAGTTCATAGCCTCGCACTCTTTTAAATGTTTTTATAAATGTTTTATAAACCCGCGAGGGAGATAACATGTTAGTTTTTTATAAAATAGGACACCATTTGTCCCGATTGCTTGTTTATTGATTTGGACCCGAATGATTGAATGACCCGATTGTATGACCCGATAAATGATTAATGGACCCGATAGATGAAATAAATAGGATTATTAAAGTTAGGTTATGTCACTAAAAGTCCCATTAGCATGAATTGTGAACTACCGGGATTTGGTAGACGCTTATGCATTTAATAGTACTATTTGGGGACGATCACCCCAGTTCGCGCCTTGACGGTTGATCCCTGTCGTGCCACATTGATTGGTAAGCGAATTTATGTATGAGAAGATTTCCATAGCGTGACCTTTGTGACGACACGCTACTTTAGATGGGCAAAATTGGTATCGGGTTAGCTACCCGTTGTTGGTTTAGTAAGGTAACAATGTCATGCGGCTTATAATAATCCAAAAATTAACGAAATACTAATAGACGCTCTGAATTACGATGTATTGCCTGACTAGCAATACAGGGTCATACTATTGATATTATGTTTGTGTTTTGGTTTTCATAACCATACTCATATAACGGTTTTATTTAGCTTTATACAACGTCGTAAGATGTATTGTATGATGTTTTTACGACATTGGCTCGTATAATGATTTTTAAGGCAAACGCCTATATTATGATTTTGATAAAGATTTGTATAAAATGATTTTGGCTATTCCATGGCCTATCAAAACGATTTGTACAAAATGATTTTCAGTAATACTTTTATACTGATATTATATTGATGGAATTTATTAAACTCTATGAATTCACTCGGCGTTATCGCTGACCTTTTCTTTTAACATGTTTTATCTCAGGTACTTGAAGGTAATTCTCGGGAAGACGACAAGAATTCATGGCCCGCACCTAAACTATATTTTCCATTCAAATATTTTGTAAAACTTTGTATGAAATATAATGACTTGGGACCGATGTAACTTTGATATTTATGAATGGAAATGATTTATTATTAAACGACGTGATTTTTATGCGTTGTCTATGATGTGAGTAATGTGCTATCCCGTAACACCAACTAGTCTTCCACTGTACTGAGTTGTATAAATTTGGGGGTGTTACACCCTGGGTGTGATATCTGTGGAAGTTTTACCCATGAAACAGTGAATTGTCCCTCCCAACGCTAAAAGTTCTACAGGAACACAAGAATTGCTAATCAGCAATTCAGGGAACCCACTGGAAAGTGGGTTCACCATAGGAACTAACCTGTTTCTATGTATCTGTGCAGAAATATCTCAAGGAATCGGTATGGTATCTAGATAGTGGTTGTTCTAGACACATGACAGGGATTCAACAATACCTGCACAGATACTCAAAGGAGCCAGGTCCTAAAGTGGTGTTTGGAGATAACTCTTCAGGTGACACAGGAGGATATGGCTCAGTGAACTGCAATGGGATAACGTTTACCAGGTTTGCATATGTGAATGGTCTTAAACACAATCTTATTAGCATCAGCCAATTGTGTGATGCTGACTACAAGGTTTTGTTTACTAAGACTCAGGGAACCATATTCAACAAAAATAATGATGTTGTGCTTATTGCACCTAGAAGGAGAGATGTTTATGTCATCAACATGGCTATTTGCTCTGAACACAGCTCAAATTGTTTTCTTGCTAAAGCCTCTGAAAGTGTCAATTGGCTGTGGCACAAAAGACTGTCTCATCTCAACTTCAAGAACATCAACAAGATAGCCACACAAAACCTGGTTGCTAGTCTACCTTCAGTGATGTTTTCTAAAGACAAGACTTGTTCTGCCTGTGTCAAAGGAAAGCATCACAGAACTTCATTCAAGACTAGGCAATCTTTCTCTATTAACAAGTGCTTACATCTCCTTCACATGGATTTGTTTGGGCCTGTCAAACCTCAGACCATTAATCACAACAAATACACCTTGGTCATAGTTGATGAGTTTTCAAGATACACATGGGTGTTCTTCCTCAGAAGGAAAAGTGATGCAGCTGATACCATCATGTCCTTCATCAGACAGGTTGAAAATATGAATGATGTTAGAGTCAAAGCTCTAAGAAGTGATAATGGTACTGAATTCAAGAATCATCAGCTTGAATCTTTTTGTGATGAAAAAGGTATTTCACAAAACTTCTCTTCAGCTGGCACCCTTGAACAAAATGGTGTGGCTGAAAGAAGAAACAAGACTTTGATTGAAGCAGCCAGAACTATGTTGAATGGTGCAGCCTTACCAAAGCAATTTTGGGGAGAAGCTGTTCACACTGCCTGCTACACACAAAACAGATCAATCATTGTCAAAAGACATGGTAAAACTTCCTATGAAGTTTTCAGAAAAAGATCTCCAGATGTCAGCTATTTTCATGTTTTTGGATGCCCTGTGTTCATTTACAACTACAGGGACAAACTTGGAAAATTTGATGAAAAAGCTGATGATGGTTTCTTCTTGGGATACTCTCCAACAGCCAAAGCCTTCAGAGTATTTAACATCAGAAGATAAGAAGTAGAAGAAACTTTTCATGTCAGATTCAATGAAGATGATGAAGTCATACAGAGAACTGGAACAAAGGGTGATGAAATTGATTTTAATGAAAATGTGTCTTTCCCAAGTGATGAATTCTCATAACCTAGACCTTCCAGTCATCACCATCATCACTCCAACACTCTCACTCCTTATGTTCCTGCCTTTGACCCTCTGTCTACCCTCAACATAGAAGTTCCTACCTCTCAAGAACTTGATGAAGAAGAACCACAAACATCTAGTAGTCCCTCTTCTTCTACTACTATTGATGACTCACCAATTCTTCAAATCCCTGAAGAATCCCATGCTGATAATGAACTTGTACCTCTTGATATGGTTGAAGAAGACTCTAACACTGAAGTAGTCTTTGAAGAAAGCCCTCCTAGCCAGCTGGATGAAACTCAAATTGTACCAGCTGTCCCCACAAGTGTTCCTGTCCTTGAGTCCCCAGCTCCTCAAAATAAGTGTTCAAGAGATCAACACATTCTTCTTGTCAACATTATTGGGGAACCTAATGCAGGGGTTACTACTAGATAGTGAATTCATGACTCAGATTCGGCCTCAGCCAATGAATGTCTCTTTGCTGAATTTCTCTCACAAATTGAACCTAAGAGAGTAGCTGAGGCTCTTGTAGAAGAAGGGTGGGTAGCTGCTATGCAAGAAGAAATCAATCCGTTCAAAAGGAACAAAGTATGGACACTAGTGCCAGCTCCACCTGGAAAGAATATCACAGGCACTAGATGGATCTACAGAAATAAGATGGATGAAATTGGGAACATCATCAGAAAAAAGGCCAGGCTAGTGGCACAGGGGTATACTCAGACTGAAGGAATTGATTATGATGAAACATTTGCTCCTGTTGCAAGACTTGAAGCCATCAGAATCTTCCTGGCTTATGCTGCCTACATGAACTTCATTGTGTATCTTTCTAATTTCTTAACTGAAAATAAATTTGTCAGGGGTTCTATTGATAAAACACTCTTTACCTTCAAGGATAAGAGTGATTTCATCATTGTGCAGATTTATGTGGATGATAACATCTTTGGGTCAACAAATGTCAATCTTAGTAAACGATTTGCTAAATTAATGACCAAGAAATATGAGATGAGTATGATGGGTGAATTAACTTACTTTTTGGGTTTTCAAATTAAACAATGTCCTAAGGGAATTTCAATTTGTCAAGAAAAGTATGTTAAGGATTTACTTAAAAAATATGACTTAGCTGATTGTGCATCAGTGAAAAACGCCATGCTTCCACCCAACAACTTGGGCCCTGATGAGTCAGGGGTCTCTGTTAATGAGACTTTATATAGAGGCATGATTGGGTCACTCATGTATCTGACAGCTAGTCGTCCTAATATCCAATTCTCCATATGTCTCTGTGCAAGGTACCAAGCTAACCCAAAAGAATCCCATCTAGTGGCTGTTAAGAAAAATTTTAGGTATCTCAAAGGAAAACCATCCCTAGGTCTATGGTATCCCAAGGAATCAGGCTTTGATCTCAAGGCCTATTCAGATTCAGACTATGCTGGATGCTGTATTGACAGGAAAAGCACCTCAGGCAGCTGTCAAATTCTAGGAGGAAAATTGATTGGATGGAGTGCTAAGAAGCAAAACTCTGTGGCTATGTCTTCAGCTGAAGCAGAATATGTCGCTGCAGCCAGCTGTTGTGCTCAGGTGCTCTAGATGAAAAGTCAATTGGCTGACTATGAAATTTTATATGACAAAGTGCCAATCTTTTGTGACAACACCAGCGCCATTGCCATATCCAAAAACCCTGTTCTTCACTCTCGTACCAAACACATTGATATCAGGTATCATTTTATCAGGGATCATATAATGAAGGGAGATATTGAGCTGCACTTTGTTCCCACAGAGCTGCAACTAGCTGATATTTTCACAAAGCCTTTGGTTGAACCTTCGTTCAACAGGCTAGTTGTTGAGCTAGGGATGCTCAATATCTCAAAGCCTGTGGCTTGATATTTAATGTGTTCATTAAATGATTGATTATATATTAAATGTTTTTCACATGAAACTAGGTAGTTACTTTCCAAGTAAATGCAAAAAACATTCTCAAATATTTAATCATTTATTTCTCGAATAACGAGGAGACAAATAAGTTTTGAAAGGTCAAGGGACCCACATGAGCAGTCATTTTCCCACTTTGCATTAAATGCGGTTGAATAACTGTTTACTTATTTGAATATATATATTGTCTCTCGTCTATCCTCTCCCACCACTATTCTCATTTCATAAATCTATTTCTCTCTCTAAGTTCTTCTCTCTCTAAGTTCTTCTCTCTCTTAAACCATCCTCCATTTTCTTTCACCTTCGACCTTGATTCCATGGCTTTTCTCGTTCCCAAGGCAGCAAACGTTAACTTCGAACTCAACGAAAGCATCCTCGCCTCAAACAACTCCATTGGATGGATCAAGGCTCCAAATGACACCTACTCAGATCTGGTAAACTTCATGCAAAACTGTGATGTGAGTGAAGCCTTCACCAAATCCCCAACCACCTTCTACCAAGAATACCTTAGGGAATTCTGGTACTCTGATGAAGTAGTTGATGACACCATAACCTTTAGCCTCTCTTGCAATGAACACCCTTTTGCCTTCTCACTTAAAGATTTCTCGAGTGTGGCTGGATTGAAACATGGTGATGAATGCCTTAAGGTGGTTGATAAAAAGGCTGTTAAAGATGCCCTGGCCACACTCAAACCCTTCCATGATGTAAACCCTGCTCTTACACCCACTGAGGTCCTCTCAAAATCTCCTCTGAAGATTAAGTACTTTACACCCATATGGCGTGTCCTCTTCACCCACATTGTTAAATCCCTGGGAGGAATGCAGGGATCCCAAGATCAGATGTCCTTTAACCATCAATCTATAGCTTATGGGTTGATCTGGGGAGCTGATGTTGATGTTGGAAGCATTCTCTTTTCCAACCTTGTTGAACAGCTGAAGGGTAGAAACCAAGTCAGGGAAAAGAATATCTGCTATGTTCGCTTCTTGTCGCTGATCTTTGAGAGTCTGTTGGGAGACAACTACCATAACTTTGCTTTGACTGCTCTGAAGCCCTATCGCATCACAGGTGCCATCTACAAAGAAATTGGAGCTGAAGATGTCCCTGTCACCTCGCATATGATGAACGTTGCCAACAAACAACCAATCGCTGAGAAGTCCTTGCTCCCTTCCTCTGAGAAGGTGATTACCTCTAGTGTGTCTGGCAAGTCTAAGTCTTTGACCTCTGGGCAGCACACTACGACGTCCAAGGCTTCTTCTGGCCAACAGCCTATGAAGAAGAAAATCTCATCTTCTTCCCACACCAAATCTGTTGCTAAGGCCAAGGGAAAGAAGACTGTGAACCAAGACACCTCCTCAGTTCCAGATACTCATGTGGAATCAGATACTTCTGCTGACCAACAACAGGGGTCTAGTGTCTCAAATTCAGCTGAGACAACAGGAAACCAGCCAAATCCAGCTGATATCTCACAGGTAATCAATGTACATTTTTAGAGGTTCACAAGAAGCCACTCTCAAATTGTCTGTAGGAGAGAGTGGTAAACTTAGGGTAATCCTCGACCCATAGAAGTCTGTCTATGCACTTAGAACTCTTTAAGACTTCTGTACACCCTGTCTTTGCACTAGGGAATGATTCATTTCTGTTTATAAAGCACCCCGATGACCCTGCACCCTCTAGACAGTATTCAGGCTAACAACAACCTGGATACACATATGTCTCAACCTTGATCAGCTGTACTTCACACAGCCTCTTGGTTCCCTCAGAAAAAGAATCCCAAAAGTTTTACTTTTAGGGGAGCTGAATCATCATCCTCAGCTCTTCTAGGGACAGCGTAATAAGACGATCTTAACCCTTAACTTTTTCACCTTAAAAGAATCCCAAAGGATTTATCCTTTTCAGGGGGAGCTGAATCATCACCCTCAGCTTTCCTAGGGGCAGCGTAACAGGCGACCTTAACCCACATATGTTTCACTCTTAAAAGAGTCCCAAAGGTTTCTTAACCTTTTGGGGGGGCTGAATGATCACCCTCATCCTTCCTAGGGGCAGCGAATGACGATCCAAAAACAACATATGTTTCACAATCAAAAGAGTCCCAAAGGTTTTAACCTTTTGGGGGGCTGAATAATCACACTCAGCTTTCCTAGGGGCAGCGAATGGCGATCAGTAACCATATATTTTTCACACTTAAAAGAATCCCAAGGATTTATCCTTTGGATTGGCTGAGTAATCACCCTCAGCCTCTCTGGGACAGCGAAATGGCGACCATTCCCCTTACTTTTTTCCCTGTTACTAATTATAACAATTTGTAGGCTGAAATTGTACAGACAGTCACTGAATCCCCGGTACAACAGGAGAAAGAGACTGATACAATTATTCAAGACCAAACAAATGACAAAGAGCCTCTGCTCAATATTGAAGAAGAAATGCTGTCATTAGTGGATGATGTCTCTGATCTTGAATCAATGCCTGAAGATGAAATCCCTGAGGGGATGTTTGAGGAGGAGGATGAAGAAGATGAGGAAGATCAACAATCTGTCTCTCCTCCCAAGGAAATAGCTGTGTCCACCCCAGCTGGAAATAATACTCCTCCTCCCAAGGACGTTGTTGTTACTCCAAACTCTGCTACCTCCACAACAACAGTCTTCCAACGCCCAGCCTATGATCCAACAGCTGAATTTCTCATGTTTGATCATCCTGCCCAAACCAACTTTGATCTTTTACCAAGGGGGGATGGTTATGCTCAACAAAGCCTCAACATACATAATCTTCAGCCTGTTCATCATCAATCTGACATTGAACGTTTATCAAGAAAGCTGGATGTAATCAAGTCTGAAATGCATAACTTCACTGTCACGTTTCCAGGGATCATCCAAAAGGCTGTTGCTGAGGCAGTTACTGAACCCATCAAGGATGGTGCACGAAAAGGTGTAGCACAAGGACTTAGTCACCTATCCACAAGAATGAAGGATGTAATTGACTCAGATGTCCCTGCCTTATTTCATGAACATGAGCAAACTATGCACAGACAATTTGAAGCTATTCACAACAGGCAATACCGTCATGTAAACTTCATTGTTAATCGCGTTCAGGCCAATACTAATGGAAACAGCAACCTTCTGTTGAAGATTGTCAGGGCTTCAAGGAAAAGGCAACGTGTTATGGCTGCCTCTGTTGAACAGATTGCAAGGCACTTTCAAACACGTTCATCCAAACGTCTGCGTAGACAGGATGAACGTGAGGGGGAGAAGGAAACAACACTTAACCTTGAATCTGCTAAACAAGGCTCATCATCAGCTGACAACACCATTTCACCTGTCCCCCTCCAAGTCATCACACCTGTTAACATATCTAATGATGAGGATAACACTCATGGGGAGCAACAGAATCAAGATGGAGCTGATTCATCAAAGTCCCTGACTTTGGTTAACACCAACGAGTCTGGGGATGATGGTGAACCAGCTGCCAAGAAGCTAAATTTTACTGTTAGCTCCCTTCCCAAAGAAATACAAACTCAGGCTCAGACAGCATTTATCAGAAGAGCTGAAGTTTTGAAAAACATGAGTGTGGAATCCTCTGTCTCGAGAAAGGAAAGGAGATAGTTTTGGTTGACACAGACACCAAACTAAAGAAGATAGCTGTGATGCTAGCGACAGGAGGATCCACCACAGACCTTTCCTAATTTTCAACCTTTACACCTTCCAATGAGAATCCTTTAACCCCTGAAGAAATAGATAAACAGGCTAAGGAATTCAAGAGATTAAATGAACTCAAGACAGCCAAAGAATTGAATGAAGCTACTCTAAGGAAGATGACTCCACTTGAAAGAGAGAAGCAAAAACAAAGGTTGAGGGAAATGGAAGTTAAACGCGCTGAGGCACTAAGAAAAGTCAAAGTTGATTATGATGCCTGCGTTAACAACAGGTATGCACCTGGCAAGATAACCAAGTTCAAATACACAATTCACAAGTCCACCAACACCCCACAGATGATCTTGTGGAGAGACAACCAATAGGGAAACATGAATGTGTTTGACGACTTCAGGCTAAAGACACTTGGGTTATCTGAATGGTTCGAACTTGAAGCCTTAGCTGCCAAAAGAACTGGACAGGCTAATTTTCTTCTGCTTAAGACTCTTAAGGCCAAGTTTACCTGGATCAAAGAAACGGCTGCCAAACTCAAGATAGATCCCCCACCACAGCTTTTTGAACAAGAACCCCCAAAGACTGGTAAGAAAAGAAGAAGAGTTTCTCAACTTGTTAAGGAAACTTTTGTCACAGATGATGTTCAAGTAGATGGAATGCACAGGGATTTGATCCTACCAAATGGTATAGTTGGCCCTGTTGATGGTCAGACATACACAGAGCCTGAAAGAGGAATGACATTCATGAACAGAGCTTGCCAGTATGCATTTCAAATAGAAGATGAGATGTGCTTAGCATCAACAATTCAGCTGCTTTGTCTCAAGAAGGCACTCATGATCAACACAGAGTATTCCAAAAGGTTTGCAAAAACTTTGCAAGAAGAGTTGGATAACAGATTAGACATAGCTGAAGCTGAAGAAAAGATTAAAAATGATGACTATTGAAGAAATTCACAGCCTAATTTTACCTTCACATTTTATTTCACTTTTGTAATGTACTTGTAATTTCCTTTAAGTATGAGTAACATCATGAGGTATGTTTGTTTAGATCTGTTATGAGTAAGAAGAAGCTGTTAACTCACTTACCTTAACTTAGATAGATCTAGCAATATTTGTGTTTAAATAGGGGGAGATTGTTGGGAATCTAAGCTTGTTAGATTCCCTGATCATAGATTTAAACATAATTAAGCTGTTAGATAGTCCCTTGCCTGTGCCTAGGAGGCAGGCAAGTATCGCAAGACTCACATAGATCTAAGTCTCTGTGAGCAACCTCAGAGGAGTCCATGTCAGAGACATTGTCAAGGAAGTCAAAGATTACTTGAAGACATACTCACTGGCTGTGATGGATAACAGCCAAGATGTATCAGGGACTCTGAGGGGTTGAGGGTTAACAGGGGTGGCAATACCCTGTTAACACTCAGCACACTTTGGACATGCCATTTGTGTGTTCGAGACAATGAAGAAAAAGGAAACTGTTTGAAGATCTGTTTCCTTAAAGCATAATGGCAGACTACCAAGAATAGAAGAGCATCATGTGACTGATGTCTGAAAAGTGAAAGTCTTGTGTAGTCACCATCAAGTACTATTTAGGTCAACCTCGTATCACTATAAATAGGATGTGTATCCATGCATTAATGTTCAACACTTTGAGTATATTCATAACATTATTGCTTAGAACTTGTTGAATCAAACAGCTACGACTGTATTCATAAGTTAGGGTTTATAGTTGTTCAAAGTGTGCACAACAGATTGTCATCAAACGGTGTTATCCATAACACTTGTAATTCTTTATTATACAATAATAAGATTACGTTTGAAAAGTAATACCTTGTGTTGATTAGTTAAGTTTAGGGTTTCTAGCATTGATTAGGGACTTTTAGAAGTTGTTTATGAAACACCTTGGAAAACTTAATTGTTTTCGTAACAAAGAAAATCTTTGTAAATTTATTTTTGATTCTTATTTAAGAATTAAGCATGAAAATGTTTTTATTATAAACATGATGATAAAATTTTGACGAACTGAGTATTGCATCGTTAATCTTGAAATTGTATATAGTTACGCGCCTACATATAATTTGGAAGGGACCATGCAAGGCTGATTAGTAGTCACCATGAAATTATTAATAGACACTAAATTTTCTTTGAAGATTGGGAAAGATTGAATTTTTATGAGATCTGCAAGAAGTGCAAAATAGGGACATATTGTTAGGAACACCTACATATGTGCCCGTACTATTTATTCTTATGAATCAAATTTAATCATTTGTGGAAATTGTCTTAATTGACAATTAATATCCCCTCTTTGTCCAATTTTCCCGTGGTGAGATTCTTTGGAAAAGTATTTGATTTCCGAGTGTTGATACCCGATTGGATGTATCGACGTTCCTATCATTTCTTTTGATTAGATTTCATTTGAATGACCTGGGTAACGATCCGAGGAGCTTTCGAATGCGTACTCAAATTATGAAAACATGGGATATATTCATATTCATTAAATGTTTTCATCTGTATCTGATTTGAAATTTTCTCGCGTAGATTATGCATTGACCTTACTCTTTTAAGGTTAGTTATGTTTCCTGATATCCTTGAATTTGTGAAGGATTATGAATTACTATTAGTCTTTTGAGAAGTTCACATCTTATCAACGTTGACGAAACTGGAAAGTTAATAGTGCCAGTAGAATAGATTGATTGATTATGACATGACGACATTGTCTTAATTGATGGGAACTCGAGTGGAATTCCCCTAAAAGATAAGATGTTGATTATCAAAAGTGATCTAAATAATTCTTGATGGATGACCATATCCTGCATTTAGACTTGAAATTATACCATGAATGGTTGTGAATTAGTCATAGATATTATAATCTAGAAAGAACCTAATATAAATTTATTAAAATGATGTTTCCGTTATCTGAAACTTTAGGAAGTATTTGTTGGTGAATTACCTAGACTTTCGCCATTAAGGCAAGTTGAATTTGGTATTGATTATATTCTCGGTGCTGCACCTGTGACGTGTGCACTGTACGTCAGCACCAACTGAATTAAAAGAATTACCGTACAACTGAGAGAGTTGTCGGAGAAAGCTTTTATTCTACCAAGCTCGTCATTATGAAGAGCTATGGTGTTATCATTCCTTATATTTATTGAATTACCGTGAACTAGGTAAATTGATGATCAAAATCTATATCCACTACCCAAGATGATAGATTTGTTCGATCATTTACAAGGTTCTAGTGTATATTCAGGAATTTGATCCACGGCATGGTTATCATCAACTTCGCGTCCGCGAAAAAGATTATCTATTCCAATCACTACATCCAGAATTTGTAATGAACATTATGAGTTTCACGTGATGTCGTTTGGATTGACTAATACACATGTAGCATCCATAAATTTGGTGAATCACGTGTGTAGGCTGCAATTTGATAAATTCATGCTTGTGGTCATTAAGGACCATCTGTTTGTTTATAAGAATAAGAATGAGTTAATAATTAGTTATAGACTGCCCTAAATTGGCCGAACAATAATAACCTGTACCTTGAATTTTTAACATGTGATTTAAGACTTAATCCTTTACATTATTTGACCGTGTGATTAATAGAAAATGGAATATATTGACTCTTCAAAAATTAGAACCATTAAGGCTTTGGGTTTTACCAAAAGAAAATGGAAATATGTTTTGACAAATGTTTTAACAAAGGATTTTTAAGGGATTATTTCCTTATACACAAAGCATTTAACTAAACTCCTGTTTAGGGGTAAATGTTTGTGTATACCTCAAGACATCCTAAGAGGAATTGAGGAAACCATTTAAACCATAACTTGAAATTTGAAACAACAATTTTTGCTTTTCAACTAAGAAAATTTTGACCAAAGTACAACCAAAAATTTTTCGAACATTTACAAATCTTATTAATTATTTTCAATAAATCAGCAAAAATCGTGTTAATTAAATTCAAATTTATTTTGAACATTTTTCTATAATTGGACGAACTAAGGAATTTAAAATTTTTACGTTTACATTTCATAAAAAATAAATATTTATTATTTAATTACTTGTAATAATCATCGACGCTTTAGACGTCGAATCGAGCAAAACTGATAAAAATGATAATTGAGACGAAACTAAAACTTAGAAAATATGAAGAAAGAAATTTTGAATGAATACGGTCATGATAATTATTTTATCAGGAAAGGTGAAAGAAATTACTGATATATTATGTAGAAAAGATAAAGAATCAATTAGGATGTGTTCCTTATTAATGACTGTGCAAAATAAATTGTTGAACAATTTAAAATAAACGATGTTTGTAAAAAGGATAATATAGATAATAAAAAGGGGTTCGCGGCTAATGTGAACCATTAGTAATAAGAGCCGATGGCGTTAAATGTTTTAAAGGCCACTTGTGGTTGCCTAAATACCGAGATTCTGAGATTTGGTCATACTAGAATCTCATAAGTATACGTATTCTATTCATGCTATTCCTGATTAAATGTATCTTATCTGAAGAAGTTGTACTGATGGCAAATTATGAAGGCAGACATCGCCTCATACATTAGTAAACCTCTAACTATTGCAAAGGTCATCATCAGAATTTGATTCGATTTGGGTCATCATCGACAGACTGACCAAATCTGCTAATATCATTCCTGTTAATGATAGATTCTTGATGAAGAAATTGTCTCTTTTGTATTTAAAGGAGTTGTGTAAACATAGTGTGCATGTATCGATCATCTCTATCAAGATCCTCGCTTCGCATCGAATTTCTAGAGATTTGCTCAGAAGTCATTGGGAACCAACCTTGATGAGAGTACTGTTTACCACCCCAATCGAAGGGACGAGGTAAAGTAGCGATACAAAACACTAGAAGTGTTGTTTTATGCTTGAATGATTGACCTTTGGTAATGAACCGTATAATCATTTTTACTTTGGAAAGATTATCATTGATAATTATCGTATTAGGATCGAGATCGAATCTTGTTAGGATCTATATATTAGAGCATCTGTAAGTAGGAGTTGGGATGAAGACATACAACATACACCCATTGTAAGTTGGACATATCTTTTAGGTTTAAGGTTTCCTATGATGGCGAACCTAACCTTGAAAAATACCCAACCCACGAGACCTGAAATGATTGTGTAAATTAAGATCTGATTATTGACTGCCGGTAGTGGGCAGAAGGTTATGAAGTGTAGATCTTGAAGTGTCGGATGGGTAGTTATGCCAGAAATTTTAACGTTGGAAAAATGAATTAATGATCTGAAAGATCATGGAAATTAAGTCCCCGTAGTATGGGACCATAGAGATGATGTAAAAGTTGGTATGAAAGGCATATAAGCTGGATCTACCCTAGGGCTTCAAGGACTGCGTGAATTATGTTTAGTATATCGAACTTGATAAAATGTCTATCAAGTGAAAATCTGATTGTTTCTTAGTAAAGTTTAGATCGGCGAAAAGTTGCATTCATCAGAAACCCGTGAACATCATGGATAGAGAAAGTAAGTCAACATTAAGCCTGATCGTATTCCCGTAGTTATGTTTGATGAAACTCGCGTATTGTAATTAACTATATTGTCAGAAAAGACCGAATGTAGAAGAAATACCCACTGGCTTTAACTCTATAAGAAGCGAGTAGTAAGATAAAATGATCTTTGAGGACAAAGATCCTGTTTAGGGGTAAATGCTGTGACAATCCGTCAATTTATGGTTGATATTTTATTCTTAAATATTATTTAAAAACATTATTTTAATGTTACATTATGAACTCACTTATTTTTGGGAAGAAATCTGGATTTACGTCCTGAAGTAGCATCGACTACGTCTAAACCGGAGGATTCTACGTTATGTGCTTACGTTTACATACACCGTTTTGGTGACAGTCCGACATTTCAAAAAATAAATTTATCTGTGAATATTATTTTGAGATTTTAAATTTGTGTTGGTTCATAAACTCAGAAATTTACGAGAAGAGATTAGGACTTACGATTATAATTTAACGTCCTTTACGACTAAACCAGAAACCTTAGGATTACGTATTTACGTTTTCGAACTCCATTTTTGATGAGACAATTTTTATTAGATTCGTTTTGTGCCGTTGATTCATAATTTATAAAAACATTTTTCGTAAAACGACCCGAGGGCACGCAAATCGAGGAAACTAGAATTGAGGAGTACCCGTAAATTAATAGGGATGGGACAAGTTTACACTTGCCCACCCCTATACAAGTGGGATCCAAGAGTACAGAACACACTCTTGATGTGTCAAGTTTACTTAAGTAAACAAGGACACTTGTCCTTGTTTCTTTCCAAACCACTAGGAACACAAAACTAGCCAAGACTAAACCATTATCTCATTTACAACATGCAAACCACACACAAACTCTCTTGGCTCCCTATTAACGTCCACCATGCTCCCAAAACACCCCATTTGATCAAAAATTCAACCATGAATCATGTGTTTAACTTGCACAAGTTGAATACCCTTTGAAGTTATGGAGATTGGAGGTGATTCTAACATCCAAAGAGGAGATTTCTTGGTGTCCTAGGGCTGATTTCCCACAAGGAGATTATAAAGATTGGTGTACTTGAAGATGATATTGGTTTAGCACAAGTTTTGCCTTCAAAATCCAAGCCTTGTTCATCAAAAACTCATCTTTTCATCACTAATGGTGGTATAGAGATTGTTTCTTCCTATCCTCTTGTTATTTTGATTATGTGATCTTGTATTTTCTTTATTTATGTATATGTATATGATGATGAATGATGATTAAAAATATTGTGTGGGGATTTGGTGTTGATAAACATGGTTAAAAAGATGGAAACCATATGTAAAAAGGTTAAAATCTTGCTTAATAAGTTAGCTGTATAAAAACAGTAACTAACCATATGTTAAACTGATAAAATGGCAAAGTGGAATCAATATACAGTAAGTATTAGGTCTTTTACACATGTGAGAGTTGGCCATGCAATGGAATCATTATAATGAGTGAGATATGATCAAAACAAAATTAGTGTATCAATCTGAATAGTCTGTTTTGTGAGGACTGTTAGGGATACTTAGACTTGGATTGAGCAGTAGCTAAAACTAAGTTATTTGTAACACATAATATGAAGTTTATGTCATCCAAACATGAGCTTCTATCTCCTTGTAGAACTCAAGATATGGTAAAAAAGGTGAAAATAAAACTAAAAATCAGATTTTGTGAAATTAAAGTTTAATAGTATTATAATAGCACTCAAATAAATATAGTATAAAATGTAAATTAAAACCCACTAACTTATATATTACATTTATATAAATATGTACAATAATAATTAAAAGGGATATTTGATAAAAATGGTAGTTTGATAAGTTTTATAAGTTATAAAACTATAAACATGCTTTTTACGTCTTTTCGGCTAAAACCGATAAATTAACGTTTTTGTCAATTAAAACTTAGATGGTCGGACCCGTCTAATGTAAACTTTTTATAACTCATATACTGATATATGAGTACATATTACAAGTAAAAACCGATAAAACCCGAGCTTTATAACATACGGACATTAACGGGCCAAGTTAGCCTTATTGGACTATTAATCCAACTAATTTGGCTAAACACTTATAAACTTACTTATTGGGCTTAACCCACTTGGGCCTAACTTGTAAGTATAATACTGATATTAAAAGTGTAAAATGGATCAATATAAAGTAATGGACTTATAATGGGCCTAATGGGCCTTGACAAGTAAAGAAGATGAACTAGTGAAACAAGTATAAAAGTTATCAACACATAAAACTAAAATGAGTAAATGAGAATGTATAAAACCACTTGATTATCATCATATGTATAAAATCATCATATGTATACATAATTGTTATTTTTATAAAGTCATTGGACAAAAGTCTAAGACGAATATTATTTGTCTAGGTTTCCATGATTGAAGCACGTACCGTACATCCAAATCGCCGATAACCGCCTTCCCACATCAACGTGAGTTCATAGCCTCGCACTCTTTTAAATGTTTTTATGAAATGTTTTATAAACCCGCGAGGGAGATAACATGTTAGTTTTTATGAAATAGGACACTAGTTGTCCCGATTGTTTGTTTATTGATTTGGACCCGAATGATTGTATGACTCGATGAATGATTAAATGACCCGATAGACGAAATGAAATGGATTATTAAAGTTAGGTTATGTCACTAAAAGTCCCATTAGAATGAATTGTGAACTACCGGGATTTGGTAGACGCTTATGCATATAATAGTACTATTTGGGGACGATCACCCCAGTTCGCGCCTTGACGGTTGATCCCCGTCGTGCCACATTGATTGGTAAGCGAATTTATGTATGAGAAGATTTACACAAGCGTGATTATTGTGAAGACACGCTAATTTAGATGGGCAAATTGATTTTCGGGCTAGCTACCCGTTGTTTGTTGTAGTAAGGTAACAATGTCATGCGGCTTATAATAATCCAAACAACGAAATACTGCTATACGCACTGAATTACAATGAATTGCCTGACTAGCAATACGGGGTCTTATTATTGATTTTATGTTCGTGTTTTGGTTTTACATAACCATATTCATATAACGGTTTTTATTTAACTTTATACAACGTTATAAAACGTATTGTATGATGTTTTTACGACTTTGGTTCGTATAATGATTTTGAAGGCAAAAGCCTATATTATGATTTTTGATAAGGATTTTTATAAAATGACTTTGGCTATTTTATGGCCTATTACAAGGATTTGTACAAAATGATTTTCGGTAATAATTTTATACCGATGTTATATTAATGGTTTTATTAAACTCTATGAATTCACTCGGCGTTATCGCTGACCCTTTTCTTTTAACATGTTTTATCTCAGGTACTTGAAGGTAATTCTCGGGAAGACGACAAGAATTCATGGCCCGCACTTAAATAATAATTTCCATTCAAATGCTTTGTAAAACTTGTATGAAATACTATGACTTGGGACCTATGTAAATTTGATATTTATGAATGGAAATGCTTTATTATTAAACGACGCGATTTTTAAGCGTTGTCTATGATGTGAGTAATGTACTATCCCGTAACACCAACGAGTCTTCCGCTGTATTGAATTGTGTAAATTTGGTGGTGTTACATGTTAAACAGTTTTTACAAGATAAACATAAGGCTTTTCAAACTATAAAACCAGTTTTATTATGATATACCAGGTTATCCAGGACTTAGTCTTTTCCGCAACTCTATGCTTATATGATTATGTTATTCATGCTTTACTTGTATATCCGTGCACTGAGCGTTATGCTCAGCCGTTTTCCTTTCATGTTCCCAAAACGGCAGGTACTCAGGGACGCTCGTAGACTTTAAGCGTATGTGCATATGGATTGGAAGCTTCCTAGCCTTCTTTACTTTATGCATTTCTTTATACTTTCGGATACTCATTTCCATGGACATTGTTTAGTCCTTTTCATTTACAGTACTTATGTTTGTGTGTGATAAGTTCTACTTTTGGGATACCGATGTTTGTTTCTGGTATTTCCGTTATGGTCATGTGATGTTTAATACATTATCCTTGTATGATTTGATGGTACGCCATAATCACGCGTGACATTTCCATTTATCAAAATGGGGTGTTACATTTTAGGTCAAGCTTCATTTTCTTATATTCAGCCACAGTCTTTTCAGTTTGAACAAGTGCAAGTTGATAGTTAGATAGCTTGCATTTTTCTTTAAAAACATCTGATTTTAACTTTAAAATTTCTTTGTTAAGTTTTTCAGTGTTTAAACGACAACCTTTACTACAAAATGCATCATCATATACCTCATTGTCTGATGAAGATGAAGAATGTACCATGAGAGCATAGTAAACATGCTCCTCTTCCTTCTTTTCTACAACCAAGGCATTGTTTTCTTCCACATCTTTGGCTAAGAATCTCCAGTCCTAGCCAACACCATCAATCTCTTACATGGCAACCATAGCTTTTGTATCTTCAACCTTGATGATTTGGCTTGAAGGCTTTCTAGCATCAGATCTTCTTGGAGATATGCACTCTCTCATAAAGTGACCCATTCTATGGCAATTGTAACACTCAACCTTGGATTTATCAAACCCAGCAGTGTCTTCTGCATTAGAAGTCATTTTCTTCCTAAATCTCCTATTCCATCTATTGGCCCTTATGCTTGCAAGTCCCATATTCCACTTTATGTCCATCTCTTCTAAATGCTCATCACTAACTTGCTCAAGGTCCTCATATGTAATCACTGAACCATTGAATGTATGCACACACTATATCTAGATCAATACCAGCAGGCTTAACTCTTGGTGAGTCAACATTGTATGTGTCAGCGTCTGAATGTGGGGCGCTGACAAAGCTTGATCCAGCGTTGACATAAGGTGATCCAGTAACGGGGTGCATGTATGACTCCCTTTGATCAAATTGACATTCACTATGTGAGAAAAAGGCCATATTTCCATTGGTAGATTTGCTTCCTTGATCCAAAAGGATTTCATTCTCTACAATCCTCAGTTTATTGTAGATGTCATCAAAAGTTGAACTTTTGTGAGTATTATTAGCAATCATAGACCTTGCTTCAATCTTCCATGCATCACCAAGACTTTTAAGGAAAGTGGTGATGATATTAGCATCATCATGCACTGTTCCCATAAATGACAACTTGCTTGTTATGTCAAGAAGTCTGCTTCTCACCCCACTTAGCTTTTCATTAGGAAGAGCTTTGAACACAACATACTCATGCAAGAGTTGCTTCTTTTTCTCTGAGGCAATATCATCATTACCATCATAAGTGACTTGAGGGGCTGCCCAAAGATCTTTGGCATACTCATAGCCTCTATACTTGTGCTGATTGGCTTGTCCCAAAGAAAGTTTGAGGATGCTTAGAGTTTTCATGTCATTCCTTCTCTTTGCAATGTCCTCATTGTTCTTTTCGATCAGCTTCACTTGATCCTGGAGTTGATCTTAAAGTAATAGCAGCTTGAATCTTGGCAGCCTTATAGAATGTGTTTCCATATTCAATAATTTCCCATAGGGTGTGGTCATGGATTTGAAGGTACTGCTCAAAATTGAACTTCCATAGCTCAAAGTTGTCTGGGTCTAGCATGGGGATTTTTATGTTATGGCTTGAGGAGGAGGTCACCTCTAGAGTAGACATGTTGTCTGGATTTTAGGGTTTCTTGAAAATTAGGGTTTTTGGCGATTTAGGGTTTTTGTGTTATTCAGATCAAAGTTTCTCAACAAGCTCTGATACCACTTGTTAATCCCAAACTTAGATTTAGCTTGTGTAAACGAGAATAAATCAAGTTAAACACTTAGAGAAACTTTGTTGTATATGAAACAATTTAAGTACTATGTGGAATTAATACTTAAACAAGAACACATAAACAAGATAAAGCAAACTTTCACTTTGATTGATTAATCGAACTTGTGTACAATGAAAGTGTGAAAAACATATATTGAACTAAACCTAAAGGCCTCTACAAGAGTCTACGTATCAGCTATTTTAGGTAAAGATAAACATAAGAAATACATTGTCGAACATATCTTTACTAGAAACATAAAACGTGTAGACTAACTATACTATCAGTGCTTGACTTCTTCTTATCAACGCTTGACTTCTTCATGTCAACGCTTGTCTTGACAACACTTGATTTCTTCCTATCAACGTCCAAATTTCTCTTGTCAGCGTCTAAATGTCTTGGCTTCATTTTATTCCCAACAGCTACTGTTATTTACAATATTCGATACACTGTATTAGACATAAACCAAACATGGATAATAATAAGAAAACGCAGCAAGGGGGTCTCGGGTCAAATGTAGTCTCGGTCATAATAGGGTCTCGGGTCTAAGGTCTTTGTGTAATCCATCTTTATTTTACTTAAGTTTTAGTCAGATTTGGTTAACGATTAGCTAACACTATTCTTACTTGTTTTTCGTAGGTAGGGTTTGGTTTGGCAATCACAACTATAATGTATGCAGAAAATAAAGAGGGGAATGGCGAAAGACTCACAACTTGAAGGTTTTCGATTGGTAGTTTCGGACAGTGGTTGGATTTGGGATCGGCTGACTCAAGACCTCACTACTGGCTTCTAAAATATGCCCAAAACTTGTATCTAAAACTGCTTTGATGTAAGCAGGAACTTAATTTTTGTAACCAGATTTGTTTGATGTTTTGTGTTTGTGTTGGGAGTTTGTGAAGAATGAAACAGCATTTAACTTGTATTAGTAGTCTAGGGTTAATCTAAATCTGGTTTTGGCAAGCTTGTGACATGCCCAAAAATGACATTTTTGGCCTACGTGTTGGACACTTGTGGTAAGTGGGTAGTAAAATATGTATTTAGGATTTTCAGTTTGACTTTGGTTGACCTGAGTTTGTAACCACTTTTTATAAAAATGAAAGTTTACATAGTTTGAATTTTGTTTTCAATTTTGGTGATTAATCTTCTGTATACACTTTCAAACTATTCGGCCCAGTAAGGTTAAATGCGCAGTTTCGGCCCAATATGGCAAATTGTGAAGGAGTTGTTCCAAAGTAATAAGACTTGGCTAACAAAACCGACTCGATGTAGTAATATGGAAGTATCGGCACAATTAAACTAACGACGTGACAACGTAGGAGTGGATAACACATATTCTCGACTAACTCAAGTACATTCATAGTCGGCACAAACCGGTCATATGTCTTATAGTTACAAACAAGCACGCCTTTTAATTAGATAATAAGACGTGAAAATTCAAGTTGTTACACGTATCTACATTAGAAATAACTAACTAATTAGGATTCTTAACCTGTGCTCGAAGATATTAGATACCAATCATTTTAAGGAAAGAGAACTTAGAAACTTTTGACATAACACTTTGTTGTACTACACAATCAACCAACTCTACAAACCACTTCTTTTTGTTGAATAGTCAATAGTTGAAGCCCACAATCGACCTATGCCGACTAAACTGGTCTAGTTTACTTTTTAATAGTTTCTTCTTCACAATCAACTGTGACGACTAAGAATAACTTTGGGAAGATATCTTTGAAAAGATTTCGAGTTCGAGTTCGAGTTTTATCATGTATCTTCAGGGTGGAATAAAATAGAAGTAGAATTTTACTAACCATTAAAAAAATAATCGTGTTATTGATACTATATATAGTGGGTGTTCAAAAAAACCGAGAAACCGAGCAGAACCGCTCAATCCGAAACCCAAAAAACCCGAAACCGAAGAAACCGAAACCGAAAAACCAAAATCGAAAAAACCCGCTCATCATGGGTCGGTTTCGGTTTTTAATTTTAAAAATACGCGGTTAACCGAACCGAACCATGCGTATTATATAGAGGTGGCAAAATGGTTGGGTTGGGTTGGGTTGGGTCATGGGTCTTAGATGGGTTTGGGTTTATATGGATTTGGCTTTAGATGGGTTTTTAGGAGGATGGGTCTAGATGGGTTTGGGTTTAGATGGGTTTGGGTCTATATGGGTTTGGTTATAAATGGGTCTTTAGAAAAAATGTTGAGTTTTTGGGTTTTTGTGTTTTTCTGGGTTTAAATAGGTGTTTAGGAGAAGGTAGAGTTTTTTAATCACTTTTTTTATATTGTTAATTGTAAATTATATTTTTAACAATTTTTAATTAAACATTTTT
Source organism: Glebionis coronaria (assembly GCA_025667525.1). Lineage (NCBI taxonomy): Eukaryota > Viridiplantae > Streptophyta > Magnoliopsida > Asterales > Asteraceae > Glebionis > Glebionis coronaria. Next base: position 407,765,383 of record CM046882.1, on the reverse strand, counting down.
AAACGATTTTTTTAACATTATTTTTTTTTAATTTACGTTTTCATCATTATTTTTACGTTTTCGTCAGTAACTTTACGTTTTCGTCGGTATTTTTACTTTTCGTCAATAAATTTCTGTTTTCCTTAGTAAATTTACGTTTTCGTTAGTAAATTTATGTTTTCGTCAGTAAATTTACGTTTTCGTCAGAAGTTTTACGTTTTCGTCAGAAATTTTACGTTTTCGTCAGAAATTTTACGTTTTCGTCAGTAAATTTACGCTTTCGTCAAAAAATTTACGTTTTCGTCAGTAAATTTACGTTTTCGTCAAAATTTTTACGTTTTCGTCAAAATTTTTACGTTTTCGTCAGAAATTTTACGTTTTCGTCAGAAATTTTACGTTTTCGTCAGGAATTTTACGTTTTCGTCAGAAAATTTACGTTTTCGTCAGTAAATTTACGTTTTTGTCAGAAAATTTACATTTTTCTCAGAAATTTTACGTTTTCGTCAGAAATATTACGTTTTCGTCAGTATATTTTACGTTTTCGTCAGAAATTTTACGTTTTCATCATTAATTTTACGTTTTCGTCATAAATTTTACGTTTTCCTCATAAATTTTACGTTTTCGTCAGTAATTTGACGTTTTCGTCAGTAAATTTACGTTTTCGTCAGAAGTTTTAGGTTCTCATCAGAAAATTTACGTTTTCGTTAGAAATTTTACGTTTTCGTCAGTAAATTTACGTTTTCGTCAGAAATTTTACGTTTTCGTCAGTAAATTTACGTTTTCGTCAGAAGTTTTAGGTTCTCATCAGAAAATTTATGTTTTCGGCAGAAATTTTACGTTTTCGGCAGAAATTTTACGTTTTCGTCAGTAAATTTACGTTTTCGTCAGAAATTTTACGTTTTCGTCAGTATATTTACGTTTTCGTCAGAAGTTTTAGGTTCTCATCAGTAAATTTACGTTTTCGGCAAAAGTTTTAGGTTCTCATCAGAAAATTTACGTTTTCGTCAGAAATTTTACGTTTTCGTCAGTAAATTTACGTTTTCGTCAGAAATTTTACGTTTTCGTCAGAAATTTTACGTTTTCGTCAGTAAATTTTATGTTTTCGTCAGAAGTTTTAGGTTCTCGTCAGTAAATTTACGTTTTCGTCAGAAGTTTTAGGTTCTCATCAGAAAATTTATGTTTTCGTCAGAAATTTTCGTTTTCGTCAGTAAATTTACATTTTCGTCAGAAATTTTACGTTTTCGTCAGAAGTTTTAGGTTTTCATCAGAAATTTTACGTTTTCATCAGAAATTTTACGTTTTCGCCAGTAAATTTACGTTTTCGTCAGTAAATTTACGTTTTTTTCAGAATTTTTACGTTTTCTTCAGAAATTTTACGCTTCGTCAAAAATTTTACGTTTTCGTCAGAAATTTTACGTTTTCGTCATAAAATTTACGTTTTCATCCGTATTTTTACGTTTTCGTCTGACATTTTACATTTTTGTCAGAAATTTTACGTTTTCGTCAGTAAATTCATATTTTTGTCAGAAATTTTACGTTTTCATCAGTAAATTTACGTTTTCGTCAAAAATTTAAAGTTTTCATCTATATTTTTATGTTTTCATCAGAAATTTTACGTTTTCATAAAAAATTTTACGTTTTCTTCAGAAGTTTTACTTTTTCATCAGTAAATTACATGAAAACGTAAAAATTCTGACGAAAACGTAAAATTTCTGACTAAAACGTAAATTTACTGACGAAAACGTAAAATTTCTGACGAAAACGTATAGTTTCTTACGAAAACGTAAATTTACTGACGAAAACGTAAATTTACTGACGAAAACGTAAATTTTTTGAAAAGAATTTAAAAGTTCTGACTAAAACATAAAATTACTGATGAAAACGTAAAATTTCTGACGGAAACATAAAATTTACTAACTAAAACATAGAATTTATGAAGAAAACGTAGAATTTCTGACGAAAACGTAAAATTTCCGAAGAAAACGTAAAATTACTGATGAAAACGTAAAAGTTCTGACGAAAACGTAGAATCTTTGAAGAAAGCGTAACAGTACGGATGAAAAAGTAAAATTTCTGAGAAAAACGCAAAATTACTAACGAAAACGTAAAATTATTGATGAAAACGTAAAATTACTGTGACGACTAAGAATAACTTTGGGAAGATATCTTTGAAAATATTTCGAGTTCGACTTCGAGTTTTATCATGTATCTTCAGGGTGGAATAAAATAGAAGTAGAATTTTACTAACCATTAAAAAAATTATCGTATTATTGATACTATATATAGTGGGTGTTCAAAAAAACCGAGAAACCGAGCAGAACCGCTCAATCCGAAACCGAAAAAACCCGAAACCGAAGAAACTGAAACCGAAAAAACCAAAATCGAAAAAACCCGCTCATCATGGGTCGGTTTCGGTTTTTAATTTTAAAAATCCGCGGTTAACCGAACCGAACCATGCGTATTGACTATTATACATGCTTTTTTTTTAGCTAAATATTCAAATAATCATTCAAGTATTAACCATTTTATTGCACCACTTTTATTTCTATAAAAAAATTAGCTTCTATAAACGAAATAACTTTTATACGAAATAACTTTTATACGAAATAATCATTCAAGTATTAACCATGTAATAATTTGTCTGTAAAAACTAATTAATGTAATCGTAATATATAAACAAAATAATTTTTATACGATAAAATTCGATTATATTAATTTTATATAGCTTTTATCTACTCCATGTCATTTAATTATACTAAAATGACATATTATGTTCTATACCACGTTATTCTTTATACGGTTAAATTCAATTAAACATAAAAAGATGGTTAACCGCGAACCGAACCGGGGGTAGCCGCTCACTTCCGGTACCGGCATGTCCGGTTACCCGCCTAGTGCGGTTCGATTTCAGATAGTAAAATTAGTTACCCGCCCCGCGATGGATAGTTAAAATCTTTCAACTAACTGAACTGACCCGTGAACACCCCTAAATCTATATATCATCTAATAAAATTAACATTTCAAAATCAAATTTTTATGATGATCTTTATCAACAAAACGTGTGATTATAAGTTATAACTTATAACTATAAAAAGTCTCATATCTATACTATCTTATAAAGGAAAAACCAAAATGGTTAAATGTTGAAAATAGAATGGTTGAAAAAATGTAGGTCCTATTAAAATAATATTAAAAAAATACACATAACAAACCAACACCAACCTTAAAACAAAAAACCACCTACAAACAAATATCCCACCCAACATACATCCTCCCATTCATTCATTTACATCAACTCCATATCTATATACACAAAAAAACACACATACAAAATACACATTCACCTAAAAAAAAATAAGCACCACAGGACGCCACCACTACATGTCGCCATCGCCGAACCTCACGACCACAGAAAATAATACTTGGTTATAAAGGTATATTTTGTCTTATTTTATGGATCTTGATTGCTCAGTAATAATTAAGTTTTGATGGTATTTTGATAGATCTATGGTTTTTAATGTAGATCTATAGTTGTTATATATAGATTTAAGTTCTTACAAGTTTTTTATACGTTTTTATAGGTCAGCTGACACCTTGCCGGAAATGGTCATATCCCTCTCGCCGGAAAGAGCCACAGCTGACTCGCCGGAACAAGCAGCCGGAGGTGTCATAGTATATGCTTCATTTATTATAAAATTTTATTGTTAATATTACTCACTATCAAAACCATCAGATTTGCCTTGGATATGTGTTGTGAATACCAATACATAAGGTATCTACTCTTTATACATTCCAAATAAATTTACGGTAGTTTTTAAAGATGTTGGTTTGAGATTTTCTTTATTTATTTCAGATCTAGAAGTTATGGCTGGTGGTTGGTTATTCGAGACTTTAGTTTGGTCCCGGCATATTAATTTTTTGGGTTCGTGGAGTTTGTTGTAGCCGACAATCATGGTGCACACCAGCCGACTACCGAACGTCCATCTATATCAGTTGGTATGTTTTGAAGGCTTTTTGATTTAATTTTGTGTTGTTTTAATCTGCTTTATGTTCTTAATAAATCTTTGGCTATTTATAAAGTTCTTAAAGTTTCTAATATAGATCTTTAGATTATATGTAGTTTAAGTTAATGTTTTGATATTTTTTTGTTACAGCCGCCACTCGCCGCTTCTGTTTTCTACCGAAAATAGTTATTTTGTTGGAAACAGTTGTTGATGTCGTCACCCGCCGTCGGAAACCAGTCATCTAATCTAATGCTGGTGCTGAAAAATATCCTTAAAGAGTTCATGTAAAAATACAGTTTGTGTAAGTTTGGCTATAAAGTTTATGTAATCATAACACGTGTTTCTTTTTATTGAGATCTATTTTTTTGTTTTGGTCTAAATTTATTTGTTTATAAGCTTATTTGTGAGGTTGATATACTGTTGCAATTTTTTTATATAAACTATGTTTTTATTTAGATCTACTTGTGCAATTTTTATGTACATTTATTTATGATTTGAACATGTTTTAAGTTCGAAATATGGGAATATTTTAAAATCTTAGAATTTTGAAATCTGAAATAATTTGAATGTGTTAAAAGTTTGATATTGACGTACAGCTTGTGATATTATGATTTTCTACACGATACTTTTTGGTTTTGATTTCGTAATGACTTTTTGTAACTTGGCAAGTTAAGAAGCGTGTGGCTTTTATAATATGATAGTGTGTTTTTAACCATGACTCATGACAACATATACCATATGGGCTAAAGTTGAACTTCCAATTTGTTCGAATTTGGTTTTTGAAAAAATAATGAAATCTGATCTTGAAATAAACAAACAACTTTAGGTTAAAGTAGACAAGGACGTTTCATTGTAAAAAATGATGTGTAGCATTGAAAAAGAAGTGGTCTCCAAGAACTTTATTTAGTCAATGCTTAAAAATATACAAGAAAATATAACGCATTTGAATAGACTTTAAACATTTAAAATTTAAATAGCCTTGAACGGTTGGATCAGTAGTCATTAATCGAGAGCCTTGAACGGTTAAATCAATAGAAATTAGCCGACTCGCTTGATTCGATCATCAACTCAGTTCAGTTTACTCTATAAAAAGTTAAAAAGAATGTATTAAGACGTAAAAAAATATGTATAAATTTTGATAAATATTACGTATATCGAACCTAAAAATTATTTACTAACAAATATGACATGTTAAAATAAACTTAGGTCGCAAATATACACAGCTAACAAGCCATATTTTAAAAAAACACGGAAAAAACCAAAACCTGATCAGATCTCAAGATTCGAGTTGACTCGGGTCCTTCAAACTCAACGTGTTTAACCGGATTTCAAAAATATGAAACACGATTTAATTTGAGCATTTTTCGCTCAAAAACTAATCACGTCAAAACGCGTTTCTAAATGTAGAACAAAATAGATACACAAGTATGTAACACACATAAGATATTACGAATTAAGATTTATTCTTTTTATTTCATAACATTTCAAACACTTGCTCAATCACACACATAAGCATATTTTACATGCACATAACTTTTCGATATCCGGTATCTATCTAATCGTCTTGATAATGATTTTTGTAAAAAATCCACCACACACAATATTATTGTTTCCAACAACTCGAAACCGGGACAAACCAAACACCGAGATAAAATTAAATCCAACGACTATAAAGCATAATGTCTCTAGGAAGGTGTTTATCGTTATATATATTATTGATATGCAAACACCGAGATAAAATTAACCAAACACAATATTATTGATATGCAAACGCTTTGATCTTAATGTCATCGATGCTAAAATTGTTGTCGGGCAACATGTTGGAGTTAGAGTGCTCTTGCCAAGAATTCCTCTAGCTTCGTCAGAAGAAGATATGTTCCCTTTCAAGATAAAGAGGACGTTATTCCTTGTCCGCCTTTCCTTTGCGATGACCATCAATAATACTCAAGGGCAAACAATTCCAAATGTGGGTGTCTATTTGCCTGACTCTGTTTTCTCCCATGGCCGACTTTATGTAGCATTGTCTAGAGGAATATCACGATCAACAACCAAGGTTTTAGTGAAGCCAGTCAAGCAATTTGTTGAAGAAGGAGTGTACACCTCAAATGTTGTATACCAAGAAGTTTTGCGCGATGATTAAAGTTCGTTACATTTTATCGTTGACGTTTAGTTTTAATAACAGATTTTAATATGTTGTTTGGTATTAGTTATTTTATTTAGAACTCAATTGTCACATGTTACAACATTTTGCAATTATACTTAAATCTTACTACGATGTAGTGTTTCGTTAATTATCTGTCGTCAGGCAATTCCGCCGCTATGCGCGGGTACTCGCCTAGTGACTCATAAACACCTGAAAAATCCATTAGTTTGTTACACGCATACTCATCAAACAAAAAAAAAATCACTTTGGGTGACATAACGGTAACAATATCATTATTACAAAGTGGAGGTCAATGGTTTGGATCAAACATAGAGAAAAATTAGTTTATTTGTGGCCACAAAATTTTACCTACGCTGATTCTAAGCTACACATAATAATAGTCGAGAATAGTCGGTTCGCAATGTAAATTCACAAAATCTAACTTGGTTCTCTTTTGGAAAAACATAAACATAAAGGACCAATTAAATAAAAAGAGTATCATCTTCCCTATCTTCGCCTATCCATTTCAATAAAAACGTTATCTGTTGTCTCCGAAGTAACAAGTGTGTGTGTGTGTTTTTTTTTACACCTTAACTGTGTGTACTGCAAAAAAAACAACAATGTCATCAATGTCGTTATCATTTCTACAATGTTCCTATGCCTCCAATCTTAACCAAACTAAGCTCTTTGTTCAATCCCCGTTACCGTTAAGAAAAACCTCGTTGGTTGTTACTGCTGCTGCCAGGACTAGGCAAGATAACAGGCAAGCGCGTCATGCTCGTATCCGTAAGAAGGTCACTTTCTATAACCCTAATTGTCAAATACGTAATTCATTAGGGGGTGTTTGTTTAAGCTTATGAAACATAAGCCGAAATGGGCTTATGTTTCATAAGCACCTATTTTGTTGCTTATTTTGAGATTTATGGCTTATATACGTTTATCGTATTATAATAAAGTTATATATAAGCCCATAAGTCTAAGACACAAAATTGGGGCTTATGAAACATGAGCCCATTTCGGCTTACGTTTCATAAGCTTAAACAAACACCCCCTTAGGATGTGTTTTTTGGAAATCGGGAATATAAACTATAAACCCACATATAAGCTTAAACCAATAAAGTTTCAATTTTATTCCAATGTGGGTCAATATATGCTAATTGTGAATATAATGTACTTAGTTTTGTACAGTACTTTTTTTTACTGACAAATAGTTTTGTACGTTTTTTTTGACTGACTAATATAATGGGTTTGAACACAACACCCAGGATGTTCGGGTGGTCACTATGTTTGCACGTAGCAGGAATTAAATTAGTGATGATAATCACGAGCCTTTTTGCCATAAGGCCACCCAAGAGTGGTTTTTCTAACCCATTTTGGCAATTATAAGGTTTTGGAATGCCGTATTGTGGTATCTAAAGTTTTTTTATGTCCCTATTTGTTTATTACTCCATCCCTCCCAAAATTATTGTCTCCATACAGTTTAAGGAAAGTAGAACTACTACACTCTTCAACCAGTCAAATATTATCCCGACCCACAAAACTCTCTTTTGATTGGTTGACGCAAGAAGAGGACTATTACATTTTGAGACATCCTAAACTGGAAATAGAGACTATAATTTTGAGACGGATGGAGTATTTTTTTTGCGCTATACTTACCAACTTATCCCGGTATTACTTAGGTCGAAAAAAGTATAATCATCAAAAATTGCCAAAGGCATAACTTAGCTGTTAGTCTGTGATCTTTTAATGTAAGAAATAATCCAAGTTATTTAGATGGCCGATGAAACTTGGATATAGTATTATAGCTAATGGCATTTGCACATTGTACAATTTAGTTATTGTGCAAATGTTAGTTTGTAGCTTTTCACTTTCTGTGCAACTGGTAAAAAGATATTCCAACTGAACCTGTCAAGAGTTTCGTTTTTTAAACAGTTTGTTGACACGTTTGAAATAAGTAGACCTTATCTTCGAACCTCCAGTTGCTTTTTAGATGATTGAGTTAATAAATGGTGAGTTTTAGTTACAAGCCGAAGTTTGATCTATATCGCTTGCTGTGCAGTAGTTTATGAATCATGTTATTCACAACATATGGTGAAATTTCTCGCATTCTTATATTATTATAGGTGGAAGGGACACCAGAGAGACCAAGATTGTGTGTTTTCCGCTCCAACAAGCATATGTATGTCCAGGTGATTGACGATACTAAAATGCATACTCTTGCATCAGCTTCAACTATGCAGAAACCGCTCTCTGAGGAATTTGATTTCACCTCCGGTCCCACTATTGTAAGTAGCATTTAAACCAAACATAATACACAATTAGCAAATACACATACAAGTCACTAGAAGATTTCACTATGCCTCTTGAATGCCGCAACATATTAACACCTATAGTTAAATTTATGCTTAAAACTATCATTGTTATGGTTCAGCACCTATAAATATACTATTCAGCAGCCTTTTAGGGTGTGCGAATGATGAATTATTGAAAATGCATGCAGTATCAGTTTGTTCTTGCTACTACAGAATATGAATTACCAGTATAAATAATAAGGCTTATGGAAATGTAAATACGTATATCGTCTTATTAAAATAAGGCTAAGGCCTATGTATGTGTGTGTATACTTCCGAAAATACTGTTGCTTGATTTTAGAGGATCAGGTATTAATGTTGAGTTTTTGGTTTCAGGATGTTGCCAAGAAAATTGGGGAAGCGATTGCAAAGTCGTGCATCGAGAAAGGGATCACAGCTGTAGCCTTTGATAGAGGTGGTTATCCTTATCATGGACGTATTCAAGCGCTTGCTGATGCAGCCCGAGAACATGGTCTTCAGTTCTAGTTTTCTAGTCAATCTTCTTGTTGTATGTCAAGTTTGAATCTTTTTTGTCCTTTATATGTATCTCCCAAGAAGATTTGTTATTGAAATATGCTAAAGCTGCATATATTTGTTAGTATTAAATTAAATGTTTTTTAACTGGCGTTTTGTTTGAATTTAAACCATGACTTGATCGATCGGGTCGCACAAGCCAAGTTAAGGAAATGTGTCAAGTGCTATGATTCTATCAAGAATTCAGCATTTTTCAGTCAGCTAACAACGTTTTTGTAATCATATTTAACACTAGCTATACATATGACCGAAATCTCCATAGGCATGTGGCAGCGGCTCTAAAGAAGAAGTGGACTATGTTGGTGAAATATGAAACTTACCTCCAGCAAACTTTAATATACGAAAAACACCATACCGAGACAGGCAGCAGGAGGTAAACAATGACAGGCGTCGAGAGGTAATTAACTAAGCGTGTATGGCTGCATATCATTAGTGATTCTATCCACCCATATAAACATTTGACTCATTTCTAAGCAGCAAGCTACTCAGTAGTCGGTACTCACTAGCAATTCCACAATGAGTTAATAAATGTTTTTTTATTTTATTTTTTATTTGTTATTTTTTTTAAAAGGCTGCTGAATAGTATATTTATAGGCTGCTGAATAGTGTATTTTAACCGAAACAAATTGTATAACTGGCATATGAAAGCATACAGCTAACCCGAAAAATGACATTAATAATATGAGATCAAAAATGAGTTCTCCAGCGGCAAAGGCTCAGATGTGTAACAATCCATTATCTATACTTTTTACCTTTGATTAAATTAGTTAACATCCGTGAATAAATACAGGTTAAAGTTGTTTACATTCTATTGCTCATGTGACATACATAACCCAAAGCCAATAGGAGCTCAGATGTGTAACATACAAATTTGACTTAACCTAAACTCTATATAAACAAAATCTAACATTATCACAGATTTTTCTTCATAATACCTGTTGGAACTCCGTAGCACACCGGAGCAGCTCCAACTAGAAATGGTAGTGCACAAGCTTGGCGGGCATTTCCCATAAATGACCCAACTTTTGGTCTGTGTTTACAACCAAAAGTAGAATAATTTATTTCACTAAATTCAACGGAATTACTTTTTGATAGTTTCTGCTTCCCCTTTCTTTTGCCCTCATCTATGTTCAATTCCTTTAACTTATCTGCAATTTCAGAGCATTGAGCACAATCAAGTGATGAGGTAGATCTTGTTGTTATCCACGCATCAAGCATGGCCTTGCCAAACCGATCGATATCTCTGTCTGTTACATCCCATAGATTGGCAATAATGACAGGTGAACCTGCAAACAGATAGTGTAATGCAGCACCTTTTGGCGCGTATGATCCATTCAAAGATAAAGATCCACTACTGCAGCCCATAAGAACGGTAGCAGCACAACCATCCAATTTTTGAATCTCGCTGCCCGAAATATATTGTACCCCTATATAGCAATAAATACAAACAAACAAACAAAAATTACAATTACGATATACACATGCATTGACAGATAACAATACTCTACCCAGTATAGCTTAACATCATCTAAGAAAGTCTGTAAGGATCCTACATGTTTTATAATGTCTATATAGATAAAGTTTGTAAGGGTCCTGCATGTTTTATAATGTCTATATAGATAGAAAAGTTGAAGCCTGCATACCACTTCCATGGCCAACATAGATGAAAAGGTCATGGTTTTTCAAGGCCACGCTGAGCTCATCCACTGTAGGTGAGGTCCCACTAGTCCCCTGCAGAGTGATTTTTCATGTAACATTAAATAATACCAAATGATTTTTTTAAGTTAAAATAGATGTATCTAGTTAATGTTATAAAAAAACTAGCAAGAGAATGGAAGCCAAGTACTATAGCATATTCAAGTCACAAGACAAGTAAAAATAGTTATATTTTCACAACGGAAACAATTAGGTAGAAAACACTTACTTCAAAGTTTTTATCTTTGAACCAATCCCGGAACTCGGCTTCTGTTCTGCAAAGATCTCCACCTGGGTTCAGCAAATAGTATGCATCCAGTGGATCGATCATAGGGAAGACTGCAGAATCTTTGCCAACATTTTCTTGGATATGACAGCGTCTATCGTATGTGCATAAGATGCTTGCAACGGAAGGCATGCGATAGACCTCCTGAGTTTTTAAAAGTGGCATGCTCTCCCACGGTAGCATCTGCAAGATCAACAGCAAAAAAAGACGCTTAATTTAAGATGTATATGATGATATCCAAAAATAAAGTTCAGCGGAGCTTAAAGAGCAAAACTAATATCTTTATAGGTTTTGTTCTAGCTGTTTCTCAAAAGTCACGAAGTAGAGGTGGCAATCTGGTCCAATTGTCTAAATATAGGTCAAGTTGGGTTGTTTTTATACTTCAAAAGGGTAAAATGAGTAAAAAAACAAAGCTAAGCCAGTTGAAAACAGATTAAATAGTTGGCCAGATCAAACTTGCTGAAAGTCACCCAAAGCATATTTAAATTACCCCTTACATCATTTACTTAAACTGGTTTATTGATTCAGATTTTTTGAATAGATTAAATTCTACAAATATAAAGAAATTGACAAAAAGAAAGTTGCAGGCCAGCCCAAAGTGTCATTACCAACCATCCCATTGCCTCTGCAGAAGCAGCATTAAGTCATACACAAACTAACCACATAACTGAAACTACCTACAAATAGGTTTCACTGTAACAAGATTACCTGGATGTCAAAGTCAGGCACCAATATGACAGGTTCTCTATCTACAAGATTTTCATCTCCAATTTCATGTATTGCATTTGTTAAGAAATCAGAAACTAAAGAGGATAAACTGCTGGAATTCTCTCCAGCACTCGTATCATTATCACATTGTCTTCCACCAATGTAGCATCCTTTCTTTAAAATTAACTCTGATAGGAATTCTTTTTGTTGAGAAGAAGCACCACTAATTACAGATCTGAGAATGCTCTCACTTACGTTAACTTTGCACTTGGATTTAAGATCCTTCATTAGTTTCTTGGTCACAGAATCAAGGTGCTTGCAATTTATCAATCCACCCAAAAGCAGATATTTCCAAGGGCCAAACCATAATTCTTCCATATCCCTGAGAATCCCAGGCATTAATATTGCATGTAAAATCAGAGGTTAAATAATTACATTTTGATAACGAAACAAAAGTGAACATCATCAACAAATTTTTATTGTGATTCGTTCAGAATACAATTATTATACTGTATGATTTTAGAAAGTGGTAAAATTAGCTGGTAGGAGCAGGTTGCTTAAGTACAGGTCAAATAGGACATGTTAGGTTGACCCACAAATCTCTCATCTTTTATATATTATGAATGCATTAAATATAATTAACATAACTAAATTTACAAAAAAATCATGAGTAACAATTTATGGACAGTGCATGTATTAAAATTCAAAAATACACTTTGGGCGACTATAATTTACAAAAAAATTATCGTTTATATAACTCTCATCTTTTATATATTAAAAATTCATCTTTTATATAACTCTCGTCTTTTATTAAAATTCAAAAAGATGAGTATCTCTCATCTTTTATATATTATGAATGCATTAAATATAATTAACATAACTAAATTTACAAAAAAATCATGAGTAACAATTTATGGACAGTGCATGTATTAAAATTCAAAAATACACTTTGGGCGACTATAAGCACCCGTTCAGGATATGCTACAGCCCAAACTGACCCATTTATGAGTAAATGGGTTTAAGTGTGTTCACAAGCAATAACGATAGCAGAACTATATACCTCAGAAAATCACCAAGACACCAATCAAGTTTTTTCCTTTCATTCCACCATAGTGACCTGTTTTCTTGAGTATCCTCCAAAGTATGTCCTGATGTAGATGCATTTTGCTCCAAAATCCTTCTAAACCGCGGTGCAACTACATCAATAATAGTTTGGTCCCATGGACAATGCCACAATTTGCCACAACTCGATAAGAAACGAGAACTTGAATCTTCATCGTCTTTTAGACTTCCTAAAGGTATTAAGAGCACAAAAAATCAGATGAAGATCAAACACACATGAAAATAGAGCGGTTAACCTATATAGTTACCTGCTAATACTGAATCAAGAGGCAGAGCAATGACAATGGGTGCGTTATCTGAACTTAAACGAGAAAACATTATCCATGCATGAGCGGAATATTCGTATGGCAACAACTCTCTTAAAAAGCGAGCATAAGTATCTCCAAGCACGCTGATACAGACAATCGTGGCACGAGGAAGATCATGAAAAAAATTTATAATGAATTCTTCAAGATCCATAACTGATTCAGGTGCCAGCCTGCAGAGGGGAAGGGGCAATTAAAAACAAGGTTTGTTTTTTTTTCTCAGCACTGTCATAATTATTCGCAAAAATGTGTGACGCATACCTACGCAAACTGAGAGGAGTTGAGTTGGTAGCACTGGATCCCTATATACAAAATAAAAAAGGCGACACAGTTAAACCAGCATTAATAAAAAATTAAAAATAACCACTGGTTCCCTTCAATTAAAAGTTATATATTACACATATATAAAGTATAAACACATAAAATGAGAAAAATTTATGACCAGTTATACTTGATAGAAAAGCTAGCTTAACTAGAAGTGTAAGCAAAATGTACTGCAAGTACACCATAGATAGCTAAACATTAGTATAGCACATAAAATAAGAGAAATTGATAATAACAGCCAATGAAATTATAGTTTATACAAAAAATACATCCTTCCCGCAGATTCTTGTCTTCCTTCATTTTTGGAGGGGCAAAAGAAAATGATTTTAAAAAGGTAAAAAAGAACATTGAATATTCCAACAGCTTATTTTGCTACTTTGTCAAACTTAAAACTAAAAACCCATTTATATTTTTGGCTATCCTGATTATTTCCCCATAAAACAATGTGCACCAACACATAAATATTTTTTATATGTGTTTAAAGACAATATAAGAATTTTGATAAAATTACGTACATCCACATCCACTGTGTTAGGATCTGAAGATTTTCGTAGATGAGAAAACAACTGATAATTAAGATGAGTTCCAAGGGACACTTGATGGAAATAAGATGCCCACTGACTTTCACAGAGAGCTTTACTTGCAAACAGCGTAGAGAACTCTTTGTTTGAGGGAGATAGTGTATGTAACACAGAAAGCAAACGTGAAACCTGTAACATGGTCATCTCCAGAGGTCAAAATTAAACAACACTGAATTACAATAAGAACTCTCCTAATTTTAATATATCTGCAGAAGAAATGAATATACTGAGTGTGTGAAACTATTATTACCTTTTGAAAGAGTTCGGGAACTTCACGGCAGAGTATGAAAGAAAGCTTTAGCCCAGACAAAATTTTTGGCATGGGAATGAATGACAAGTCACAACAATCGTTCCTAGAAAAGTTACATAGCAAAAGAGAAGATACAATATTAGAATCAGAAGGTGGTGAAGATCTTTATCTACAAACTGATTAAGGTATAACGAAAAGCTTGTTTGAAAAACCAATTGGGAAGAGGATAATATTCCAAGAACTACCAGAAATTATCTGATCTTGTCTATTAGAAGTTTAGAACATAGCTTAAAAATGATATACATATCAAATTTAAGTGTATTTTTACACTAAAACAAAATTTAACTCATAAAATATGATTACAAAACAGTATTGTCACTATTATAGCAATAATCATCTAAATCTGTGAGTAAGACAATTTTACAGGTTGCATATACCACATATACACTTCCGAAATATTTCCAGCTGTTTGCCTTTTTCAGACCACTTGACCCACTGTTTAGCTAGTGCTTCTTATTTGGTTTTTTTGATAAATAACCCGAATTGACCAACTCTTTAGTAACATGGTCAAAATCTCCGTCTTTGGTTAAATCTCTTACAGATGGTAGCAGATACAATTAATGAGATTTTATTACAAAAACTACTTAATACGTGATATTTACATATAGGAAATTCAAGATCATTGGCAAAGAATCTAAGGGAGTGATGTTATCAAACTTAGGTTAGCATATAGCAATTTCCTTCATGCATGTTATATTTGCAGAGTGTTATAAGTAGACATAGATAGGCTTAAAAATACAGCATGAACAATTGATTAATAGTACCTTGTACCCTTGTCCCATGAACTTCTTAATGAAAACCAGCATATGCTGTACAGTAATGATGCATGCTCAACTGCAAAGACATCTCCAGTTACATTCTTCTCGATTAACTCAGCCAGAAAAGCAAATGAAAGTGAGAAATGTGATTGGTTAAACGTGCTCCTGCTGACTAGGACAGATATGCTCTCCAAAAATACGTCATGTGCTCTCTGAGTTTCCTCAATGTCGCTTAAGCAATTTCCTAACAATACAAATGATTAGTTATTACTAATCATAGAAATGTGATAGGCGAAACATGCTCCTGCTACTAATATTGAATACTATAATGTATGAACCGTGGGTTTATAGTGTCAAAAACAGAAACCACAGGATTCAAAAAAATATGCAAAACAATTCATACCTGGCAAAATTTAAATTGACTCGTAAAAGGTGGCTATATAGGCAGGTTGGGTAACAAGTCAAACTTGGTTTGGCTAAAAAGGGATATAAATACATACTGGACAAGTCAACCCGAGTTGGGATAAACCAGGTTGTGCGAAGACATTTTGCCCAAAATTGGTAGTTGTTCTTTTAAAAATTTAGCGCATAAACTATGGTCATGAAAACTATATTATCCTTTATAATCTTTTGGTAGACGACTTGAGGTTTTTAGCATTAGAAATACGCTATAAGAAACTTTCGAGTTTCAAACAATTTGTCCCATTTTTTAGTTTCAGGTTTTCAAATATTCGATGCTTTATACAAAATAACATAACACGCATTGAGCAAGACGTTGTAAATAAAAACAAACTAATATCCTGATACACAATTTACATACATAGAGGTACATCAAGTTTGGTAAAGTTGCAGATATTACTATGCATGTTTAACAGTCTACACACGTTTTAAGAAAAAAATATGCAAACATGACGTATGTGCTCCATATATATTAAGACATAAGGTAAAGAAAAAAATCAAAATACCTATCCCGGTAAGTAGCCTGAGCAAAAGACGTCTGCGAGTGATCTCCCATTTCATTTGTATAATACTCTTCACTGATAATGACTTCATTACTCCATAAGAAAGACAATGCCAACAATCTTTATCATCATAAACACATGTAACTTCACATCCACAAGCAGTAACGGAGTCAACCCTTGACATTTGTGTTCCCTTTTTAACAAGTGCATCATTACAAACAGAAACTATTTTTCTTTCAACGACATTGTGCGCCTTATTTTGAGCAGTTTCACTTCTTTGCTTAGAAGATCTAGTAACTCTAGAAGTCACCCTTTGCTCCTGGGGTAAAGACTTAGCAGTTTTCTTACCTTTTTTAGTTACTTTGGGTTGAATTTCTTCCTGTTGTGTTTGATTTCCAAAATCAGATGAAACGTCGGCATCAATTCCACCAATCAAGAAGGAATCACAGAATATTTTGTTACTTGCGGTTGTTTTTTTAGGGTGACTAACACAGTTATTCCATTCGGTAAGTTTCAGTTTGTCTACAGCAGACCTGTATAGGGTTTCAGCCTTTGATAACTCGTCATACAGTTTATCACCAGTAGTGTCATTAAACCGGCTTCGGTATAAATCACCAAGTTGTTCGTCAACTGTAACTTGTAAAACCAATTTGCACTTTAAGCAAGATATGAGACTGCAGCTATCAGCCAATGTATGTTTAGCACTTTCTAGTTCCTTTACAGCTAGATACCAATGTCTTCGCTTATGATATAACTGCCCTGCAAAATAAAATAAAAATGAAAACTTATCTGAATAAGTATTGACTTGATTACTGCCAGTGAAGCACATACATGTTTAAAGAATACATGAGTAGAAAATTAAGTCCAACGTGTAGTTTTATCGCATACAACCTCCTTTAACGTTTTATTTAAAACATTAGATTGTTACTCAATAATATCATTTTTGTAATCGTGTGTCAACCACTATTTTTCCTTAAAATTAAAATTCATATTCAACCCCAATGTTTTAGTGTTTCAAGCTATCCTAATCCTACTCGTTTATCTCCTTACCAAAAAATTACCATTTTGACCTAAGGTTGTTACGACTCATTATACAACTCGCCAGACCATCTCATGTTTCCTGATCTACAAGTACTTGGTGTTTGAGAGAAGTATTCCAATCATATAAATTACAGTATTACATCCAAGGGAGCCTGTAAGTATGGGGTCTTAAATGTAAATTCATTGGATTAATAAAAAGAAAAGGGTTAAACAGACAAGAGAAAACAGTAAGTAAATAAATAAACAAAAAACTGCATACCTAAAGCGGATGAAAAACTAACTATAAAGATTGGCAAGCCATGAAAAACAGAAACATTCTTGCCCCATGCAAAAAGAGATTCAGCCTCTGATCCATTTCCAATGATCTCTTGAATGGTTCCTACCTGAATAGCATTAAACAAACATGTACCGCGAATAGTACAATTTTAAAATACAAAAGTTTAAGGCGTGTATATAGCTAAAAGGTTAAAAAGTTCACCTGAAGGATGCTTTCAAGGTAACATTGAAGAGCATTCCATGGAGTCAAAATAAAGTCAACTAAGTCACTTGAATCCATATCATGAGACGACCAAGCTGATGTAGCGACTGAAGGATGCATGTGGAAACTCTTAAGATCAAGTCCACATTTCTTGATGAGCTCCCCATTATCACCAAAGATGTCATCATGTTGCTCTGTTGAGTAAATAAATCTTTGTTGAACAAGTTTGACACGCAAACGATGGGCTTCCTTTGCATACGATAGAGCCTATAAAACAAAAATTGCTCTTCAGTGAAGATTAAGTTTTATACAATTAATCCACTAAGACTAATCATTTGGGATATGACGCCATGTCTAGAAGAATTTATTACTGCCTACTACGATGTATTGTTAGCGCTCCTAGGCTAGGTGTCTAGTTGAAATAAGACTATTAAAACCTTACCCATAGGCCCATACAGAGGTCCCTGTTAGCAACCAACATGACTATAGATCAACAAGAATTGTAAACTAAAAGAGATCATGCATACAAAGTTCCCTTTTTGTTAATATTGCCATCAAGAAAACAAGTTTCGAAGTCAAACAAAAAGCAGTATATTGTTTGTAAAGGAAGCATTTATTACACAGAAAAATAATATCTTGGTTAAAAAAACATGGTGACTTGGGTAAACAGAAAATCATATATGCTTCAATAGCAGGAACCCAAACTAAAGACCTGCTTTAAAATGTCTTTTCTGGCACCACGTAGTTTTTTTTAACCGCATATCCAATACTTAACAGGATCTTATTGGTTCAAAAAAAACCCATTATTCCCCAAAAACGCCATTTTGAGAACACTTTTATCTTTTTTTTTTTGTATGTACGGGTTTCACCCCAAAACAATACTGATGTAGATGAATAGTCAAGTACCAAGATAGGGTGACCCTAGCTGGCAAAGGTAAATGAAAATTACCCAATAAAATTCAATGGGTAGATAAAAGCATTGTTGTGATATATTAACATTAAGAAGCTATAAAGATAATATATGTAGCAAACTAATTGCACAAGAAACAATATTCATCAAACAGAACCCAAAGGGCGGCCATGACATACAACCCTTACAACTTAATAACTGAAGTGGACAACCATTTGCTTTCTAGAGCAAACGTAACAAAGCGTTATGGAACCGTAATGTAACGAGACAAATCACGACACTCCCAATCCGAGAAAATCCTCGACACATCTTCATGTCTAGATTAATCTAGACTTGTACACTTAAGAATATCTAAGATATTATAGCTAAAATATCTTAGAATTATCTAGAATAAGCTAGATATTATCTCAAGTACTTATTAGAGAATAATCTAGAAATAAGCTAGATAAGTAGGATGTAGAATAAGCTAGATATCCTAGACATTATGGAACTTTCTAGAAACTTACTAGCCCTTATTATAAATAAGGCTAGCCATTCTGATTTGGTAGGAACCAACTTGTACCAAATCCTTCAAGCATAATAAAGTTTCATATATAATTTCTTCCACATCTTTTGGCTTACTTAGACGCTGAAATCGAATCGTCAAGTGGCCACACGGACATTGAAAATTTAGTCTCGTGACAGGTGGTATGTATCAGAGCAAAGGTTACAAACCTAAATATACACCATTGGAAGGAATACGATGGCAGAATTAGTCCTAGAAAAGAACCTGAGGGATGGTGTTGAAACACCTAACGAGGAAGAAACTCGAGGGCGTAAAACTGAAAGCAAGAAGGACGTCGCAAAAAGGGACAAAAATAGAAGCAAGTCTCGACCTCCTAAGCCCCACCAAGGTGAAGAAGCTTCAAGCGATTGCCTTGAAGATCGTGTTACAGTTTTAGAAAGCTATGTTATTGAGATGAGGGAGCAGATGGACTCACTTCATGAAGCCGTCAAGATGATGACCCAAGAGAATGTTGAAGTAATCAATGCGGCAAAAGCCTTAGTTCGAAATCTCGGCCTAGATTTCAAGAAAGAGATAGAAAAGATGTCTCAAGATCTATTGAGCGCTAGAAAATTTGTGGAAGACGAGATCTTTACAATGCACGAGAAGATAGATGGTGCGATTAAGGAATGCAAAAGTAACCAGCATACTGACGGGAGTACTAGTAGTAGCCAATGTACGCCTTTCTTACCGTTAAAGGTCCCAAAACCAGATATGTATAATGGTACTCGAAATGCTACTCTAGTAGAGAACTTTTTGTTTGGACTTGAACAATACTTCGAAGCAATGGGAGTATTAGACGATGCTGCTAGAATCAGTATTGCACCTGCCTTCTTGCGCGAAGCTGGCCAACTATGGTGGAGAAGAAAACACCATGAACGAGAAAAAGGAATATGCATCCTCAACACTTGGGATCAGTTTAAGACAGAGTTGCGGAAACAATTTGTCCCCCATAATGCTGATACTGAAGCCAAGGCTAAATTGAGGCGGCTTCGTCACACGAGTACGATTGCCGATTACATTAAAGAGTTTACCACAATTTTGTTGGAAATTGTGGATGTACCAGATCAAGATGCCCTATTCTTCTTCAAAGACAGATTAAAAGAATGGGCACGAATCGAGATTGACAGAAGGAACGTGAAAACTTTGGATGAGGCCATCGCAGCAGCAGAATCGATTGTGGACTACTCCAACCGCAAGGAGACCAGTAGCGGAAGAAGATGTTGGCAGAGAAAAAGTCTCACCCAAGAGACGAGATGAGCGAAGGGACGAGAGCCCAAAGTTTGAAAGGTCATTTCAAAAGAAGGATATGTCCAAACCCCCTACGAAGCCATGCTTTATTTGCGACGGATCTCATTGGACAAGAGATTGTCCAAGTCGAAAAGCCATCAACGCTTTGGTTGTTGAGATGGGCGCGAGAGAAGATTCGCAAGACGAAGAATTGGGTTCCACTAGACGTCTTGGAATGATTAGATAAGTGCTAACTCGATCAAAGACTAAAGATCAAGGTTTGCTTTTCACCGAGATGATGGTGAATGACAAAAAGACGATGGGACTAATTGACACGGGAGCCACCCATAACTTCCTAGACGTCAAAGAAGTCGAACGACTAGGGGTAAAATACACTTCAGAAGAAGGAAAAATCAAGACCGTAAACTCGGAGCCAAAACAAATCCTTGGGACAGCTAAGGTAAAGGTTTGTATCGATAAGTGGCTAATGAGCTAACCTTTACAGTTGTGCCAATCGATGACTACAGGTTGATCTTAGGCCTGGATTTCTTTGAAAGAGCCCGAGCTTTTCCTATGCCCGCCACAAGGACGTTGGTCATCCATGACAATGGAGTGTCCCAAGTCACAACCCTTAAGAGGCGGAGTGAAATACAACCCTTATTATCGGCAACACAATTTAAAGAGAACGCTAATGAAAGAGGGTGCTTTTGGCAACCGTAAGAGGATCCCTCGACAACGAAACAACAACTCATTTTAGATCCCCACGTGTATTTCATAAAAAGAAAGAATGGCATAAAGAAGAAAATGACACAAGAGCGTACTTGCACAACAGGAAAAACAGGTAAGGAAATGGTCAGGTACGATGCGGATGCGGAGGATACTCGATTACAAAGAATACTCGACCAAGTGGAAAGGACATGTCAAGGAGAATTCAAGCTGGAAACAAAAAGATTTTTCGTGGCAATTTCAAGATCAGATTCGTTGGTACGAAGACAAGAAGCACGACGAGGACGTCGTGAAATTAAGTGGGGGAGGATGTAACGAGACAAATCACGACACTCCCAATCCGAGAAAATCCTCGACACATCTTCATGTCTAGATTAATCTAGACTTATACACTTAAGAATATCTAAGATATTATAGCTAAAATATCTTAGAACTATCTAGAATAAGCTAGATATTATCTCAAGTACTTATTAGAGAATAATCTAGAAATAAGCTAGATAAGTAGGATCTAGAATAAGCTAGATATCCTAGACATTATGGAACTTTCTAGAAACTTACTAGCCCTTATTATAAATAAGGCTAGCCATTCTGATTTGGTAGGAACCAACTTGTACCAAATCCTTCAAGCATAATAAAGTTGCATATATAATTTCTTCCACATCTTTTGGCTTACTTAGACGCTGAAATTAAATCGTCAAGTGCCACGGACATTGAAAATTTAGTCCCGTGACAGTAGCTGATATAAATATCAGGCAAACATACTCAGATGAATGTAGCTATGTCAAAATGTACACATGAAGATCAAACAGTATCTTGTCTTCAGATTATATTTGGTGTTCAGTAAACAAGAGGGAGGTTTAGATAAAGATATGGACAAAGAAAACAAAAATAAAGTTTGATCAAAGAGCCTCCTCGAAGAGTATATATGTACTTAATACAACTGACCTTGGCAATATTAAGTGTGCAAAACTATAAGGTCGTGCATGTAATAAACTAGAAAGTGAAGAGAGGATGGTTTTGGACAGCGATTGTACGAAAGAAACAAAAAAGGCATACATAATATCATTTTGCATCATCAGAATAATGACAAACAACCATAATGACATAAACAAAAGAGAAGACTGGGTCACTGAGAGAGCCATATTTTATAGCTGTCAGTTGTGTTGCATCATTTTAAGTATTACAAATAGTTGGAGACTTTAGTGGTAAGTGCAATCTAACAGAAGTCATCAAGAGAGTGAATATAACCTTACTACTTAATTTAATGTAAAGTTGATTTTCTAAGTAACCTGCTCTAACTAGCAAACAACGTTCTTGGTACGGTGATAATACCAAATTCACAATCTTCCAAATATTAATTCCTCGAAGATTAATAATGATCAACATTAACGAATAATCAATATTGAAAACTAAAAGACATCTTCTAAAAACTGATTCATCGTAAATTAGTTTTCAGAAGAAAAAGAATGACAATATAAAACCATTAGGCATATTAGTTTTAGAATTATAACAGGCCAGTCGGGGAAATAAAAGATATAGAATTAGGACCTCAATCTGAAAAAGTAATATCTGTCAATAGAAAACATAAACAAAAACACACACCTCAATCATAGATCCCTTTGCAATCACTCTTTCACAGAGATCATAATAGAGATGCGCTGCCAAAAACGCGGATTTGCCAGACATGGGAACCTGCAGTAAGGTGTGATGATGAATAAAGATAAAACTATGTATAATCAATTCTAGATGTAATCACATAACTAAATTCAGCAACTTTAACCCATATACTTATAATGGATCAACTTGTGATTTCCAACAGGTCAAATAGGTTAAGCTAAAAGATTTATATTTAAAAAAAGAAGGTTAAATGAATTAAACTTAGAATTCATCCAACTTATTCAAATGTATAATTCTCAATTGTTTTTATCCAAGAAGTTAGTTATATTGTAATAATATAGTTTTGTGATCACGTTGAGCTAAAAGATTTGTACAAATTGTAATAAAATAATTTTTTACACATCCCCCCCCCCCCCCCCCCCCCCCCCCCCCCGGGTTTTGCAACATGTAACATAAAGAAAGGTATAATTCCAACCAAAGGATCATACGTTGCTAGTAAGATCAGAAATAGCCTGCTTGACATCATCAACTGATGCAAGTGGTTGACTCGCATGTTCATGATTGTAACAATCAGGGGATGATAGAGTTGAGATCACTGACAAACTTTGCCTGAATCCAACTTCTAGTGATTTTGATCTCTCCATACAGCTTCTCCAAAACTCCATAGAGTTGGACAGTTCACAATGCTTTGACAATGTTATGATAAATGCATCACTGATAGGTGAAGTGCAAAGGCAATGACGAAGGCTTCTGGATTGCCAAAGAATGGAAATGCACTCCTTTAAAGGAACATTCTTCCATGTAAAAAATCTGAACATCATCTCATATATGTCAGAATGATCTTCCATATAGCCCTATAACAAAACAAAACAAAACAAAAAAACATTATTAAAACAAGGCATCGTAACAGTAAAATCCCAAAAGGAAAATTAAGGCCAACAAGAAATCGAACCTTGAGTGATAGTAAATCACTAACATGGTATAGCAAGGTGGAAGTATTCAAAGACATAATACGAGTTTGTTCATCAGATTGAGGATGTTCCTGGCTTAACCATAGCTTTAAAGCATTGCCAATATCTTGAACAAAAAGCTGTTTGCATAAAAAGAGTATATCTAAGTGACTACATATAGAATTGTAGAATAATGCACATATCTGGCAGAATAAGCACCTAAGCGGGTAAGGCAAGCTGAGGTCACAAAAGATTCAAGTTGTAGAGCTCATTTTTACATTTAAATCAGGACCGGAGAGTTAGATACGGTTCACCATCAAATAAAATTTTGTGCACTTTTAATAATTATTAAATGTCTTATTCATACATAAATAGAATAATAACAGTAAATATCCAAAATCTCGTGATGAGATGATTTACAAGGTTGTATGCACTTAACAGAAGACTTATTGACGACTTTTAACCTGTTTGACCTATTTTGTCTATTTTAAATACTACACAGCCTTTGATCCACACCCCAAATCAACCAATTCATAAGTAAATGGCTCAAATTGCCACCTCACAAGATATAAGAATTTAACAATATAACATCTCCAGCCCGCAAAGCCTAAATATTCACATGTGCAGTTGTGCAAGAGTTGGACGTTTATGAAGTAGTACCTTTGAGTTCGGTTCTGCCTCTTGGGTACATAATGTACGTAAGCAATACGCTTGAGCTAATAGATCACGAGCATACTCGTCCTTATTGTACAAGTCACTCTGGCTCAACAGATACATATTTTATAAGAAACATATACATTTGCTAACTTAAACAAGGTATTAGAAAAGTTACATAAGTTGAACCTAAAATCAAGATAGCTCACCATTATAGATATCACTTCAGACAAATATTTGATGGAGTCATTCAGACCTTCAATTCCACGTGCTCGTGATTCTCTTGCATTTGCAATAAGAATTCTGGATTTCTGTAAGACGCTATCTTTTGTATTGCAGGTCTCTTTTAGAAGAAGGTTTGAGATTTTCAGTTGCATTATTTTACATAATTCTGGATTAAGGGACTTAGATTCCATATACGCTTGAAGCTCCTGAAAAAAAAATAGTACTAGCTCTTATTAAATATGTCAATTAAAATAAGTTATTGTTAACACAAAACTAGTCGGAATCGGGACTTATGAGAACATATAACAAGCTTGTAACAAAATATAAAGGGAGATACACAAGGTTAAAGAAGGTGAGAGAGAGAGAGAGAGAGAGAGAGACCTGCTCTGATAAAATACCAAGAGTTTCCTTTGACATTTTCACAGAAGATGACATTAGAAAATATATGGTTGTAGCACCATGTCTAGCTTCCGGAACCTTCATTTCTTTACATTTGATCTGCAAATAAAGGCTTACTATTAGGTGAGGCATCGACCCATATGCCTATAAACAAGTCAATTTGATTTACATCATATCTCTGAAAGAATCAAACAAACATAAACAAAAAGTAGCTTACGCTATAGCGGGTAAAATAGGCCAAACAGATTACATGTTACGCAAAGTGTACTTCTAATGTACAAAGCTTCTCAATCATTTTATTTAAAGTTATTTTACTAATAAATATGAGTAGCTGTTGTATAAAAAGTTGAGAAACTCGTTGTTTAGGAACATAAGATAAGCTTTTCGCTCAAAAAGGCTGTTACCATCCAACCCAACCCATCTTGCCCAGCACAGCTGACCTTACCATCTCGACGCCATTAGTAAAATATGTCAAAAGACATTGTTTTGCCACTAACCTTCACCCATTGTTTAATCAGAGCTACCGGGATTGGCATCTTCTCAAACAAGCTATGAGCAACAG
Source organism: Glebionis coronaria (assembly GCA_025667525.1). Classification (NCBI taxonomy): domain Eukaryota; kingdom Viridiplantae; phylum Streptophyta; class Magnoliopsida; order Asterales; family Asteraceae; genus Glebionis; species Glebionis coronaria. The sequence goes on along the minus strand of CM046882.1, from coordinate 407,739,985 downwards.
ACCATCTTCCAAGACAATCTATTAGAGTCGTAGATATCCCCTTACTACCACATTTGTGAAGTATGTCCAACAGGAAAGCACTTTTTGCAGATGCTTCTGTGGCAACAACAGTTATGGCATCCTCTGAGAGATCACCTGATGACTCATCTATACTTGAAGCAAACATCTTGCATAAGCGTATTACATGGCACCACGCTGCTTGGCAACACAATTCTAAAGACTTTGTAGCCTACAGACAGAATGTGGAATCAGTAAAAACCCAAAAACAAATGACATCTAATCCATATACCAAATACAAGAATAGTATTGGCAAAATCATTACAGTCAAACTGAAAACAATTAATTTAGTATGTACATAGCTACTCATACGAGGTATCTATTTCATTCCTTTGCAACATTACAGTTTTGGAGCATGCTGTTTTATGTGCAACTTAATCATTCCACTAATTTATTCCAGGAGACTGTTTCTACAGAAGTTCAGTTTTAACAACTCGTAAGTAACTCATACCCCATTTTTGATATCTTTATCATTCATGTACCAAGTTTTATTCACTATATCTTTTTGATAAATTAACGACGTCTGCAAATTGCAATAAAGATTTAAGCGAAAAAACACAAGGAAATGCCTAACTAAAACATATAGGATCAGACCAATAGCACAAGAAACCAGTCTAAGTCTGATTTTCTATATGCATCATTAATAATCTAAGCTCTAGTATGCAACGATTGGTGTAGTACCTCTCTCAGTCTATCACTTTTGTTCAAAACCATACCAACATTGTGCAAAGAGGCATAGAGATATTTCAGGCCCTGAATTGGTAAACGGTCAGTTGAAATAAGATCCTTAAGAAATTTAGTACACGCCTGCAATGAGTAATAACAAACATCAAGTCAGTATATCGTTGGATCTCTAGAACATTTGCTTCTATCAAAGATAGAAATAACACAGAATGTAACTGCTAGATAAGGATACAGAAATAATAAGTAACGAACCTCAGTTTTTTTCTTTGTAGAAAACGAGAGAATAAAAGCAGAGACAGCTACAGAAAGTACAGTCCCGTCGTTGTATACATTTCCATCCTTGTCAGATACACTGTAAACATATGTAAAAGAAAGATGAAACTTTCTTGATGGCCAGATTCAAGAGTAGTGGCATTGGTGTGAGTATAGTAGCTGTTTTTTACTGTATTACAAGGGAAAAACAAAAAGTTGTCGAAAAATAGTTCAACTATTCGACGTCTGACATGGTTGACGTAGGTGTAAACCATGATTAAATTGTGTTAAAAACATTTCAAATTACCGACATCAACATGTAATTGGCTTACCTGGAAACAAGTATGAACTGATGGAAAGCATCCTCGATATTAGGAAGTTTTATAGGATAAGAGTTGTCTCCAAACCCACAAAGTATATCTTTACGCTCGGAAATCATCAGCTTGCGAAGAGGCTCACACAAAAAGTTTAATGCAGTAAAGTAAGAAGACATATAGGTCCTCGTATCTGCAGCCATTGACACTCCATTGTCAACCTTTGAGAGTAAATAACCATGGGCAGTAGTTAATCTTTGCAGCCGATTCTCCATGTCAAACAAAAGTTTGGGGATAGAAACGTCTTTTCCAGATTTTTCCATTTTGGGACTACCCCCTCTTGAATAACAATTCAAGTCACTCAGAGACAAAGAGATAGCGTAAAGTCTCATAATCAAATTAATCGCCGATAACTTGACCTATAAAATGTCTGTTATTAAAATCAAATCCTATCTAATACAGTCCATTAAACAATAGTTACATGCATAAGCACATATAATTACCTGAGAAAAGTCATTTGCTAGTTTGTTGAAGTGAGTTGCAACTGCAACACAAAAATCTACAGTTGCATTTCGACATTTGTTGGCACAATAGTCTACAAATTCCAGAAAATTTACAAGAGATGTTTCCTTACGAAGCTGCGAATAAGTAAAAAAATTAATTAACAACCAATAAAACAATTTCCAGAGTCAGGCATTTAATTTGGTATGTGTTACCATCAATTACAGAAGAGAAACCGTAACTTGTTAGTAAAGTCCTTTGTTTGTTCGTTTGTGTCTTTATTAGACTTTCTTATTATGAAGTGCGCCTTTCCTTGTGCCATATGTTATCTAGTTACCAAGTATTGAAGGAGAAACAGGGTCAAGGTTGTTCATGATATTCTTATTCAATTTCGGGTGATTACTCAAGAGGACTATGGCAAAGCTTATGGCTTCGGCAAATAAGCCATTTCTAATGAGGTTTAGCATTAAGCCCTTTTTTTATTATTCAGTAAGCTAATAAGCACTTAGGTACAAGTGTTCTGCTAAGTCTATTGTCTTTTGATACTAAATTAAGCTACTAAGGTTAGCCAAACACCCCCTTAATTCTGTTGTTAATTTAGGAACATATTGTTTGAGATGATGTTTTTTTTTCACGGGGATTTTATAGCCATGGTACCTTACGTAAGACTAGCTCGTTTTTATTTTCTCCATAGTCTAGCTTGTTTTTTCGGGTACCTATGTATCTTACACACTTCACATCCAATATTATCCTAAGATCTCTGATGTTCTGTCTCAAGAATCCTATAACTTTTTTCCTAACGATAGGGCATTTTGTTAGCTCAAGATAAAAATACACCGGTATGGGCACTTTTGGTGGCATCAATAATACACCACGATATAACTTTGCACATTAAACACTAATCTAACCCTGATGACATCCATACAACAGTTTTTGGCATAATATAACACACTTAACAGAAAAATACAGAACTTAATGACGTCATGTTTTATACTCTTATTTAAGCAACGAAAATGAGAAACAGGCGTAGTTGAATACCATGCATTGATGAGCCATAGCATCCAAGACACGAGTTAGTAAATCTATACTACAAACTATTTGATCGTCCAGCGGTGAAAAAAGTGAACTGCATATCCTCCGTCCAAACTGCATAAGAGACAATAAATTATAAACTCAATCTAAACATCATTTAACTTTAACTCTAAAAATAAAACTTCACCTTGATCAGATGCGCCACAAGCAATTTGTGCAATTTCTCATATGCATCCGCATCAATAATCCTGTCGTATTTTTACAACTCATAACTTAGATATAAAACAACAATTAAAGTAATCATTTTCAAACAGATATCGTTGCTTCAGTGTCAGTTACTTCATCTCTATAGTATGCTACTAGTTACCAATTTACCATAGTTCAATAAACGAGTAAACGAGTGTGTTTTTCCCTGTGCAGGTTACCCGTGGAGTGCGAGCCTTAGTTTTTACAGATATGTACGCGGTCTCACCGGGTTAATCCCGAGAACCCTTCCCTGGCCACCCCCAACGTACATACCTAGCGAGAGTTGAACCCTTGACCCTTGTTTGACAGTCAAGGACGTTACCAATAGCCCAATCATAATACTAAAAGCAAGAACATAGCAAATAACTAAACCACGACTCAATTTCATCGACCACATAACATAAAGTACTAACTTTAAGAGACGTATCACTACACATATAAAAGCGCAAAAAAAAAACACGCGTCATTTCATATACCTATACCCATAGTGATTCCCTAACGCCCCCTTACTAAGGGTTATTCGCATAAAAAACAAATTCCAATATTAAACTAAGCATGTTTAAACAGATATTGTTGTTCCTAGTTACTGAGAATTCAATCATAATACTAAAAGCAAGAACATAACAAATACTTTAACCATGAACCAATTTCATCGACCACATAAAATACTCCAACCTAAAAACAAATACCAACACTTAACTACATAAAGTAGTAACTTTAAGAGACGTATCACTACACATATAGAATTCATTTGATATACCTGAACCACGGGTCGACACCAAAAACCATATCAACCACACCAGCCTCATCCTCACACCTCGCATTCGCCACACACTTAACAATCGTCACAACCACTTCCACAACCAGCATCGCCAAATCCTTATCCCTATTCTCCTCCCCCACCTCCGGAACACCCCCCTTCCCCTTCCCCGTCCCCGGATACAACTCCCGAATAAACCTAAGCACGTACACCCCGTGCTTCTTTGCCTCGTCGTACATCCCCCAATTCTCATAACAATGTATCAACCTAGCGCGCTGAACCTGCACCATGTAGCGCTTACCCAAAAGCTGCGAATTAATCGCTTCTAGGCAGGTTAAACAAAGGCTATACGTTTCGAAGAGGGTGTAGGCGTGGTTAGGGTTGAGTTTGGGTGTTTGGTTGAGGCGTTTGGGAATGAGTGATAGGGATTTGGATAGGAATGGAAGGTATTGTTTAGCGAGGGTTCGGGTTTCGGAATCGGATTTGGGGGGGAAGGGTTTGAGATGGGATTTGAAGAGGGAGTGGAGATGGGTTAGGTCTGGTGATGATTCCAGGAGGGTCAGGAGTGACGTGGCAGTCGTTGGATCTGCCATTATTAGTGTGTGTTTAGGTGTGTTTTAGTGTGTGAGGGTTTCAGTATTGGGGAAGATGAGAGTGAATTGGGGGGAGAAGGAGCGGGAAATGAAAATTATTTCATTTCTAGGGATTGCGCAAATTACTCAAACGTAAGTAAGGCTAAAGGATGTTAAGAAAAAAAAACCAAGGCTAAAGTGAGTGGCATGGCACGACAGCTAACTCAGCGTCATCTCAGTTTTCTCACTAACTCCCTTAAAACCATCTTTTAAGATACTAAAGAAAAAAAAATTCACCTTTCATCTCATACCCACTTTATATAAAAATATATCTGACTAAAATATTTTAAAAATGAAAATAAATTAAAATAAGTGTTTTGATAATAAATGAAAAAAAAATGATTATTTGTGTTTAGAAGCTTCCAAAATGAAGTTTTGAAAAAATAAATAGAGAGCTACTTATTTCATTTTCAAAATTAAAAAAAAGTTAAAATAAGTTTATTTTATTAATTCTACTTATCAAATAATCAAATTTGTCAAACACTCAAAAAATTGACTATCTGATTATTGTGATTTCAAACAGAATAATCAAATTCAAACACTATTTTCTAAAATGACGTTTTCAAAATGATGATTATCTGATTATTCATTTTTAAAATGAACAATCTGTTTTTAATAAGCAATCCCAAACACCCCCTTACTTACGTTATTTTTTCCAGCTTTAACACAAATTAAATTTATTTCATTAAATTAAAAATACGAATACATAAATTAAAATACAATAAAAAATAAAAATACAATCATAAACTAAAAACGTTTTTAAAAATTACAAAAATTAGTAAATTTAAACAAAAAATAATAAATAATAAATCACAAGGGTAAAAATTGTAAATACAAATATTATTTTATTTTTAAAAACATATTGTTAACCTACACACTAACGCCGTCTTCTTCCCTAGAATCCTAAACACACATACAAACATATTACCAAAGGAAATAAAGAAAAGAAGGTTGATCCAGTTCTTTTTCTCTCACCCTCGTCGTTGCTTTGGTGTGTCTCGGCGAACCACCGGCGAAATGAAGGGCGTTGTGGTGGAGCAAACCGGCGAGCCTGTCACAAAGGCGCAACGAGCCTAGCTCGCCACTACCCCGTTTTCTTTTATAGAGTCAGAGTCGGATTAACATTTTAGCTAACACAAGCCCGCGTTGATCTGATTAGCTTGAATAAAGATTTATTTTTATTAATGTAAGTTTTATACATTTTTTAGTTAAACATCTACAAATTGGTGAATTTGTGACATTTTACTTTATATCGGGTTGACCCAAATCTGAATATACCTGACCTAAATTGATGAAACCAACTAACAATTTAAATAGTGTCAGATTTGGGTATGATATTTTTAGTTGTGACGTGACTTTGATCCGAACCCGACTAACACTCTTAAGTAAATTAAGCTTTAAATTCCTTTTTTTCACCTAGTAGATAGCTTCCGTTCAATTAGTGTCATTGCTTACAATTTGATTTCTAGTGCTTTGATTAACTTGTAATTGTTTCATGTTATTAGATTGTGTTTTATTTCATTGTTATCACACTCAATAAGCCAACTGCTTATTGAGTGGCTTATTGTCCAAAACCAAAAAAATTGTTTTGAAAGCAAAAAGGTATAGGGATTCGAACCTGTGACCTTTCCACACTCAAGCCTTATCACACACATACACGTGAACCAATCGCCCTATGGTCTTAATCATTTACCTTTCCTTTTGTTTTATTTTTAAACCTTTTTGTCTTTTATTTCTATTAATAAACTGGAAACGGCTTATTTCAATTTTCTGCTTATTCTAGACGTGTTACAACTTTAGTTTTGTACTCAATGTCGTTTTTCTGATTTTCTAAATGTTATTTTTCTCATATCTCGTACTGGAGTATTGAGTATTGTTGTTATTGTTGTTGCAAATATACTCCACTTATTCACTTACAACACGTGCAAAAGTTTTTCTTTAACCTTCTTTCGGTTGTTGGCAAGATATTGTCGTAAAGAGAGTGATTAACAGTTTATTGGAAATATGTCACGGGGTAAATTGGTATTTTCGTTGAAAATTGGTTGTATAGCTTTTCATTTTAAGAGGAGTAAATTGCATCGTTCGTCGACGTGGTTAGGGCCAAATCCCTCATTGCGTCCTTATCTTTTTTTCTTACATGAATTGTCCTTATCATGAGACTATGTAACACCATGCGTCCTTATCTCTCGAATTTGGCCTGAAACTATGTAACACCATTTTATTTTATTTTTTTTAACTTTTTTTAGAACAGCAAATGTTAGTAGTTAGTGGGTCGAGTCGTGCAATGACATTCAAGTGGAAGAATGTCTTCTTCGAACCCTCGCCTAGTTATGTTAGACTCCTTATCCGTTTCGCCTGAAAGGCCCTTGGCAGGTCTTGAACCCAAGACCTCCAAGAAACCTCCCCCAATGAAACCACTTAGTGGAACCTTGGTGGCCAACTGAGCTAAGCGAGTTGGTTAAAACTATGTAACACCATTGGTCCTTATCATTAGATATAAGGACGAGCGATATTACATAGTTTCAAAATAAGGGCAATTCATGCAAGAAAAAAAAGATTAAACCACAGGGACGAACGATGTAATTTACTCTTTTAAGGGTATATACCAAATGGAGAAGATGACACAATATTTATTTTTTTAATAATTACTATGTGGAAAGGTGTACACTTTTATTCTATAAATCGATTCTACAATTAAAATAATAATTGACATAAATTAAATGATGAACAGTAGAGATAATATATATAATTAATGACAATAAAGAAAGCAGTAAAATTGATGTGAACGAGGCTCGTGTTTAACACGATTCTTTTAAAACAGATTCGACATTTGTTTCCCATTGTACAATGTCCAAACTCCAAAGTTGTTGTACAGCTGGTGTCACACCCCATCATGGCGGAATATGGGGCACGATGTATAGATATCATCGCAACAATAGTGTGTCTATAGAGAGAACTAAATGAAATTGAAATATCATAAATGGTGACACAAAATGTCATGACAATATCTCAACAAATGCAGGAGTCTAGGTAAGTAGGTAAAAGTTCTACCTCTTACCAAAGACAAACAAATAAACAAACATCAAACATATATGTGTTTAAAATGTATCACTTATTCAAACAATGAAAAAAACTAAGAGGAAAGGGATTCCTCCTAATGCAGTCCTAGCAGCCTCTAGACTCTAGCCACTTCTAACATCATCCTTCATAACTACCTCACCTGAAAATGACACTAAAATCTATCAACATAAAGTTTGTGAGAACATATGTTTAAGTTATCTAAATATCATAAGAACTTGACATCCGCTGTAAATAAGTTGAAGAAAAATAAGTTAAAGCAATGGACTATAAAGTGATATTCATGTTACACACAACTACAAACATACCATACCATAACAATTAAGTACACATAATAAGAACAAATGCACCTACACCTATCCGAATCTTTCCCATGCCCAGTATGGAAGTTGAACTGATGTAGAAAATACGCGTTTAGGAAAACAACGTATTAATGTGGCAAGTATTAAATTCGACGGTTTAGGAAAACCGACAAATTGAATAAATGCGGGTTCGTTCTCGAAGGAGGTGTGTGTATTAGGTGCCAAAATAAAATCAAGTTTGGATTAGTGTCGTTTTTGGTTTAGAAGAGAGAAAAATAAAAGACGAGCTACGACTACGATTACACTACGACGTAATGACGTAAAACGCGAACGTAAATACGTAAAACGTAACAAAATTAAAAATTAAAGCTAAAAATTAATTAAAAAGTTTAAACTAAGTCTAAAATAATATAAATAAGAATAAAAATCCAACAAATATATTTTAAAACCTTTTATTAATTAAATATTCAATTTTAAATGCTAATTAAAGCCCTAAAATTAAATATAATTAACAAAAAGTCCAAAATATTATTTTATTGAACTAATAACTCACTTATATTATTTAAAGACTAAAAAGTATTTTTCCTAAATTTTAAAAACTATTTTTCTATTTTTAAAACACTAAAAACTATTTTTAAACTAAAATAATGATAAAAAAAATATTAAAATAATGCTAAAAATAATTTGACAATTTTAAAAATCCTAAATTATACTAATGAACAGTAGAAAAATGAAAAAGTTTGAAAAAAGTAAAAATTTTCACTAAAAGACAAAACAGTTTATAATTAAACCCTAATTAAACTAAAATTAAATCTAAAAATTACTAAAAAAGTGAACAGTAAAATCTTTTTAAACTAAAAGTCTTAAAATGTTTTTCTAAATTTAAGAAAATTTTTGAAACTGAAAATATAAATTTCTTGCACTAAAAGACAAAAATCAGTAATTTAAAAAGTAATTTAAAATGCAATTTAATCTAAAAAATAATAGATGAACAGTAAAATAAAAATAAACTAAATATAAAATTCAAAAATTAAATAAGAAAAATTACAAAATTGAAATCAGGTTATAATTCCTAAAATTTACCACTAAAGACAAAAAAGTAAAAAGAATGAAAGTGACACTTTGTTACTTTTGTCTATTTGCTAGGCAGTACCAAATATTGCACTAGCAGTGGGAATTTTGTTCCCACTGATAGTTATAGAAACAGGTCTGGGCAAAGATTTGCTTATAGTTTGAGATTGGCTTGATGTTTCTTGGCAACAAAGGCACCCCCACAACCAGTTGGGTTGTGGGGAGTCAATAATACAAGAAAAAGAGCAAGTCGTTCACAAAATTTTCACACAAAGGGGCCAAGAAAGTGATTGTTATGACTACTATGGGGTCTGATGACCTTTGCTGATGCAATTGGCAATTTGGTGAGCTTTGGCTCACCAAATCTTGCTCAATTCTACACCAATTCTCAACCAACTAAGCAGCAAACCTAGATACTACCCAGATCTACTAGCATACAAAAATTGGTGGTCAAATTTAACCTAAGCAAGCAGATAAGTTAACTTACTGATTTTAGCCTAGTCTTACCCGATTTTAAGCATACAAATCCTATTTCTTCTTACCAAAACAAGAAACAAATGATACTTTAACCCTCAACCAACCTGTAAGAGTTTGTGCAGATCATAATAAGGGCAATTATTTGTCAAATACTTGACCTAACAAGCAGATCCAAACACCCCCTTACAAGCTGTGAACTAAATTTAAACAAGCAGATCCTAACTAATCCATTCAAACTTGAATAATATGCAACCAACATATATCATAACATCAAACAAACATGAACTAATCCTAAAAACAGGCATTCAACACTAAAACAACCTAAATCAAACCACTACAAGGCAACAATTCACAATAAACTAAGCAACCTAATAATCACAAATTCAGCAGTCACTAAGGGGGTTCAACAAGATACCTTACTCAACTTGTTCAAGCTGAGTACACACCATGGATTCCACCAGCTCAGTGGAGCTTTTGAGTGCAAGGAAGTGAGCTTATGGCTTATGTTCTGATGTAGAGAGATGATGGTGTTGACTGCCCAGTCAACACCCTATATATCTTCAAGAAAAAAATTTGTTCATGCTAAGAAAGAATACAACAGGGGTGAAGTAATATCCAACTATCAAGCCACAAGCTGGCTTATCAATTAAGCAGCTTATGGCTCATAGCTTGTGAAATCAGTAACAATGAAAACCAATTTTTTGAAAACAAAACCTTGAAAATTCACCTTTTGAAAAACCTTTTTGAAATTCTAAGCAAACTAACCCTTATACAAACTAAGAATGCTTGTTTGATTGTCAGTCAACCAAGCATTCTAGTCTCTATAAAGTGAGATTAAAAACTGACTTTTGGCTAAGTGCCCTTAAACCAAAAATCAGTTTGAGAAAATCTTTAACAACTTTAAAAAAAAGAAACGATTACACTAATAAGAAGAGTAAAGAAGGAACTCAGGATCAAAACTTGCAAATTTTATATCATACTTTAAATATTCTTGAAAAAATATTACAAGTCTTAAAACTTGAACAAAGACATAGAGACACATGTCGTCTCTATATATACTATAGCTAAGAAGCATCTAGAAAAGCTAAGATACAAAACCCTAATTCTCTGAAATCCCTAAAAAGTCATTGGTCAAAATCTTGAGTCTTGGTCTTTGAGGCCTTCACGTGATTGATGTTGAAGCAACAACTATAAAGAGATGATCTGGGACGTTTGTTATACCTTTGGGAGCAAGGAGTATGTGAGAGACGTTGATTTGCTGGCAAGATTCTTCTTTTGCCTCTTTTAGTGCAGCAGGGGAGGTACAAGGGGGTCCATGGGTCACGAGTCAAGTGTTTGGGGAGTGGGAATGTGATGTGGATGTGGTTAATCAAGTTTCTAGACAAGCTTGTAACAAACCCCTTTGTTTTGACATGGATTATAGATTAGGGTTCATGGAGTTGTTTTGGGTGGATTAGCAGGTTTTGATGTGTTTAGGGGTTAAGCCATATGTTTCCCACGTTTTTACTACATTTGACTTATTTTGACCTGAAATAAAAAACGGGATTAATGGTTAATGGGGTGGAATGTGACGTGGATGAAGGGATGAATGTGATTGGGTGAGGATTTAAGTGGGGTGAGGTGTCAGTAGGTGATAGGATGGTTAAGGTTTGGATGTTTGATGGTTTTAGCCCCTATACTCCCAAAGATCATTCACTTTGTATTTAAAACAGCAAAAGTCCAGATCCCTTTGTAATAAGTTTGGAGGTCTTGTCAAACTTGGCACAACAAGTTTTCAAACTTGTTAAAAGGACTATAAATGCAAAAATGAGCATTCTTCAAGGGTTTTCTTAGACATGTCTTCAAACTTCAAGGATTAAACTTGTTCAAATGAATTCTCCAAGGACTTTTCTTGCCAAATCTTTAAAAATGAGGGACCAATGTTGACAATCTTCAAAACTTTAAGGACCATTTTGGAAATTCAGGATTCGGGTCCGGTTCTTTGTGCGGCTTCGTTTCCCGTGTTCGTTTTTGCTTGATTCCTTTGATCTTTTGGTGAATTCACGATATCCGTACCTAAAATACACAATGAACAAACACAAGCATATATTTGGGTATTTTGATGATATTTTTAGCGTTTTAAGCCATATTTGGACGATGAGACTATGTATAATTACAGTCTCATCACTCCCCCATACTAAACCATTGCCGTGTCCCCACGCAATGCTAGAATTAAGTATCGTAGCACTTCCAAAATTCATTTTATGATGACATTTATTGAAGACGTAAACTTAAATAAACCACCACACGCGTTTTAGACATAATGTATAGTTTTCATCACAATTAAGTGACTTTTAGGATCATAGAACAAGAACACGTGAATGCTTCGTTAGAAATAATTTCGTCGTCCTCGATTTTCACCCAATTCCATGCTAAGCGTGTAACGAGATCATTGTTATTATAAGTTAGCAACACGATCATATCTCATGAGTGTTGATTACGAACCTAAACTCCCTTGTTCCTACTTGGTATATCTTATATTTTATTTTGTCTTAATGATCACGAGGATACATCATTGACTTATGCGTGAATAGAGATTAAGTCTAAAAATAGAGTCTTAACGGTGTAACCAAAATCATTAAATTAATAATTCATCCTAATAGACAACGATGTCAAAAGATTAAGTCAACAAGAAGGATCGATAAACACGGTTTTATAACGGTTTTGAACATGAGACTTATTACCAAGACTTTTATACGCCCCCTAACGAAAGGGCATTATTATCATAGGTTTACCTCCATCTTTTATTCAACTCCGCCATGGAGCTTTTATTATGACTTCGGTCTTGCCTTGCCTTTTATTATCCGCCATCATCGGTGGTTTTATTATGGCCAAAGACATATATCGTCACGCTAAAGCGAATTTTAGATCTTTAAAGCTTCAAAGATTAAGACTTAATTCACTTTCAATTTGGGCATAGATTTTTCGACCTTGTGAGCTTCAAATTTTTGCTTAATTTAGGTGAGCACTTGAAATCTTATTATTAGGTGAAGCTTTCGATTATTCGGGTGCCAATACTTCAAAACCGTGACGCTGGCGATACCTTAATGTTTTCCCAATTTAATTACATGGAAGCTACTAAAACAAATTAGAAACCAACAATAGTGACTAAACCGCTAAATCAATATTTATTAACAATTTATTATACAAAAGCGTGGGGAGAATAAGCTAATAATTACTACACATGAGATCGTGAAAGATTACGAGACTTATAAATAACTCTATCATTTCTCGTCCTCATTTAAGAGACTTAGCCTAAAAAGTTAAGAAATCGAAGCTAAGTGCTCAACACGCACGGTCGAGTCAAAAATTACTCTTATTCTCACCAATCGGAAAACCTACATTCGTGTCTTAAACACTTATGCCAAACAAGAAAAATTTTAAAATTTGGCCATTTTTAGCCTTATTTTGCAATAAAACGATAACAAAACGTTGAAATTTGGATTGCATGGTGACGTAAGCAAGGTGAAGTATCTACTCACCCCCATACTAAAACTAAACATTGTCCTCAATGTTTCGAGTCTAGGGGTGTAAACACCCCCATACTAGAGACGAAGTCAAATGCTTAATCTCGAGCATGGAAAGGGTAAAACGAATAACCTAAAAGTCGTTTATGAATTATGCTATTAAGATAAACGTTAGAACATATAAGGATATCATCGGATATCAGAATCTCCAAAGGCAACGATCGAAGCTCGAGTGATCCGTAAAACGAACACGAGAGGCTTTAATGATGACGATGAACCTAATGAATCACAATCACAAACAACCACGGAACAAAGGTTGGAAGAGCACAAGTCCCCTCGTTACGTTAAACTAAGAAATCGATAATATTTACAAGGATAAGCATGAGAATCCCCCACGAGGCACCTTGTTTTTGATAACCGAGTCAAAAGCTCGACTCGAATCCCCATAAATGTGATCATTTAGGGATAATCTTTGTTTGGTCATTTTTGGTGGGGCTTACATGATAAACAAGGCCCAAAAGCAACCGGTACTAAGGACTAAGTCCTTTGATGATGCAAAATACCGGGATCGAAGATGGCGTCCTCATTTTCATGGGATAAACGAACCAACGCCACTTCAACACGTGCCAAAACCTCAAAGAGGTAGAAGAAAATAGATAAGAAGTAGAAAGGTGGCACAATGGGTAACTCAACAAAATGAGCTACTCGAGGTAGACTCACACCAAGCAAATGAATAAGATTTCCATTTATTGCATCGGTGGAAGACCGAGATTTCCCTTTACAAGCAATTCTGGGATCGTAAATCTCGTCCTCGGTGGAGAAATGTGAGGGAACATAAGGGGCTTCCCCCACACTAGATCCACACCAACCGTCGTCAAAAGGAGTAGACGAGGTGGTAGCACTCATAAAACGATGTGATGACGGAGTTAAATATGTAGAAAAATCTTTTAAAACATTTTTAAAATATTTTCCTTTTTCATCGTTTAAAAACTCTTTATGAAAACCCGATTTGATAATGTCAAAAATATTTGGCGTGTCAAATTAAATATTAGTCGCGCTAAAAATCCTCACATTTAAGTCATTGGTGGGAGGGGGTGGCGGATTATATAAGTTCTCAAAACGATTGTCAATAAAGAACACCGCCCCCTCGGGGTCAACATATTCGTCATCCTCATGAACGTCGATCTCATCGATTTCTTCATCAAAGATAGGCTTGTCAAACCAATGTTTGTCATTCCCCTCCTTGAGTATCTTAGAAACTCTCTCGAAAAGATCACGATCAAGCACGAAACCATCATCCATTTATGGGGATTGTTGATAAGTTAAATCCTCACGAATGTGGTAAACGTAATTCTTATTTGAGGAGTGTTGATTAGGTAACTCCTCGAGAATTGGATTTTGTTGGTCACATGAGTTGGTTCGTCATCGAAAATAAGACGTTCCAAGTCATTTAGTTCATCCTCGATTTTGGAAAGATCGACCTCACTTGTAGGTGGAAGTGGAGGCAAAAGAGCGAGCTCTCATTCAATGATTTCCTCAATATCGGGATCAAACTCGTAATCACCGTACTTCACATGTTTCTTTTTAGAAGAATAAAAAATTGCATGTGGATTTCGAAGTACGTGATCAATCTCGGCAAAATCGCCATCGTCATCGTCAAAGAAAGAGTCGATGTGAGCACTCACAACCATGGTCTTACAAGTCGAATGACTATGCTTAGGTGACTTTTCTAAGACGAGAGGATCGATGTCGATAAAACCTTTAGCCTCAACGGGTGTTGGGCTAGGAAAAGGAGGCACTTCGATGGAGTTAGAAGTTGAAGCCTCAAAGACGTGGTCCTTCGAAGGTGGTGAAGACGAGCCCATTTTAGTCATTGTCGTGATGGCACTAACGTCGCCCTTCGGAATTGTTGTTTCACTTGTTTCATCGAATTCATACCAAAGTGAATTTTCATTCATAAATTTACACATACCCTTTTGAATTAGGTATACGTATTCTTTATCATTAAACTCCTCATCTTTAAAACCGTTCTTCTTAATTTTTTCAAAACATGCATTAAGCCTCATTATTTCCGATAAAGTGTACATTTTGAAATCATTAGGTTTAGAAACATTAGGTTTTGAAACCTCGGTTTTTTCATGATCATTAAAAACTTGGGATTTACTCGTGAAAAAATCCATTTTATCATCCCCATATCTCATAGTAAGTCTCCCCTCGTGAACGTCGATTACGGTTCGAGCCGTCGATAAAAATGGTCGGCCTAAAATAATGGGACATTTAGGGTCACACTCGTAATCGGATATAACGAAATCCGCGGGAAAAACAAACTTTCCAACTTTGACATAGACATCCTCGGCTATTCCAATTGGTATTAAAGGAGTACAATTTGCAAGCTCGATTGTCATGTTCGTGGGGGTAAGTCTAGGTAATCTCATCAAATTCCAAAGATAATGAGGCATGAGATTGATGCTAGCACCTAAATCGGCAAGGGCTAAACATCCCTCAATCTCGGAAAAATCACAAGGTAGTAGAAATTGGCCCGGATCCTCTTCCTTTCTCGGCATATGCCTTTTGGGTTTTTTAAGAAGGATCGAAGCACAAGTTTCTTCAAGGGTTACTTTGGTTAGGTCGATAAAACTCTCTTTTTGAACCGTGGATGGAATTTGAGGTACACGAGGGTGTGCACTCTTTTCCTTGGTCGCCACGTTCACCCCATCTACTTTAGAACAATAAGACATCTTAGAAGTCGAGGGTTGAGAAGAAGGAACAACTCGAAATCCTTCAAGGTTAGGGGTAATCACACGACCTTTCTCACGAGATGAGGCGGCTTTACATTGTTCCTTCGGATGGCTTTACATTGTTCCTTCGGATTTGCAACGGTGTCACTAGGTAACGAACTCGATGAAGCACCCGAGGACTTGTTCATTATGGCCGAAAACATCTTTTTTATATCAATTTGTCCTTGCTCAATCTTCGTGTTTTGAAGTTTCAATGTATTAGAAAAGTCGTTTTTCAAAGTACCAATTTCTCCCTCTAATCGTCTCATATTAGCCTCATTCGTTTTCATATAATTTTGAAAATCGTTTGACGAACTATTTTGATTTGAAATAAAGTTCCCTTGGTTTTGATTACTTCTTTGAAAATTGTTTTGATTCCCACTTGAAAAATTGTTTCCTTGATTGTTGTTGTTTGAAAAATTCGAGTTTTGATTATTGTCTCGATTTTGCCAATTCAAATTCCGACCTTGATTATAGCCTTGATTTTGATTCGAAAAATTTCCTTGTTGATTATTTCCTTGAAAATTGTTTCGGTTTTGATTAAAATTATTGCCTTGGTTATAATTGCCTTGTTCTGATGGACCCGCGTTGTTTTGATTTTGAAAATTGTTGTTTCCATTTAACGCACTCACATTCGACGTTTGGCCATCCGTAGCCGCACACTCGTAATAATTATGAGGTCCACCACAAAACGTACACGAAACCTCAACCGCTTTCACCGTAGCGGGAGCGTCTTTCTTTTGCATTTCAACGAGAAAAGACGTAAACACGTTCGTCAACTTGTCGACTTTCGCATCAACTCTCTCACTGTCGCGATTAGAACTACTAACATTGGCGACATTGGCAACACTCGGTGCGTTGCGGAGTTGGTAAACCTTGGATCGGTTTTCGATAATTATCAATGCATCTTTCGGAGTCTTACACAAAAAGTTGCCACCGGCGGCGGAATTCAACGAATCTTGTTCTTGAAAATTAAGACCGTTGTAAAACGTATCGATTTGGTGCAACTCGAAAAAACCATGGTGAGGACATTGCCTAAGCAATTCCTTAAAATGATCCCACGCGTCTCTAAAAGATTCATTCGGTTTTTGCTCAAATTTCGTAATTTCATTTTTGAAAAACGTTGTCTTAGACGGTGGGAAAAAATAATTAAGGAACTTGGAGACGAGATCCTTCCACGTAGTTATGGAATTAGGTGGCTCTTTCTCGTACCAATCCTTGGCGGCACCATCGAGCGAGTACGGAAAAAGCATAAGCTTGACGACATCGGTGTCGACGTTCTTAAACTTGCTCGTGGCTAAAAGACGATCAAAATTCCGAATATGGTCGTGAGGATTATCGGCTTCACGACCTCGAAACTTCGTAGCTTGGATTAACGAAAGCATTCCGCTCTTAATCTCAAAATTCTCCACTTCGATAGCGGGAATTACGATCGCGTCTCCATAACCCTCGGTGGGCGCTTGGAGCAATTCCATCATCGAACGATTGTCGGCCATCTCGTCTAAGGTTTCTTCAACAACGATATTAGGAACATCGGTTTCTAATTCTCGTCTACGTCGTCGATTCCTTCGATAACGATTGCGTCGATTCGAAGCGTCACTAGAATTAGAATAATCCTTCGATCGAGTGCGCATGCACTAAGCGTAGAATGGGTGGTAGCAAAGAAGATTCTTTTTGCGGTTTTTCGATTTTTCAATTTTTTTGGTTTTTGATTGTTTTTTATTGTTTTTTTTTGGATTTTTGAATGTATTACGTAGACACAAATCTACAAATCTCCCCTCGAATCGATTTCTCGATTAAAGGAGCCTCAAAGAATGAAAACGATCACGTGGAGTGAACGCCTTCGATGACTTTAGAACGTTGGTGGAACACCAAAACGTTCAAGAGGGTTTAATCTTTGAAAACAAACAAATATATATGATACATAGATAATACTTGGGCGGCAAACCCTCGATTGGCTCTCTTTCTCAAAACACGCACAAGCAAGCGGGGGAAACGAGGAGGCGCTAAGAACTTAAGAGCCTTTTTCCCTTAGTTCGTGAAATACAACCGCCTTATACCCACCTTATAGTTTGTGTTAATTGAAATTAAGCCTCACGAAAGCATTTATCTATTTTGCCTTTAAACTTTTGCTTTAGATTCAAATACAATGATCGAGTGATGAAATCCCGAATCAAGGTTGCATTTTCACGCTTTTGGAGTACTTGTATATTTATTGTTCTACGTAAGTAAAATATAGTAATATATTCACAAGAAAAACGAAAATGATAATGGGATATCTACAATATGGTAAAATGATTGTTGTGTGTTTAATTTAGGAAAATTAAACACGATTTATTTGGATACTATAATATAATAGAGAAAAATAACAAAAATGAGTATGTGAGATATGTACGCTTTCCAAAAATTGAAAAGCAAAAACGCACTACTCACACAAACACGATACTAATAATGGCACACTAAAAACACCTCCCCGACAGCGGCGCCAAAAATTGATGTAGAAAATACGCGTTTAGGAAAACAACGTATTAATGTGGCAAGTATTAAATTCGACGGTTTAGGAAAACCGACAAATCGAATAAATGCGGGTTCGTTCTCGAAGGATGTGTGTATTAGGTGCCAAAATAAAATCAAGTTTGGATTAGTGTCGTTTTTGGTTTAGAAGAGAGAAAAATAAAATACGAGCTACGACTACGATTACACTACGACGTAATGACGTAAAACGCGAACGTAAATACGTAAAACGTGACAAAATTAAAAATTAAAGCTAAAAATTAATTAAAAAGTTTAAACTAAGTGTAAAATAATATAAATAATAATAAAAATCCAACAAATATATTTTAAAACCTTTTATTAATTAAATATTCAATTTTAAATGCTAATTAAAGCCCTAAAATTAAATATAATTAACAAAAAGTCCAAAATATTATTTTATTGACCTAATAACTCACTTATATTATTTAAAGACTAAAAAGTATTTTTCCTAAATTTTAAAAACACTTTTTCTATTTTTAAAACACTAAAAACTATTTTTAAACTAAAATAATGATAAAAATATTAAAATAATGCTAAAAATAATTTGACAATTTTAAAAATCCTAAACTATACTAATGAACAGTATAAAAATGAAAAATTTGAAAAAAGTAAAAATTTTCACTAAAAGACAAAACAGTTTATAATTAAACCCTAATTAAACTAAAATTAAATCTAAAAATTACTAAAAAAGTGAATAGTAAAATCTTTTTAAACTAAAAGTCTTAAAATGTTTTTCTAAATCTAAGAAATTTTTTGAAACAAAAAAATATAAATTTCTTGCACTAAAAGACAAAAATCAGTAATTTAAAAAGTAATTTAAAATGCAATTTAATCTAAAAAATAATAGATGAACAATACTATAAAAATAAACTAAATAGAAAATTCAGAAATTAAATAAGAAAAAATTCAAAATTAAAATCAGGTTATAACTCCTAAAATTTACCACTAAAGACAAAAAAAGTAAAAAGAATGAAAGTGACACTTTGTTACTTTTGTCTGTTTGCTAGGCAGTACCAAATATTGCACTAGCAGTGGGAATATTGTTCCCACTGATAGTTATAGAAACAGGTCTGGGCAAAGATTTGCTTATAATTTGAGATTGGCTTGGTGTTTCTTGGCAACAAAGGCACCCCCACAACTAGTTGGGTTGTGGAGAGTCAATAATACAAGAAAAAGAGCAAGTCATTCACAAAATTTTCATACAAAGGGGCCAAGAAAGTGATTGTTATGACTACTATGGGGTCTGATGACCTTTGCTGATGCAATTGGCAATTTGGTTGCTCAATTCTACACCAATTCTCAACCAACTAAACAGCAAACCTAGATACTACCCAGATCTACTAGCATACAAAAATTGGTGGTCAAATTTAACCTAAGCAAGCAGATAAGTTAACTTACTGATTTTAGCCTAGTCTTACCAGATTTTAAGCATACAAATCCTATTTCTTCTTACCAAAACAAGAAACAAATGATACTTTAACCCTAAACCAACCTGTAAGAGTTTGTGCAGATCATAATAAGGGCAATTATTTGTCAAATACTTGACCTAACAAGCAGATCCAAACACCCCTTTACAAGCTGTGAACTAAATTTAAACAAGCAGATCCTACCTAATCCAATCAAACTTGTATAATATGCAACCAACATATATCATAACATCTAACAAACATGAACTAATCCTAAAAACATGCATTCAACACTAAAACAACCTAAATCAAACCAATACAAGGCAACAATTAACAATAAACTAAGCAACCTAATAATCACAAATTCAGCAGTCACTAAGGGGGTTCAACAAGATACCTTACTCAACTTGTCCAAGCTGAGTACACACCATGGATTCCACCAGCTCAGTGGAGCTTTTGAGTGCAAGGAAGTGAGCTTATGGCTTATGTTCTGATGTAGAGAGATGATAGTGTTGACTGCCCAGTCAACACCCTATATATCTTCTAGAAAAAAAATTGTTCCTGCTAAGAAAGAACACAACAGGGGTGAAGTAATATCCAACTATCAAGCCACAAGCTGGCTTATCAATTAAGCAGCTTATGGCTCATAGCTTGTGAAATCAGTAACAATGAAAACCAAATTTTTGAAAACTAAACCTTGAAAATTCACCTTTTGAAAAACCTTTTTGAAATTCTAAGCAAACTAACCCTTATACAAACTAAGAATGCTTGTTTGATTGTCAGTCAACCAAGCATTCTAGTCTCTATAAAGTGAGATTAAAAATTGACTTTTAGATAAGTGTCCTTAAACCAAAAATAAGTTTGAGAAAACCTTTAACAACTTTCAAAATAAAGAAACGATTACATTAATAAGAACAGTAAAGAAGGAACTCAGGATCAAAACTTGCAAATTTTATATCATACTTTAAATATTCTTGAAAAAAATATTACAAGTCTTAAAACTGGAACAAAGACATAGAGACACATGTCGTCTCTATATATACTATAGCTAAGAAGCATCTAGAAAAGCTAAGATACAAAACCCTAATTCTCTGAAATCCCTAAAAAGTCCTTGGTCAAAACCTTGAGTCTTGGTCGTTGAGGCCTTCACGTGATTGATGTTTAAGAAATAGCTGTAAAGAGATGATCTGGGACGTTTGTTATACCTTTGGGAACAAGGAGTATGTGAGAGACGTTGATTTACTGGCAAGATTCTTCTTTTGTCTCTTTTAGTGCAGCAGGGGAGGTACAAGGGGGGTCCATGGGTCACGGGTCAAGTGTTTGGGGAGTGGGAATGTGATGTGGATGTGGTTAATCAAGTTTCTGGAAAAGCTTGTAAAAAACCCCTTTGTTTTGACATGGATTATAGATTAGGGTTCATGGAGTTGTTTTGGGTGGATTAGCAGGTTTTGATGTGTTTAGGGGTTAAGCCATATGTTTCCCACGTTTTTACTACGTTTGACTTATTTTGACCTGAAATAAAAAACGGGATTAATGGTTAATGGGGTGGAATGTGACGTGGATGAAGGGATGAATGTGATTGGGTAAGGATTTAAGTGGGGTGAGGTGTCAGTAGGTGATAGGATGGTTAAGGTTTGGATGTTTGATGGTTTTAGCCCCTATACTCCCAAAGATCATTCACTTTGTATTTAAAACAGCAAAAGTCCAAATCCCTTTGTAATAAGTTTGGAGGTCTTGTCAAACTTGGCACAACAAGTTTTCAAACTTGTTAAAAGGACTATAAATACAAAAATGAGCATTCTTCAAAGGTTTTCTTAGACATGTCTTCAAACTTCAAGGATTAAACTTGTCCAAATGAATTCTCCAAGGAATTTTCTTGCCAAATCTTTAAAAATTTGGGACCAATGTTTACAATCTTCAAAACTTCAAGGACCATTTTGGAAATTCAGGATTCGGGTCCGGTTCTTTGTGTGGCTTCGTTTCCCGTGTTCGTTTTTGCTTGATTCCTTTGATCTTTTGGTGATATCACGATATCCGTACCTAAAATACACAATGAACAAACATAAGCATATATTTGGGTATTTTGATGATATTTTTAGCGTTTTAAGCTCGATTTGGACGATGAGACTATGTATAATTACAGTCTCATCATGAACCCATATCCCCGTCGAGATATCTTGCCTCCAAGAAGATGATGTACATGTACTCAAAACATATGTACTCAGAACGCATGCCATAACACATAATAAAACATATAACATATCACATAAGTAGGCATATCACATAATAGCACATTAAGTCCACACATTTGAAAGACATAATATCAAAATATAAGAACATAGTACTAAGACATTTAAAAATAGTACAAGTGTCATCTCCATCCCATGCTGGAAAACATTTTAAAACTTAGTAAAAATGGGACTATGAACTCACCTGATTGAGCTTCTCTAAATATCCTGCGCACTAGCAAAAAGCTAAATAAATAAATGTACACTTATCAAGACATGAACTAAATACTAAAATGGCTCATCAATCTATGATGAAAATCTAACCTTCTCCCATACATGTACCTCACTTATATGCTCTAAGCACCCTATTACCCTTCTCTAACAAGTCCTAGACTTAGTCAAGTTCATAACTTATCCCGTTCACATTTTACCCAAAACAGTCCCGATTTTTAGTCCCCAAACTATTATCCAAACACCCACCTAAACAAACCCATGCTTTCTGTAAAGTAAACCCTATGCCTTTACATGTGTTAGATAACTCTTCGTTTTTGACCCAACCTTAAAGCTGTTGTTAAGGCCCCGATATACATGTATATACTTTTGTCTATCCGGATTTTATTGATTTTGAACATATAAAAAGATTGTTATGATCAGAGGGTCTTCCACAATTCCAATTGATTAGCCCTCTTCCAGATATCTTATATAACATATAACATAACTCTCATATTCGTTTGAAAGTCCAACTGTACTCCTAAGTACCTTAACCATCTTAAAACATTAATTTAAACCCGACTGATTTCAAAACTGTTTTGACCTCCGACTGTTGTAACATTTTTTGACCCACTTCCCTACCTCTAATTTAGTACTCGTTTCTTACATTCAAAAGCCAACTCAAATACCTTTTCAGAGGTACTTGGATCACATCATAAATGTTTCTAGAACTCTATATATGATCAAAACAATAGACCTAAAATTATGTCCAGTTTTTAATTACGAATTTAATTAAACTAACCTAATTAATTACCAAAAACTTAATTAATTACAAGCCCTAATTAATCTAATCAATATAATAACATTAAATCTAAGATTTTAATTTTTTTACTAACCCTAAATCCATCATATTTTGATTACCAATGATTTAAAAATAATTTAACTAAAAAGAGATTTGAAGGTTTTACCTTAGAATTTATGAAAGATGAAAAATTAATGAAGAACCCTAATTAGACTTCATGGATGTCAACTTAAGCTTGATCTCCAGGGGATTATGATGTGTTTTTAGTAAATAAAATCCTTATATATTTATTTAGGAACAATCCTAGCCCAATTACAAAGCCCGGTTTCCTTTTTCCCTTTTCCCCCTTCTTTCTTGCGTTTACACCGACTCCCCTCCCTTCTTTTTTATTTATTTTTTTTCTTTTTTTATTGTTTATTAATATATTATTAACATTACCTTAATTTATTTCAGCCCCTAAGACCTCCCAAACCTCAAAACCGTAAAACTAGTTAATTTTACGCGTATACCGTAAAAGACATAAAAATATATATTTTTATAAGAATTCTTGAAATATGAAATAAACTAAATAACTAAGTCCTAAATGGCTTAAAACCATCCCATAAATTATTCCTGTGACTTATCACCTTATCCGAGACCTCAAAATGCTAAACCCTAAATCGTAAGAATACGATTTACTATAGTACATATACGTACACATAAGATCTTAAAATAATGTCATATACTATCATAGCTACGTCCAAGTGAACTAATGAGCACGAACTAACCCCATCATAAGATCATATAATGTACCATGCACTACATGTAAGATGTCTAACATCCATTCAAAGGCTCAAATATTAACATATTGCACATAAACGCTTACTAAGAACAAAATTAAAGTCAAAGAGTCACTAATGGCAAATTCCAAAATATAGGGTTGTCACAGCCGGACTAAACACACTTGCCTGAAAGATTACTGAAAAGTTTGTGTGTTTCTGATCAGGCGGATGTTGTAAATCGTTTGGTAATGGAACTAGAAAAGACTACATTTTTTTGTTTTTTTATGTGTATTAAACTGAATGGGGCGAGGCCTTTATTTATAGTGAAAATTTGTCTTATTTTCAAAGATTAATATTTTCCTTGCATAACAAATCTTATAATATTAAACCAGAATTTTATATCAGAATAAAACACAAAATATATAATGTACAACTTGTTTAAGAAGTTTCCATCTATTCCAGAAATAGATTATAGAAAATTGGAAAAGTAAACCTGAATCAACAGCAAAAATATTGGCACATAGGCGAACATTCGGAGTTGCATTCGTGTCTGCAAGTCGTGCGGGCTCGCGTAAGTTTAGAAGCTTCGAACTCATTTTAACCCAAAAATCCCCTTTTCTACACCTCCCCCTGCGTGTGTACATGTAGGCTGATGAGATGGCATTTATACATGATCTCATCGTTCTTTTCGGGCTTTAAATGCATAAAAATGTCATAAAATACCATAAATATGCTTGTGTTTGTTTACTTGTGTATTTTAGGTATGGATATCGTGAAAAAGACAAAAGATCACAAGTTACAAGGAAAAACGGACACGAGAAACGAAGCCGTACAAAGAACCGGGCCTTAATCATGGAATTCTCAACAAATACCCTTGAAGACTTGAAGACAAACAAGATTGATCCTCATTTATTGAAGAAATGACACTTAAAACCCTTGTATATTCATAATTACAATTTTGGTCCCTTAAGTTTGTCAAAATTACACAAAAGGTCCTTCAACTTTGAAGAAATGGCAAGAATAGTCCCTCAACAAATCAAAATTGCCAATAATGGTCCCTCATGAAGTCAAAGATACATTGAAGACCTTTGAAGATCAAGAATGTTCAAAATCAGCCCTTGAAATATCTCAAAATGGCAAAAATAACCCTTGAAATCCTTTTTCCAAAGTTTTGTGCCAAAACTGCCAATGTGTGAAACTTATTAACAAAGCAAAACACGTTTTAGGGCTGAAAGACTTTGTTTACCAAAAATACCAAAGAAGAAGGGCTAAACTTGTGCATTGGAAACATTTGAAACGAAAATGCGCCAAACAAACACATTTCCCCCAATTTCGGATCAAAAAGCTTACTGTTCATCTTTTACCCCACCCAGAATTACCACCACTTAAACTTAGGGTAAAATACAATTACCTTTGCACATGAGTGATTCACATGTGCAGGAACTCATCCAAACCATAAAACCCTTAATCCCACTCACTATGGACCCCACCCCCAATTCCCGTTTAGCCAATCATATTGCAACTTACTCTCCAAGTTATGTGACGTGTCAAGATCAACATCCCACATCATTTGCTTCATTCCAAAGCTAAAATGAACAGCCTTGATCAAATTGGACAGCTCAAAATCAGAAAACGTCTAGAAGACTCAAGGGCATTTTAGAGAAATCACTTCTAGGGTTTGTGAATAGTGTTTAGCCAGGCATTTGCCTATAAAAGGAGACCTCAACATGTGAGAGTCCCTTTGTTCCAGATTTTAGCTTTTAATCTTTGTAATTCCTTTTTATGAAATAAAGTTTGAATTTCTTAAAATTTTGAGTTCTAATCTGTTATTTATAAAAGTTTGGTGTTTGAGAAGCTAAAATCTGAGTTCCATTTATATGTTTGAAGGTTTTTGAGGCAAGGTTTTAGTTTATAAAGCTTGGGTTTCAAAAATCAGAAAGTAGGCATTATTTTTTATCTCACTTTGTGTTTGTTCATCTTAGCAGCATTGGAAGCTGGTACTTGTTTTGCTAGTACCTCAGCTCAAACAATCCAGGGCCTGGATGTAGGTCTTGGAGGTTTACACCTTCTTCCCTTTTCATTTTCTCTTTAAGTTTCTGATTATTTGTGATTTTTGTGGATTATTGCTTGAATCTGTGTTATTGTGGGTGATTATTGTTGATTTGGCTTTGTTTGATGTTAATGAGGTGTTACTGATCTGATTTGTGGGTTGAATCTTCATAAGCCTTTGAAAATTTGTGAAAATAAGTTTTAAAAGGGTGTTTGGGATTACTGCATAAGTTGGATTTGAGGTTTGTTAAGTGCTTGTGTGTTGTATGCAAGTATTGGTATCTGTTATTTGGGAGCATATGTTCATCTGTTTGCAGGTTTTAAGGCTTTGAACACATTGATTCATAGATTGGCTATAAATTCTTCATAACTTGGTAAAATTAGCTAGGATTTTGAGGACACCTAGATCTAAGCATAGGTTAAGGGTAACAAGTGCTAAATCATAGTTAATCACACCAGGGTAGAGGGATTTGAGGCTTGAAATTGGATTAAGTGTCAAGTATATCAGCAAACTGTTTCTGCATATTGTTCTTTGTTCATCAGTAACTTTTTGTGCTTTGATCTTGCTATTTACTTTGATTCAGTGTTTGATTCTTGTTGCTTTGTGTTTATTGTTAGTTTATATAGCTTGTGTGTGCATCTGGTTAAGTTTGGTTGGCTTATTTTGCTTAAATATGCTTATTAAGTGCTTAACTGCTTATTTGCATATCTGGTGCTTATCTGGTGACTGTTTGGCTTATTGTGGCTTATTTTGTGGATCATTTTGTGATTTTATTGTTGCTATTGACTCCTTGTGGTTCACTGATCACAAGGGTGCCTTTGTTTCCAATTGAATCAAACCAGAACTCTCAAATAAGCTTGGTCAATTAGTCAAAGCAGTGGGAACTCCTTTCCCCTGCTAGTTGCCACTGCTAGTGCAATTTTGGTGTCAGCTTATCAATAAGCTATAATAGCTTATTCCAACCTGCAACAACTTTGTTTTTGTAATAGGTGCTCATATTTTGACCCATTTGTTCATCCTGGAGCATTTGGGTGGTTGACTTTTAGGTTTGACTAGAAAACCAACTCCTTTGACTTTTACATAAGTTCATTTGTGCTTATTCTGGCTTATTGCTTGTGCTTATTGGATTTTTGTTGATTGATATTGCTTATTGAGTCCATTTGAAAGCTTTTGCAAGTTGAATCAGCTTCTGAGGTGCATTATTTCTCAAAAATGACTATTTTGTCGTTTTGTGGATTTTTGCTTTTCTATTTTCTGGCTTATTGAGTGAGCTTATTGGAAATTTCTTTTGACAGATCTCTTAAGCATCCAAAAATAGGGTTGTGTGTCAAATTATAGCTTATGGCATTAGCTTATGGCTTAATGGGCTGAAAAGCCCAATAAGAATAAGCTTGGTGTTCAATAAGCTGTGATAAGCACATTTTCAGCTTTTGGGCCTTTAGAGTTTTGTTCTTAGAATTAAATTTTAAGTCAGATAGGGCTTTTCCAAGTCAATTGGGCCAAGTTTGACTTTTTGGGCCCAAAAGCCCATTTGTGTTGACTGAATTTGGATTTGGCCCATTTGAGGGCCCATTAGGGGTATTTTGGTAATTTCACTTTCATTTTCTGATTATTTAGGTTAAAATAAACTAGTTTGCAAGTTTTTAGAATTTTTTATAATTTTTGGATTTTTAATATTATTTTATTATTATTTTATTATTATTTTTAAAATTTCACATTTTCCAACTTTTTACATTTTTCTTAGGTTTAATACATTAAAATAGGAATTTAGCAACTTTTAGAATAATTTTATCACTTTTAGATTAATTTTTATAGTTATTTTAAGTTTTAATAGTTTTTAAATCATTTTAAATAGTTTTTATTAGTTTTAAAATCTCTAAAAATAGTTTTTAATCATTTTAGGTCATTTTAGAGGTTTATCAATTGAAAAATCTTTATTTGGGCTTTTTGATAATTTATTTGATTTTTAGGGCTTTAATTAGCATTTAAAAAATTGAATATTTAATTATTTAAAAGGTTTGAAAAAGTTTTGATCATTGGTAAACTCTTAGTTTATTATTTTTGATTTTTGGTGAATTTTTTGTAATTTTTAGAATTTATTTTTATTTTTGTGGTTTTTAAGCTTCTACGTTTTAACTTTCTAGTAGTGATTTTGTGTTAATTTTTATTTTTACGTCTTCGTCATTTTCTCTTCTAATCCCCTTCTAAACCAATCATTAATCACAAACATTTGACAAGTTTTTCACACACATATACCTCCTTGGGAAACGAACTTGGAATCCATCTAGGGTCATTAGTGTTTACGTTTTCCTAAACGTACACTCAATACTTACCGCTTTTACGTCTTTTTCCTAAAGGGTGTATTTTACCACAATCACTTTGGCGCCGCTGCCGGGGAGGTGTGTCGTGATTAATTTGCATTGTTGTTTTTAATATTAACCAAATAGTATTTGTATTAGTAGAACTCTACTAATACGTATTATCGGTTTTCTTGGTTTTTCTTGTACAAATATTATTAATATATTGTATTAAGTATCACAATAAATTTACAATATCTCCAAAAGTGTGAAAACACAACCTTAATTGGGATTTGATCTCCTAATTATTGTATTCGAATCTCAAACAAAAAAGAAAAAGGCAAAAATAGATAAATACTTTCGTGAAGCTCGATTTTGAAAAATACAAACTATAAGGTGGGTATAAGGCGGGTATTATAAAATATACCCTCAGGAAAAAGGCTCTTAAGTGCTTCGCGCCGCCTCGTTTCCCCGCTTGCTTGTGAGTACTTTGAGATTGAAGGCTAATCGAGGGTTTTGCCGCCCAAAGTATTATTACGTATACTATATTTGCTTGGTTTCTTTGTGATTAAACCCTCTTGAACAATTTGGTTTTCACCAAAGTTCTAAAGTCATTCGAAGGCGTTCACTCCACGTGATCGTTTTCATTCCTTTGAGGCTTCTTTAATCAAGAGTTTGATTCGAGGAGAGATTTTGTACTTGTTGTCTACGAATATACACCAAAATCCAAAAAAAATTAAATATCATCAAAAACACAAAAAAAAAATTGAAAATTCACAAAACACCCAAAAAGAATCTTCTTTGCTCACCTCCCATTCTTCGTGAAGTTTATGATCACTCGTAATCAAGCAAAACGAGCTCGTAAACGACTTCAAAAACAAGCCAATCAAGAGACGTTGATTGTTGAAGAACCTTCAATTGTTGAACCTATTGTAGAACAAGAAGTCGTCATGGCTAATCGTACTATGATGGAGTTGCTACAAGCACCCACCGAGGGTTTTGGAGAGGCTATTGTGATTCCCGCCATCCTTGCGGAGAATTTCGAAATTAAGACGGGTTTAATGTCGATGTTGCAAGCAAATAAGTTTAGAGGTCATGAGAAAGACAACCCGCATTACCATATTAGGAATTTCAACCGTCTCACCGCCACTAGCAAATTTAAGGATGTTCCACATGACGCCATTAAGATGATGTTGTTTCCATACTCGTTGGATGGACCCGCAAAAATTTGGCCCGAGAAAGAACCGCCAAATTCGATTTTGACATGGGCCGATCTCGTTTCTAAATTTGTGAACAAGTTTTTTCCACCATCTAAAACAACACACTTGAAAAATGAGATTTCACGATTTGTGCAAAGAAATAATGAAAGTTTTTCAATGGCATGGGAACGTTTTAAAGAGATGTTACATGAATGTCCACACCATGATTTTACGGAATTGCATCAAGTGGATACTTTTTATAATGGGCTTAATGATCATGAACGAGATTATTTGAATGCCGCCGCGGGTGGTAATTTTTTGTGCAAGACGAAAAATGAGGCTTTACAAATCATTGAGAATAGATCTAAGGTTTATAACCCTCGAAACACACCGAGTGTTGCCAATATGGGTTCGTCATCTTCGTCACAATCGTCGCGTAGCATTAATGCCTTACATAATGAAGCTAATGAGGAAAATCGGTTTTTTGATAGATTTGCTAATCTAATGTCCCATTGGAAGGCTCAAGAAGCTTCCAATTCCGCTTCGGTTAAAGCGATTGCTAAGAGTTGTTTATCTTGTGGAGGAGCTCATGATCTTTCCGAGTGCATTACCGCGGATGGTAACACTTCGAGTGCTTATGTAGCAACGGGAACTTACAACCAAAACGGTCAAGGTTCCCGCCAAAATCAAGCTCCACCAAACCAAAATGTTAACAATTATCGAAACAACAACCAAGGTAATTACCAAGGCAACACACGCAATTACAACAAAGGGAATTATCAAAGTGGGAATGGACAAATTTCTAATCAAAACCAAAACCGTGATTTTCAAAACACTACAAAAGGTTTTCAAAATGCTCACACTAAAAATTTGCAAGGAGAATTTTTGGATTATGCAAAAGCAAATGATGCTAAATTTGATAACATGCAACGTGAGATGATTAGTGATAGGTGTGTAAACACCCATCCTTTTACCACTTAAAACTGGCTAAAACAAGACCAAAACACGTATTTAATATCATTTGTTTGGAATTATGCGTGGTTTTTGTGTTTATTGTGTTTTCAGAGCTAACCGGATGAATATTGAAGAAAACATGGGATTGCACGGGTTTTATCGAAGAAAAAAAGACTCAAGATGAAGTCTATTGTCCAAGAGATGCAAAAGATTTGAAGTCAATGGGCCTATTTGAAGATTTATCGAAGAAAAGGACCAAAGATGGAAGATTTACATAAGTCGAAGAAACTCAAGTCTATTAAACGAAGAAATTAAAAGACGAGTTGAATTTAATCGACGACAAATCCCGAATCAGAATCGAAAACGTCAACTTTTCTGAAAAGACGAGAAGACAAGAAGAAAGGGAGAAAGCCCACTCACCAACCAAAAGACAAGGCTATATAAAGGATTCCCCTCACACACTTAGGGCCAGTTTTTAGTTTTTTAGTTTTCTCTTCTTTTTCTTCTCTTGTTCGTAGCATCACCATCACCACTAGGGTGATTGGTGATTTTAATCTTTGTTCTCCAAATCTTATAATTTTAATCTTTGTTTTGTGATTGTTAAAACCTTAATCATTCAATACATCTTTCCATTTTTCATCTTGTTCATCATCATCTTTCATCTCAAGTTCTTAAGTTTTTTTTTTTGGTTCAAGTTTGATTTTAAAAAGTTGTTGAATTTGTGTTTTTATGATGGGATTTGATCCTTGTAGTTAGTAGATGATTATTGGTTAGTTTGGTAAAACCTTTTTGAGTATTTGGGTCAATTTGATTAAAAATCGTTCTTCCCTTAATGTTACTGTTCTTCAGTTCTGAATTTTCCGCATAGACCACTTTTTCCGCATAAGGCTATTTTTCCGCATAAGGCACTTTTTCCGCATAAGGCTATTTTTCCGCATAAGGCACTTTTTCCGCATAAGGCACTTTTTCCGCATAAGGCTATTTTTCCGCATAAGGCTATTTTTCCGCATAAGGCACTTTTTCCGCATAGACCACTTTTTCCGCATAAGGCTATTTTTCCGCATAAGGTTATTTTTCCGCATAAGACCTTTTTTCCGCATAAGACCTTTTTTCCGCATAAGACCTTTTTTCCGAATAGCCAGTTTTTCCGCATAAGACCTTTTTTCCGCATAAGACCTTTTTTCCGCATAAGACAATCATTTCGCATAGGCCATTTTTCCGAATAGGATTTTATTCCGTGTAGGACTATTTTTACGAGTAGGATATTTTTCAGTTTTAATTCAAGTGTTGCTTTTTAATTGTTTTAAGTTTATATCATTATCGTTTTATTCATTTCCCTATTTAGTAGATTAGAAAACCAAACCCATTTTTGGACACCAAGAACAAATCATTCCACTTTAAACCGTGATCAATTCGAGAGGATACCGAGAATTATTTTGAACCTAATAAAAACGCATGTATCAAATGGCGCCACTGCCGGCTCTTCTCGTTAAGATCAAAAGTTTTTTGTGAGAACTTGGATTTTGGGATCCGTTCCCCGTGAACGTTACTTTTTCGCAAAAATTTTCAAAAAATCCTAAAAAATATAAAATTTTCAAAAATATAAAAAAATTAAAAAACCATAAAAACCAAAAATATTTTTGCTTTGTTTTTCTTGGTTCGTTCTTTTGCAGGTGTATGCGCACTCGATCCACGTCTTATCAAGAGCCCGAGCCTCTCGATAACCTAGACATGGCTGGTGTACAAAACAACAATAACATACCACCTCCGAACAACAATAATAACAACAACAACCCACCTTTCAACAACATGAACAATAATCACAACAATGAGCCCCTTCCGGATAATCGCCCGATGATTGAATTGCTGCAAGCTCATGTAGATGGCAACACGGATCCAATTGTCATACCTCCAATTGCCGCCAACAACTTTGAGCTCAAGTCAGGCTTTATCCAGATGGTCTCCGCTCAACCATTCTTGGGACGTACCATTGATGATCCACACGACCATATCAAGAGATTCTTGCTACTCACTAACACGGTCAAGTTCAATGGAGTTCCACAAGAAGTTATCAGGTTACAACTTTTTCCCTTTTCTTTAGAGGGACAAGCCCGTCATTGGCTTGCTAAGGAACCGCCACAGAGTATTCTCTCGTGGACGGATTTGGAAACAAAGTTTATCAATTACTTTTTTCCACCCTCTCGTACTACCGCTTTGCGGAATGAGATCATAAATTTTGAACAAAAGTACGATGAGTCATTCAGTGAATCTTGGGATCGTTTTAAAGATCTTTTAAGAAAATGCCCACAACATGGTTTTACCAAAGTACATCAAATTAATACTTTTTACAATGGTTTAAGCATGAGTGACCAAGATTCACTGAACAGTGCCTCGGGGGGTAATCTATTGGCTAAGACTTCCAATGCTGCTTGGGACATCATTGAGAATAAATCTCGTGTACAAACCAAGAGTGTTCGGACCAATGTCGCTAGTGCTAGCACTAGTGACAGCGACAAGCGATTAGACAAAATCACTACACTTCTTGAATCGCTTGTCACCCACACCGTCAACAACAACAACAGCAACAACGCCAAACACGCTCAAGTGAACGCTGTCAGCCAACCTTGTGAGATATGCGGTGGTCCTCACTCTTACACCACTTGTACTGCCACCCAAGACTACCCTGCTGAGAATGTGAATGCAGCATATGGCACCTATCCTCAACCTGCTTATCAATCTAGACCCCAAGGTGACCGTAATTTGCTTAGCTATCGATCCAACAACTATCTTTCCCCACCTGGCTTTCCTCCTACCAACCCAAACCAACAACAAAACCTTAATCGCCCTCCTCAACAACAACAACAGCCTCGACAACCATACATACCTCCTCACAAGCAGCAACAACCGCCTCAACATAACAATCAAGTCTACCAACAACCTGCTTACCAACCACCTGCATACAATGCTCCTCCCAACCAAACCACCACTGCATTACACCAAGAGGTTGCAACCTACATGAGGACCAATGATGTGATCGTGGAAAATCTACAACAGGAAGTGCGAAACTTGAAAGCAGACTTGGTCAAGCAAGGAAACGATTTAAGAGCCGACATGAGAAATACGTTGGATAGCCAAACTAATGACTTGAGGAACATGATGGCTAGTTTCTTCCAAGGTAATCAACCCTCTTCTTCGGGTACTCTTCCGAGTAACACCGTTGCGAATCCAAGAGGGGAGATGAAAGCAATCACCACTCGCAGTGGCAAAGGTACCAAGGAACCCGAGCTTCCTATACCTCCACCGGTGGTTGTGACTAAGGAGAACGAGTCACCTGCTCCTATTCCTCATCCTTCTCCTTCCCCAATTTCTCCACCTCTTCCTTCTACCCCTCCTCCACCCAAGGATATGAGTAATCCTATTCTCCCAAAGCCTTCCTCTTCTTCCAATATACCTTATCCATCTAGGTTGAGGAAAGAGAAGCTCAAAAGCAAGGATGATATTCAGGTTTCGAACTTCCTTAAAATGTTCAAACAACTGAATTTCAATATCTCCTTCGCTGAGGCTCTCGCTCACATGCCCAAATACGCGAAAATGTTTAAATATCTTCTGAGCGACAAGGAAAAGCTCCTCGATATTGCCAACACCCAACTTAATGAGAACTGCTCTGCAGTGCTCTTAAGGAAATTACCAATCAAGCTTGGTGATCCGGGTCGTTTTCTTATCCCTTGCAATTTCCCGGGAGTAGAGAATTGCATGGCCCTAGCCGATCTAGGTGCCAGTATTAATCTCATGCCTCTAAGTGTTTGGAAGCAATTATCTCTCCCAGAGCTAGTCCCCACCAAAATGACTTTGGAATTAGCTAACCGTACGGTTGCTTATCCAGCGGGGATAGCCGAAGATGTCATTGTAGGAGTCGACAAATTCACCTTCCCTGCTGATTTTGTTGTCGTCGACTACGAGATGGACCCCCGTGTGCCACTTATTGTTGGTCGTCCATTCTTAAGGACCGGTCGCACTCTCATTGATGTTGAAGCCGGTGAGCTTATCATGAGAGTGGGTGACGATAAAGTAGTCTTCAACATGGGAAAGTTGTCTAAACAACCTTATTCCAACGAGAGTGTTAATTGTATTGACGTTCTGGATGAGGCTTGTGAAGCACACTTTATTGATGCTTGCAAAAGTATTCCTTCCTCTCTTCCCAATGTTGAGACCGTGTCCTCCATTGATTCATCGTTGTCTCTATTTGGAGATAGTGATTTATTTTGGAACAATCTTGAAGATACCATGGGAGATGTGAATTTAGCTACTAATGATTCTCCTATCGATGGGGATGAAGACATGAATTTCTTTGACAATCTTCTCACCGAAGACAATCCTTCACCTCCATCTCCCACGGTTATTGCTATCGATGCCACGACTTTGAAAACGCCTCCCGTCGAAAATCCTCCGGATTTGGAACTTAAGGAGTTGCCGCCACATCTCGAGTACGTGTTCCTTGACGACAACAAGAAGTCGCCCGTCATTATTGCGACAGATTTGAAAGATGAAGAGAAGACTCGCCTCGTTGCCGTGCTGAAAGCTCATAAGAAGGCTATTGCGTGGAAGATTTCGGATATTCGTGGAATTGATCCTCACTTCTACACGCACAAAATTCTCATGGAGGACGACTATAAGCCCACTATTCAAAGCCAACGAAGGGTGAATCCAAAAATCCATGAAGTCATCAAAACAGAGGTTATCAAACTTCTTGATGCGGGTATGATTTACCCTATTTCGGATTCACCATGGGTTAGTCCAATCCATTGTGTGCCCAAGAAGGGCGGAATAACCGTTGTTCCCAACGAACACAACGAGTTGATTCCCACTCGTCTCGTTACTGGGTGGAGAGTTTGTATAGACTACCGCAAACTCAATGATGCCACGAGAAAGGATCATTTCCCTCTACCTTTTATGGATCAAATGCTTGAACGTTTAGCGGGTAATGAATATTACTGCTTTCTTGATGGTTTCTCGGGTTATTTTCAAATACCCATCGATCCCCAAGATCAAGAGAAGACAACATTCACTTGTCCCTATGGCACTTTTGCTTACAAAAGAATGCCTTTTGGCTTATGTAATGCGCCCGGGACTTCCCAACGGTGTATGTTAGCTATCTTCCATGACATGGTTGAACAAACCATGGAAGTCTTCATGGATGATTTCTCGGTCTTCGGGGATTCCTTCTCTTCTTGCCTTGCCAATTTGGAACGTATGCTTAAGCGGTGCGAAGACACTCGCCTTGTTCTGAATTGGGAAAAATGACATTTTATGGTAAAAGAAGGCATCGTGCTGGGACACAAAATTTCCAAAGCTGGTCTTGAAGTAGACCGTGCTAAAGTCGATGTTATCGCAAAGTTGCCTCCACCTTCAACCGTGAAGGGTGTGAGAAGTTTCCTGGGTCATGCGGGCTTCTACCGTCGATTCATCAAAGATTTTTCTCAAATCGCTCGCCCGATGACCCACCTCTTGGAAAAAGATACTCTTTTTATCTTTTCCATAGAGTGTCTTGAAGCCTTCAACTCACTTAAGGATAAGCTAACTAAGGCACCCGTCTTGGTTACCCCTAATTGGGAGCTTCCCTTTGAGTTGATGTGCGATGCTAGTGATTTTGCTATTGGAGCGGTTCTGGGAAAAAGAGTGAACAAACACTTCCAACCAATCCATTACGCTAGCAAGACAATGACGGGGGCACAATTGCATTATACGACAACAGAAAAAGAGCTTTTAGCTGTTGTCTATGCCTTTGAAAAATTTCGCCCCTATCTTGTCCTTTCCACCACAATCGTGTATACCGATCATTCCACGTTGAAGTACTTGTTGACAAAGCAAGATTCCAAACCAAGACTTCTTCGCTGGGTTTTGTTGCTCCAGGAATTTAAAATCGAAATTCGCGATAAAAAAGGAGCTGAAAACCTAGCCGCGGATCATCTCAGCAGACTTGAGGATCCTTACCAAGGGGATCATCCGAATAAAGAAATCAATGATTCCTTTCCCTTGGAGACCTTAATGTCTATACATTCGAATTCTAATGAAACCCCGTGTTTTGCAGACTTTGCAAACTACTTGGCGGGTGGAATTCTCAAGGAAGGGTTGACGTCCCAACAAAAGAAAAAGTTCTTCACCGACATTAAGACTTACTTTTGGGACGACCCTTACCTATTCAAACAATGTGCTGACCTGATTATTCGCCGATGTGTTGATGGACCGGCAGCGTCTGAAATCCTTGATGCTTGCCACAAAGGACCCACCGGTGGTCACTTTGGTCCCAACTACACCGCCAAAAAAGTGTTTGATTCCGGATTTTATTGGCCCTCCATATATCGTGACGCTCACGATATGGTTAAACGATGTGATGCTTGCCAGAAACAAGGCAAGATCACACATAAAGACGAGATGCCTCAGAATTTCATTCAAGAGTGTGAAATCTTTGATGTTTGGGGTATCGACTTTATGGGGCCATTCCCTTCTTCTAAAGGAAACAAATACATCCTTGTAGCCGTTGACTACGTTTCTAAGTGGGTTGAAGCCAAAGCTTTACCTACTAATGACGCAAGGGTGGTTTGTAACTTTTTGAAAGCTCTATTCGCTAGATTCGGTGTGCCTCGTGCCATTATTAGTGATCGTGGGACTCATTTTTGCAATGACCAATTTGCTAGAGTCATGGCTAAGTACGGTGTAAATCATCGTCTTTCCACAGCCTACCACCCACAAACTAATGGCCAGGCTGAAATATCCAACCGAGGACTTAAGCGAATTCTAGAAAGAACCGTGGGAGAGCATCGTGCCGCATGGGCTCATAAACTTGATGATGCTTTGTGGGCTTTCCGTACTGCTTACAAGACCCCGATCGGCTGTACGCCTTATCGTCTTGTGTACAGGAAAGCGTGCCACCTCCCCATTGAGTTGGAGCACAAGGCTTACTGGGCCTTGAAGTGGGCGAATTTTGATATCAACAAAGCCGGTGACCTACGCAAGATCCAACTAAATGAGCTGAATGAACTTCGGAATGAGGCTTATGAAAATTCTTTAATCTATAAGGAACGGACTAAGCTCATTCACGACTCCAAGATAAAAAACCGTGAGTTCCATGTTGGAGACAAAGTCTTACTTTTTAACTCTCGGTTGAAAATCTTTTCGGGCAAGCTCAAATCTCGTTGGTCCGGCCCATTCACCATCGCCCAAATTTTTCCATATGGTACTCTCGAGCTCGCTCAACCTAATGGACCTAATTTTAAGGTGAATGGCCAACGAGTGAAGTTGTACTTTGGTGAGGACACCTCTCAGGAGGTGATTCCATCCCTCACCACGTTCCCCATGAACTAATTTTGGGTCGAGTCAGGCTCGTGACTCGGTTATCAAAAACAAGCGCTCCTCGGGAGGCAGCCCGAGTATCTATCCCTTTAATCCCCTAAGTGTAGGGGAGGACCTATTTTGGTCGTTTGTGTTTGTGTGGTGATGTGATTACAGGGATAACTGCAATCTTGGAAATCTTTGAAGAACCGTGCTCCCGTGTTATCCGAAATCCGGTTCTATCTCTCCACTATCGTGATTCAATTTTCTTCATACTCACATTTGAAATTGATCACTTTAGTCGTCTCTTCCTTAACTCGAGTTAACCAACGTGCACAATGTCATAAGTGTAGGGGAGACTTTTCCCACATGCTTTAACATTGAGGACAATGTTTACCTTAAGTGTAGGGGGGACTTCTATCGAAGTTTTAAGTGGACTTTTCCATGAAAATGCCTTCATTTAACCAGAAAATCCTATTTTTCAACATTTTTCAAATTTTTAATTAACTTTGGCCATTTAGTCGTAATTTTTAAATTTTTATCGTTGCTTTCATATGTATATATCCCGCAATAAAGTCAAAAATATTAATAAGTGGTGTAGCTAGTTTAGAAATCTTTGACATATTAGGCCCGTTGCGATTATTTTGACTCAACCCGAATAGACTTATCCAAGTTTATTCTAGCTAGTATCCTTAACCATATAGACCTTTGGTTTATTAGGCTAAGTGTCCACGAGTCTCATTACTTGAGATTTTAAAATTGTGGAGGACGAGAAATGATAGAGTCAATTATAAGTCGGTATTCTTGCGCAAGCTCACTTGGTGTAATTATTTGCCTATTCTCCCATCACTTGCTAATAATTTATCTGCAATAAGTAAGGTCGTACTATTTGAAAAGTTACTTAGCTTCTAGCCCAAGATCGTTTAAAAGTTGCTCGGTAATGATAAGAGTTCATAGCCAAGGCATAACTTATGAAGCGGGGCGCGAAGATTGGCGAGTCCGAAAAGGCCCTAACAAGGCATGAGGATTCCATTTTATTGCTGAAGATCCAAAGTGATGTGAAAAGCATTATTCCAAAAATCAATATGAAGGATCAAGACTCACGACGAAAAGCAATCAACTCCCATAAAGATCATGGAGAAGTCTATCCGAAAAGACCCTAACAAGGTATGAGGATAAATAGATCCAAGTCCGAAAAGGAGGCGGATCGTTGTATCTCAAAATCCCAATTAGAGATTGAAGAAATAATCATGAAGTCGTGGTCAACAAAGTTGGAGTACCCCTCAAAAGTCTCCAAGTGAAGAAACTCTATTATGATGAGAAGACCATTATTTCAAGAACGTCTCTCGAAGATATGAAGTATGAAGTACATGCCAAATATCGGCCCGAGAAAGGTCTCAAATCGTGAACCGAGTTATGCCAAGATATGAACTTTTTGATATCCCAAGAAGCAGTTTTAAGAGATTTTGTCCTTTAGCTAACTATTGATCAAATCGTCCTACTTTGCTTTCAGCCTAAATAAACTATCGAAATAAGTCCAAAAAATGCATCTTCATGATCATTCTAAGACAAAAATAAAATATAAGAGATACACATAGGAATAAGGGAGTGTAAGCATTTAATTAAGCCATGTGTGTAAGTGTTTGATTTACTAACTTATAATAACAATGATCTCGTTTTCAAGCTTAGTTTGGGGAAAGTGAAACTTGAGGGTGATAAATCTTCGCAGCACCAAAGCCCTAATGTAAGTCCTTGATTTCTTTGCAAGTTATTTCCATCCTTTTGTTTATTTTAAAGTTTTAATTTCTCTTAGTATTTTGATTTTTATTTAGTAGTATTTGAATAAGGCCAAGGTTGATTAATTATGAGAAAAGTGTAAATTTGTTTTATCACTAAGCATTGCATGAGGGCATGACAATGGTTAAGTGTAGGGGATTTGATAGGTGTGTAAACACCCATCCTTTTACCACTTAAAACTGGCTAAAACAAGACCAAAACACGTATTTAATATCATTTGTTTGGAATTATGCGTGGTTTTTGTGTTTATTGTGTTTTCAGAGCTAACCGGATGAATATTGAAGAAAACATGGGATTGCACGGGTTTTATCGAAGAAAAAAAGACTCAAGATGAAGTCTATTGTCCAAGAGATGCAAAAGATTTGAAGTCAATGGGCCTATTTGAAGATTTATCGAAGAAAAGGACCAAAGATGGAAGATTTACATAAGTCGAAGAAACTCAAGTCTATTAAACGAAGAAATTAAAAGAC
The DNA here is from genome assembly GCA_025667525.1 of Glebionis coronaria. Lineage (NCBI taxonomy): Eukaryota > Viridiplantae > Streptophyta > Magnoliopsida > Asterales > Asteraceae > Glebionis > Glebionis coronaria. The sequence continues at coordinate 407,700,258 of CM046882.1, read as the reverse complement.
GAGTTGAATTTAATCGACGACAAATCCCGAATCAGAATCGAAAACGTCAACTTTTCTGAAAAGACGAGAAGACAAGAAGAAAGGGAGAAAGCCCACTCACCAACCAAAAGACAAGGCTATATAAAGGATTCCCCTCACACACTTAGGGCCAGTTTTTAGTTTTTTAGTTTTCTCTTCTTTTTCTTCTCTTTTTCGTAGCATCACCATCACCACTAGGGTGATTGGTGATTTTAATCTTTGTTCTCCAAATCTTATAATTTTAATCTTTGTTTTGTGATTGTTAAAACCTTAATCATTCAATACATCTTTCCATTTTTCATCTTGTTCATCATCATCTTTCATCTCAAGTTCTTAAGTTTTTTTTTTGGTTCAAGTTTGATTTTAAAAAGTTGTTGAATTTGTGTTTTTATGATTGGGATTTGATCCTTGTAGTTAGTAGATGATTATTGGTTAGTTTGGTAAAACCTTTTTGAGTATTTGGGTCAATTTGATTAAAAATCGTTCTTCCCTTAATGTTACTGTTCTTCAGTTCTGAATTTTCCGCATAGACCACTTTTTCCGCATAAGGCTATTTTTCCGCATAAGGCACTTTTTCCGCATAAGGCTATTTTTCCGCATAAGGCACTTTTTCCGCATAAGGCACTTTTTCCGCATAAGGCTATTTTTCCGCATAAGGCACTTTTTCCGCATAGACCACTTTTTCCGCATAAGGCTATTTTTCCGCATAAGGTTATTTTTCCGCATAAGACCTTTTTTCCGCATAAGACCTTTTTTCCGCATAAGACCTTTTTTCCGAATAGCCAGTTTTTCCGCATAAGACCTTTTTTCCGCATAAGACCTTTTTTCCGCATAAGACAATCATTCCGCACAGGCCATTTTTCCGAATAGGATTTTATTCCGTGTAGGACTATTTTTCCGAGTAGGATATTTTTCAGTTTTAATTCAAGTGTTGCTTTTTAATTGTTTTAAGTTTATATCATTATCGTTTTATTCATTTCCCTATTTAGTAGATTAGAAAACCAAACCCATTTTTGGACACCAAGAACAAATCATTCCACTTTAAACCGTGATCAATTCGAGAGGATACCGTGAATTATTTTGAACCTAATAAAAACGCATGTATCAATTAGCTTAAGATCCGAGTTGAAAAACGAGCTAAAAAATGAACTTGCTAATGAACTTAAAACTCATGCAAACAAAATGGAAGGAAATGTTCAACGTCTTCAACAAAATCAACAAAAGATGGAATTAGGACAACATGAGATTAAGCAAGAGTTATTAAAAGCGGATGCTAGGCAATCAAAATTTGAGGACCGAATGGCTAAGATGTTTGAAGCAATCATGTGTAAACCCTCTTCTTCGGGTGGTCTTCCTAGTGATACCATTGCAAACCCGAAGGGAGAAATGAAGGTTATTACTACACGAAGTGGTAAAACTTTCAAGGAACCAATCTCTCGTACAAGTACTTCTAAGGAGAAGGAAATCGACAAAGAGAAGTTACAACAATCGTCTAGTTGTTCATCGGTTTTTCTTAGCCGCATACCACAAAAAGTCGGTGATCCCGGTAAATTTTTGATTCCGTGTGCAATTCAAGATATGGAGGAATGCTACGCCTTGGCCGATCTTGGTGCTAGTATTAATTTAATGCCTCTTGAGATTTTCAAATCGCTTTCGCTTCCGGCTCTTACTCCTTCGAACATGTCTATCGAGATGGCCGATCATTCTACGATTTTAGCATGTGGAGTAGCCGAGGACGTTTTCGTTAAAGTCGGAAAGTTTTACTATCCCGTTGACTTTATCGTTGTAGACATTCCTATCGATCGAAAAGTTCCTCTCATTTTGGGTCGTTCATTTTTGGATACATCAAGAGCACTTATCGATGTTCATGCTCGAAAAATCACCCTTCGATTCAATGAAGAAGAACTTGTCATCAATGCAACACAAAACTCCAATCTTTCTCATGTCTATTCTATTGCAACTTTAAACCATGGTGACTCAACCAATGTCGTTTGCAAAGAATTTTCACCAAGAATTTTAGGAAATGTCTCCAAAAACAATTTACCATTTCCTCCGCCTGTGGAGGTTATGAGTGTAAAGCCTACAAAAAGGAAACCGTCAATACTTGAATCGAAAAATCCTTCGCCTCACCTCGAACATTCATTCTTGAAAAGTGTTGATAAATTGCCGGTTTCTACGGAAGAACTTTCGGATGATGAATATGTTGACCCCGATGGGGAGGTTTTCTTCGTCGATAAACGTTTTGAAGACTTGCCACCACCGAAACCAAAACGATTTTCAAATGTGAGAATTTTTAGTGTGACTAACATCGTCTTAGAAACACCAAATATTTTCGACATAATCAAAAAGGGTTTTCATAAGGAGAGTTTAAAAGATAAAAAAGGAAAAGATATTAAATGTGATTTAATTGATTTTTCTACAAATCTAACTCCGTCATCACCACGTGTTTTGAGTACTACAAGCTCGTCTACTCCTTTTGACGATGCTTTGTGTGGTTTTAGTATGGGGGAAGCCCCTTATGTTCCCTCATCCTTGTCCACCGAGGACGAGATCTTCGATCCCGGAATTTCATATAAAGGGAAATCTCGGTCTTCCACCGATGCAATAAATGGAAACCATATTTATTTTCTTGGTGCGAGTCTACCTCGAGTAGCTCGAAAGTTTGTCTTACCAATTGTCCCACCCTTCTACCTCTCATCTCTTTTCTTCAAACTCTTTGAGTTTATGGCACATATTGAAGTGGCGTTAATTTGTTTTTCCAATAAAAACGAGAACGCCATATTCGACCCCGGTATTTTGCATCATTTAAGGACTTAGTTCTTATTACCGGTTGCTTTTTGGGCCTTGTTTATCATGTAAGCCCCACTAAAAATTGACCACACCATGATTTTCCCTAAATGTTCACATTTTGAGGGGATCGAGTCGAGCTCATGACTCGGTAATAAAAAACGAGGTGCCTCGTGGGGGAGATCCCATGCTTATCTTTTATGCTCACTATTCACTAATAAGGAGACTTGTACCCTTTCAACTCGTTGTCTCGTGATTGTTTGTGATTGTGTTATCTAGATCATCATTATCATATACGATTGAAGACTCTCGTGTTCGTTTACGTGAGCCTCCATCGTTCGTTTGAAGAAGTTTTTCACGATTCCATGACATATCCTTTATTGTTCTAATAATTATCTTTTAGCATACTTAATAAACGGCTTTAGATATATTGTTGATCACCCTTTCCATGCTAGATCCTAAGCATTCAACTCTTCGTCTCTAGTATGGGGGTGCTCCACCTTTAGACTCGAAACATTGAGGACAATGTTTACTTTTAGTATGGGGGGGGGGGGGGTGAATAGGTACTTGCTTTGCTACGCCCTCACGCTCTCCAATTTTCAATGTTTTGTTTTTGCTAATAAGGCTAAAAATGGCCAAATTTTAAAATTTTTCTTAGTTTTCATAAGTGTTTTTAAGACACGAATATATATTTTCTGATGGGTAGAATAAGAGTTAATTTTTGACTTGATGGGCATTTGGAGCCATTTACATTCCTTAACCCGCTCAATTCAAGTTTTGCTAGACTTTTATATAGGGAGCTTTAAAACGCGAAAGTCTTAATTCATACGGGTTAAGAACTTTTCGCAAGTTCCTATAATTGATTCTAGAAAGTCACTTATCAAGGGAACTTTAAAACGCATTCTCTAAACTTGAAAAAGTCCAAGAAAGTGCAAGATCCTATAGGTGGCTTGAAAACCCAAAACTTTGATTTGATATAGTCTTAATGAAAGCTAATCCAAATTTGGCTTAATTTTGACTTGCATGGCTAAGTATTTACGAGTCTCTTTAATTAGAGGTCTTTATATAGTAAAGAACGAGAAATGATAGAGTTAGACAAGTGATCATGCTAAACGTAGAACATGAAAGTGTTCTTTCAAAAACTCATATGTTTTTAATTGTGGCTTTTTCTTCCCATAAGATCAATGCATTAGGAATAAATCATAATTGCAATAAGTAAGGTCGTACGATTTGAAAGGTTACTTAGCCTCTAGCACAAGATCGTTTAAAAGTTGCTCGGGGTTGAATAGAGTTCATAGCCAAGGCATAACTTATTGAAGCGGGACGCGAAGATTGGCGATTATCCAAAAAGGGCCTAACAAGGCATGAGGAGCTCTATTTTTGCTAAAGATCCAAAGATGATGTGAAGTATCATTATTCCTAAATCAATATGAAGGATCGAGACACACGACGAGAAGCTATTACTCCCCTAAAGAATGGAGAAAGTCTATCCAAAAAGACCCTAACAAGGTATGAGGATAAATATATCCAAGTCCGAAAAGGAGGCGGATCGTTGTATATCGAAATCCAAAGTAAAGATTGAAGAAAAATGATGAAGTCGTGGTCCAATATGAAGAATCTCTCAAAAAAAATGTCAAGTGAAGAAATTCCAAATATTTGAAGAGAAGACCATAATTTCAAGAACGTCTTCCCGAGATTTGAAGTATGAAGTACATGCCAAATATCGGTCCGAGAAAGGTCTCAAATCGTGAAACGAGTTATGCCAAGATATGAATTTAAGGAGATACACGAGAAGCCGTTTTAAAAGATTTTGTCCTTCGGCTAACTATCGATCAAATCGTGCTACTTTTCTTTTGGACTAATAACTACTCAAATAAGTCAATATGAATCACTTGTGATCCATGACAAATAGATAAAAAATGCTAGTAACCCATTTCCTTTTATAATAACTAGGATTGCGGGGAGAAAAAGTATTACACAATTTGGACGTATGAGTAGTGTTAGCATTGTGACTTGTACCAACAATGATCTTGTTTTTGCACTTAGCATGGAATGTATGACAATCAAGGATGACGAAGTTTACTCTAAGGGACATTAACTTGTTTCTATTCTTTGACCCTAAAAGTCACTTTTTGTGATGAAAATCATACATTATGTCTTTACACATCTTCGTAGTATGTTGCAAGTCTTTTTACTTTTCAATAAAGGTTAATAAAATTGAACTTTGGTGATGCTTAGATACTTTATTCTAGCATTGCGTGAGGGCACGGCAATGGCTTAGTATGGGGGAGTGATGAGATGGCATTTATACATGATCTCATCGTTCTTTTCGGGCTTTAAATGCATAAAAATGTCATAAAATACCATAAATATGCTTGTGTTTGTTTACTTGTGTATTTTAGGTATGGATATCGTGAAAAAGACAAAAGATCACAAGTTACAAGGAAAAACGGACACGAGAAACGAAGCCGTACAAAGAACCGGGCCTTAATCATGGAATTCTCAACAAATACCCTTGAAGACTTGAAGACAAACAAGATTGATCCTCATTTATTGAAGAAATGACACTTAAAACCCTTGTATATTCATAATTACAAGTTTGGTCCCTTAAGTTTGTCAAAATTACACAAAAGGTCCTTCAACTTTGAAGAAATGGCAAGAATAGTCCCTCAACAAATCAAAATTGCCAATAATGGTCCCTTATGAAGTCAAAGATACATTGAAGACCTTTGAAGATCAAGAATGTTCAAAATCATCCCTTGAAATATCTCAAAATGGCAAAAATAACCCTTGAAATCCTTTTTCCAAAGTTTTGTGCCAAAACTGCCAATGTGTGAAACTTATTAACAAAGCAAAACACGTTTTAGGGCTGAAAGACTTTGTTTACCAAAAATACCAAAGAAGAAGGGCTAAACTTGTGCATTGGAAACATTTGAAACGAAAATGCGCCAAACAAACACATTTCCCCCAATTTCGGATCAAAAAGCTTACTGTTCATCTTTTACCCCACCCAGAATTACCACCACTTAAACTTAGGGTAAAATACATTTACCTTTGCACATGAGTGATTCACATGTGCAGGAACTCATCCAAACCATAAAACCCTTAATCCCACTCACTATGGACCCCACCCCTAATTCCCGTTTAGCCAATCACATTGCAACTTACTCTCCAAGTTATGTGACGTGTCAAGATCAACAGCCCACATCATTTGCTTCATTCCAAAGCTAAAATGAACAGCCTTGATCAAATTGGACAGCTCAAAATCAGAAAACGTCTAGAAGACTCAAGGGCATTTTAGAGAAATCACTTCTAGGGTTTGTGAATAGTGTTTAGCCAGGCATTTGCCTATAAAAGGAGACCTCAACATGTGAGAGTCCCTTTGTTCCAGATTTTAGCTTTTAATCTTTGTAATTCCTTTTTATGAAATAAAGTTTGAATTTCTTAAAATTTTGAGTTCTAATCTGTTATTTATAAAAGTTTGGTGTTTGAGAAGCTAAAATCTGAGTTCCATTTATATGTTTGAAGGTTTTTGAGGCAAGGTTTTAGTTGATAAAGCTTGGGTTTCAAAAATCAGAAAGTTGGCATTATTTTTGATCTCACTTTGTGTTTGTTCATCTTAGCAGCATTGGAAGCTGGTACTTGTTTTGCTAGTACCTCAACTCAAACAATCCAGGGCCTGGATGTAGGTCTTGGAGGTTTGCACCTTCTTCCCTTTTCATTTTCTCTTTAAGTTTCTGATCATTTGTGATTTTTGTGGATTATTGCTTGAATCTGTGTTATTGTGGGTGATTATTGTTGATTTGGCTTTGTTTGATGTTAATGAGGTGTTACTGATCTGATTTGTGGGTTGAATCTTCATAAGCCTTTGAAAATTTGTGAAAATAAGTTTTAAAAGGGTGTTTGGGATTACTGCATAAGTTGGATTTGAGGTTTTTTAAGTGCTTGTGTGTTGTATGCAAGTATTGGTATCTGTTATTTGGGAGCATATGTTCATCTGTTTGCAGGTTTTAAGGCTTTGAACACATTGATTCATAGATTGGCTATAAATTCTTCATAACTTGGTAAAATTGGCTAGGATTTTGAGGACACCTAGATCTAAGCATAGGTTAAGGGTAACAAGTGCTAAATCATAGTTAATCACACCAGGGTAGAGGGATTTGAGGCTTGAAATTGGATTAAGTGTCAAGTATATCAGCAAACTGTTTCTGCATATTGTTCTTTGTTCATCAGTAACTTTTTGTGCTTTGATCTTGCTATTTACTTTGATTCAGTGTTTGATTCTTGTTGCTTTGTGTTTATTGTTTTATATAGCTTGTGTGTGCATCTGGTTAAGTTTGGTTGGCTTATTTTGCTTAAATCTGCTTATTAAGTGCTTAACTGCTTATTTGCATATCTGGTGCTTATCTGGTGACTGTTTGGCTTATTGTGGCTTATTGTGTGGATCATTTTGTGATTTTATTGTTGCTATTGACTCCTTGTGGTTCACTGATCACAAGGGTGCCTTTGTTTCCAATTGAATCAAACCAGAACTCTCAAATAAGCTTGGTCAATTAGTCAAAGCAGTGGGAACTCCTTTCCCCTGCTGGTTGCCACTGCTAGTGCAATTTTGGTGTCAGCTTATCAATAAGCTATAATAGCTTATTCCAACCTGCAACAACTTTGTTTTTGTAATAGGTGCTCATATTTTGACCCATTTGTTCATCCTGGAGCATTTGGGTGGTTGACTTTTAGGTTTGACTAGAAAACCAACTCCTTTGACTTTTACATAAGTTCATTTGTGCTTATTCTGGCTTATTGCTTGTGCTTATTGGATTTTTGTTGATTGATATTGCTTATTGAGTCCATTTGAAAGCTTTTGCAAGTTGAATCAGCTTCTGAGGTGCATTATTTCTCAAACACGACTATTTTGTCGTTTTGTAGATTTTTGCTTTTCTATTTTCTGGCTTATTGAGTGAGCTTATTGTAAATTTCTTTTGATAGATCTCTTAAGCATCCAAAAAGAGGGTTGTGTGTCAAATTATAGCTTATGGCTTAATGGGCTGAAAAGCCCAATAAGAATAAGCTTGGTGTTCAATAAGATGTGATAAGCACGTTTTCAGCTTTTGGGCCTTTAGAGTTTTGTTCTTAGAATTAAATTTTAAGTCAGATAGGGCTTTTCCAAGTCAATTGGGCCAAGTTTGACTTTTTGGGCCCAAAAGCCCATTTGTGTTGACTGAATTTGGATTTGGCCCATTTGAGGGCCCATTAGGGGTATTTTGGTAATTTCACTTTCATTTTCTGATTATTTAGGTTAAAATAAACTAGTTTGCAAGTTTTTAGAATTTTTTTATAATTTTTGGATTTTTAATATTATTTTATTATTATTTTTAAAATTTCACATTTTCCAACTTTTTACATTTTTCTTAGATTTAATACATTAAAATAGGAATTTAGCAACTTTTAGAATAATTTTATCACTTTTAGATTAATTTTTATAATTATTTTAAGTTTTAATAGTTTTTAAATCATTTTAAATAGTTTTTATTAGTTTTAAAATCTCTAAAAATAGTTTTTAATCATTTTAGGTCATTTTAGAGGTTTATCAATTGAAAAATCTTATTTGGGCTTTTTGATAATTTATTTGATTTTTAGGGCTTTAATTAGCATTTAAAAAATTGAATATTTAATTATTTAAAAGGTTTGAAAAAGTTTTGATCATTGGTAAACTCTTAGTTTATTATTTTTGATTTTTGGTGAATTTTTGGTAATTTTTTGGTAATTTTTAGAATTTATTTTTATTTTTGTTTATTTTAAGCTTCTACGTTTTAACTTTCTAGTAGTGATTTTGTGTTAATTTTTATTTTTACGTCTTCGTCATTTTCTCTTCTAATCCCCTTCTAAACCAATCATTAATCACAAACATTTGACAAGTTTTTCACACACATATACCTCCTTGGGAAACGAACTTGGAATCCATCTGGGGTCATTAGTGTTTACGTTTTCCTAAACGTACACTCAATACTTACAGCTTTTACGCCTTTTTCCTAAAGGGTGTATTTTACCACAATCATAGGCATTGGAGTAAAACAAACCAAAGAGATTGTGAATGTGGAAACCATGATTTCCTTATAAACATTTTTCATTTCATGTTTTGGGCGCCATTTCCCTTTTTCCAATTTTTGTGTTTCACGTGCCTCACTTTAAGACACGATATCCCATTCGTATTAACTCCACTTTAAACACACTTTAGCTCGTTGCGAAGCTCTCTTCAAGGAGAACGCAAAGATTTTTACTAATACGAATATATATAACATATACATATATTAAATTATGTCCAAACTATTCAAAAAACCATTTTCCAACAACCCCCCACATGAATGGAGATCGGTTGAAAACACACAAAAGTTTTGGCAAAATTCCTGCAGTTAAGTCATGCATAGGATAGGTAGGTGTGACCTTTTGAACCTTACTTTGTGAGATGCACTTAGTCTCATATATTTGAATAGTCACGATGTCCTTGAACTCAACCTTTATTTGTGTAGACGTCAATACACACTCACACAAGACTCTCTCTGACCTTGGCAAGTCCTCGTAGTCGTGCTTGTCACACCCCTAAATTATCAGCGTACAGGTGTACACTCGTTGTGTGACTTCATGACTATCACAAGACATATTAATAAATAACGACTATTAATAAGTCGTTTTTAATTCATTAAAATCTTAATTACATAGTTCGGAAGCATTTTAGTACAACAAGACAATTTAAAATCTGAGTTTCATATATGACACCAAATGGATAGTCCAAATCATAAATGATAGCCATATTTTTATTATCTCTCATGGAAATCCAACGTCTTGATACTTGAGAAAAACATTGCTAAAGCGTCAACACAAAGGTCGATGAGTTCATAGGTTTAAGTTTAAATATTATGATGAACCATAATATTTTAATCAGACAACCAACATATAATCTTATCACAAATACAAGACTATAATCAAATAGCTTACGTTTACACCTACGTCTAAGCTCATGACACCGAAGCGTTAACTAAACCAACTGTATATATTTTGAGCCCTTTGTAGATGTTTATCCGGGAACATCCGTGAGGAATCAAATGTAAGTGTATCTAATATGACAACACAACCACGATTAGATAAGGACGTCAATCCCAATAGATATATCCATAACATTCACGCTTACACATAAGTAAATGAATGGTTCATGACTAATGGGCATAAAGCAATTAGGATATCGGGGACTTAGACATTCAGTAGGTAAACATATCAAGTTTGTAGCACTTGTGTTCATCCGTAAAACAAGTAATGTCTCACCACAAAAGCGTATAAAACAAGTAAGAGTGGGGCTATGAAAGTCACTTAGAAGTAATTGCACAAATATAATATCATAAACGTAGATACGAGAAAATGACAGCTCAAATAATCCTTAACCTGGAGTAAACAAAGTATGTATTACTATACATGTAAAACGACAATAAACAAAGCATTTAGTCCCCTAATATGTGATTGCATGGAATAATAAATTAAATAGTCAATTTAATAAAATATATTATTTTCTTATCGCAGAATTCAACGTTGACCAAAATTTATGTAACCGACACTTTTAGAATCTAGAGTCAAATACATCATTTTTTGTAACTGGACGATCCCATGGTTTTAGTCTTAAACGGGTCAAATAGCTTTGTAAAGTTATTACGTAAACTATTTAATTAATTTGACGTAAAAGTTTACATTAAAATAAGTGTGAGCAGCCCTTTTACTAAATTAGTTGCGGGTTCGTTATCAACTTATAAAATAAACCAAAAATATGGTTACAAATTAGGCAGTGAGGTCTACAAGTTTCGTAAAGGGAGATTCCCGAGGCACGAGGTCTAAGTTGGTTAAATTGAGGCCACAAAAGTTTCACTCGTGGCTAGTTTGTCAAAAACAGTTTAACATGTATGTAAGGCATTTGATGAAAAGTTTTATGCAGTTGCGAGGGACGAGTTTTAGACTCGAATAACTCCCTCGACGTCGTGTATTAGGGAGAACCAAAATAGTGTCACGTAGACGGCTCGACCGTCAACGATTTTCATTTTATAAGTCTCATAAAACAAGGTCGTTTAATGGTCTTAGTTTTCAAAGTGGTCCAGTCACCATTATTTGAAACGCGATACTTAGCTAAGTTTTAACACATTTCATTAATCACGGTTTAAAGGAGCTATTTTCATAGGTTCATCACGACTTCATTACTAGGTCTAAAAAGGTGATTCCACTTTCTTTGGGATCTCTAGCTTGGTTTCGACATGCAACCCGAGGCACGTTTCCTAATCGATTTTATAATCGTGGCACAAGAAGGGTGGTTGGTTCGATTACTATAAAGCTTTAACTTGTATTAATTTCGTTTTAGACACACGCATATGAATTCAATCCCATACTTGTTTACTCGTCGGGGTTCTAGGGTATCTAGTCGAAACTAAACTCGTCACACGCACCCTCATGTGATTTTTCCCAAACACACCATGACCAAAGCCTATTAACGCATAACATCACATATAAAGTTTAAGGTTTCAACTGTGACGACTCCGGGCTATCCAAAAGGGTAGTCTCCATGGGATTAGTCTGTTCGCAACGTCGAGTCGGAAACCCAGGTATACCCAAGAAAATTTAGGATTTTTAAATTAAATAAAGTTCAGCTATTTACATGTATTTTTTTCCAGCTTTTGTATTTAGATTCAACGAAGTTCGATAGGTTCCATGTTCTTCGAGATCGTCCGGCCATCAAAAACTGGAGCTCAATTTTAATGAGAAGAAGAGAGAAACTAGAGCTAGATGATCAGGTGTTGGGTATGTTAGAACTGAATGAAGAATGGACTAAAGATGAAAATCAAAGAATATAAGGTTTTGTTTCTCGTGATTGTACTTCTAAAGAGGTACTTATACCAAAAATGTTTCATTTTTTCTTTTTATGGCGTGCAACATAATTACATGTAATTATATTAGAATTACATGTAATTCTAGTATAATTACATGTAATTATACCATAATTACATGTAATTCTGATAAAATTACATGTAATTATACCAGAATTACATGTAATTATACCAGAATTACATGAATTACATGTAATTCTGATATAATTACATGTAATTATACCAGAATTACATGTAATTCATGGAACTATTATCTTTGAATATCATTTGATATAAATCATATTCTTGTATAGGATTTGTATCTCAAAGCTGAAGAAAGTTTTAAAGTAATTTGTCTAGAGAGAATTGCTTTGGAAGAGTACTTGATGGTAGGTGCTGGTGAATATCTGGATGATCCTAAGTTTCATGAGCTTCACATAAAGTATTCCACATATTTTATAAATCCGATTGAATATGCAAATCCAGGCGATGATGATGATGAGAGCGATGATGAGAGTGATGATCCAAAAGATGATAATGATGATCCGAAAGGTGATAATGGTGATCAAAATGATGATGATGGTAGTACGGGTAGTGATGGGGACGATGAAAGTGATAAGAGTGGTAGTGGTGATGATGATGAGCATAAGGATGGAAATGGTGGTAGTGGTGATGATAATGTGCAGAATGACAATGAGAAGGTTGCCAATGATGATGAGAAGATTCCTAGTGATGATGAGAAGATTCCTAGTGAAGATGAAAAAATTCCTAGTGAAGATGATCAAATTGTTTCGAAAATTTCTCCTTTTTTTTGGGAAGGAGTTTGATAAGGTGCCTGCTATTGAAGAGACCATTGTTCAAAAAGAAACAAATGTTGAAAAAGAATCCACTCAAGATCAAGTTGATGAAGATTTTGCGATAATGAGTACACCAGACTCTTTTTCACAGTGGTTAGATGAAAATATAGAAGTGGTTGGAAATGAGATTGATGGACTTACCGATGAGTATTTTTCTGTAAGTTTCAAACTTTTATTTTTTGTTTTTCCAAAGTATATTATTTTTTGATGTATATTAAGTATGTTTTATTTATTTATTCAGGCTCAACATGGTCGAGATGGTGAACCACCAGAGAATGCTATGGATGATGCCCTTGTTGATGAGAATGCCCCTGCTACTCCTGATAGAATATCGGTTCGTGTTTTCAACCAAAGTCCTAGTACTGGGAAGCGAGTTGGGAAACCTTCGGTATTCTTGATATCTCCGTATGTGAATAAAAAGACAAAAGTTCTCCCCAAACTTACTAGAAATGAGTTTCTTCTGGGCCCTAGTGTGTTTGCAATGCAGGGTGATAAGGAGTGAGTTATTTTCATTTTTTTAAATATAAATTAATATTTATTCAATTAGAGTTGCATGTAATTCTGGTATACTTACATGTAATGATATAAGAATTATATGTAATTCTGGTATAATTATTCTGGTATTACATGTAATTATACCAGAATTACATGTAAGTCTGTGTGAATTACATGTAAACCACAAGACAATGTTTTTTATGTATTTATTTTTTCTTTAACAAAGAATATATGTTTGAAACCTTTTATAGACACAAAGTAATTGGAATTCGTTTGAATTTGGAAACACTAGCTCCTGGCCTTTTGGTTGATGCAAACGTGTTAGATTGCTTTTCCTCAATTCTGAATTACGAAGAGCGTTTCCCAGATCCTCGAATGCCAATAAGGTACTTCTTTCCAACATGATGCGTTGTAAGTTATTTTTCTGCACACAAAGTAAATTTATTATTTTTGTCATAAATTAATGTTTCTTTTATATTCAGACTCAAGAGATGATTAATGGAGGCTTGAAAACGGATGCCGATATATGGGACCGATTTTCAAAGGAAATTTCCGCTGAATTCGAAGACAATGTTGGTGGTCTGGCCTCAGAAGGCGTTGAATTGGTAAATAAAATTTTATTTTATTTTTGTTTTGTTATAATTTTGTTTCTTTCTAATTTTTGGTTTGTTAAAACAGGCTTTTTTCCCGATCTGTATGTTTGGGCATTTTTATGTGGTTGTCTTCAACCTAAATGTAGCATCGATGACTGTTCTAGATAACAATGGTTCGGGAGCACCTTATGAGGGAAAGTACAAGGATGTATGTGATCTTCTTGTAAGTGTTTGTTTATTACTTGTGATTTTTCTGTTAATTACATGTGATTCATGTTGAATTACATGTAATTCGTGTTAATTACATGTGATTCATTTTGGATTAAAAATATTTATTTGTCTTTTTTTGTAGAGAGATTTATTTGCGAAACACTTACAGTTGTACAATCACAAGAAGCATAATTCCATCAGAAAGTTGAAGAGAGCAAAAACTCCAAAATTGAAGTGGATGACTAAAGAGAATTCTCGGGATTGTGGAGTCTTCGCAATGCTTAACATGGAGACATGTGTTGGCGGAGCAGTTGTGGATTGGGATTGTGGGCTTGTCCCAGAGTCCAGAATCCAACGTGACATGTTGAGACTTTTATGTTTCAAAATTCTTTCAAAGATGCTCCTACATGAGCATAATTGTCATGTTGATAAGATGCGTGTACTAGCCATGGAGTTTGATAAGAATGAAGGTAATCATAAGCTCGAGATGGTCTGTGATGAACTAAAGAAGATGGAGGAGCGAGAAAGAAATTAGGTCATCAAAAGTTCTATGAAGTTTGTTGTCTGGATACTTTTTATATTTTGTATTTTTAGGTTATGTGTTTTGCGACATGCTTAATCGAGAATAACTTGGTGTGTCATGGCTATGTTAAGTTGTTTCAAACAGTTGTTCCAAGTTGTTTAATGAAGTTAGATCAGATTACGTGTATGTTATATTCAGTGTCTTTGTGTTATGCATCATTGGATTTACTTAGAATTATATTTAATTCATACATAATCACTATTTGAAATCCCTTGCCAATTCCATCATTCACCTCAATTACATGTAATTCCTCAATTACATGTAATTCACTTCAATTACATGTAATTCACACAGAATTACATATAATTCATTTTTATGCTCCCCAAAAAAGTAACTCACCTAAGACAAAAATTCACTTCAATTACATGTAATTCACTTCAATTACATGTAATTACAAGCAGTTCACCTAAAACATGAATCACAAATAATTTTCCAATGCATCATAACATAGATTCTGGAAACTTAAATGAAAGAAAATGAAATGAAGAAATTGAAGTAAATGAAATCTTATCAAAGCAGAAAATCAAAATCACTCTTCACCTAAAAGATAAATCAATGAAAAATACATGTAATTGACACAGAAATACATGTAATTCATATTTATGTTAACCTAAAAGATAAATCACAAGTTACTTTCTAATGCATTATAACATAGATTCTGGAAACTTAAATGAAGAAAATGAAATCTTATCAAAGCAGAAAATCAAAAGTGTTTTAACATCAATAATTGGTGACGCCTTCTTTTTCTTTGCCTTTGGGTTCTTTGGGTAAGTTCTTTTTGTATGCTCACGCGTCTCCACTTTACAATATCCACAAACCTTCAATGGTTTCTTTCGAACTTTAAGCGCCTTATCTCTTCCACTTTTCAATCGTTCTCCTTTTTTTAGTTTTTTTCCATCATTTTGGATGGTCTCCTTTGTTTGTAGCCTTCGTTGGATTGTTCACATCCAGATGATCAGGCTCTGAAATTGCAAACAATTCACCATAACATCTGTCATTTTTCTTGAAGGAGGATTAGGCATATCAACTTTTATTTCTTCATATATCACTTTCAACTTTTCAAGATAAGCTGCCAACCTTTCTTCATCTTTGCTCAATAAGAATAAACAATCATCCACGACAAAGTTCACCTCGGTTGAAAGCCTTTCAACTGTTACATTCCTTTCCCCATATATGTTTATTTTCCTTCGAAGAGCAGGTGGTATTATGTCTCTTGTCCATCTCCTCAAAATGTATTGCTTGGGAATAACATTAACATCACGGTTCTTGAACACGCAAAATATGTGTCGACATAGAAAACCATATCATAGAAAATATCTACAAGAACAAACCACTGACTCGTCTTCTATAACTCTTAGTACCTTTTTCCAAAACACAAGAAGTTTACATTAGGATCACATGTAAATTCATTATTTATTGGTGACAGCATATTACATGCGATTCTAACCAGATCTGATTTTTGTTTAGAATCATAATTATTAAAGAATTACATGTGATTCCGATAACAATTACATGTAATTATGTGTGAATTACATGTAATTCTGAATGAATTACATGTAATTCCTTTAAGAATCCTATTTATATCTTTATAAAACCTCATTCATGTAAATTATTATCGTAATGAAATTAATAATTACCTTGTAGTCTATTTTTATAGCCTTTCATGTGATGTTTCTTAAGGGGATGCTAAATTTAATTTGTAACAGTAGTGTTAGTTAAGATCTGACAATATGATCAACGGTGGCGTTTTGTACTAAATCGTTTGAATGTCGTTACTCCACCACCACAATCCCAGGTATTACATGATATAATCTCTTCAATATTTTACAGTCCTTTTTTTTCTTTCACTTTAACAGATTGAAAAGAAGCTATAAAATAGATACAATATATAAAAGGGGGTTAATGCAATAATGCCTAAAAATGTTACTTGCATTTTTCGGTCTCGCTTAGTTTTGATTACGACAATATGTAAAAAATAGCATTTACGAAAACACTGAAAAACGAATTCTTGAGTTCAAGTATTTTTCATTTTACCCATTTTCACTTAAGGTATGAATAAACAAGTACTAACCTTAATCAAGTGATCAAGTGATTTAATCTTTTCTTAAAACTCACTTTTTATTAAGTGTGACAAGTTTTTTATTAAACTTTCTTTTTAAGAAAATGTTTTATTAAATTAAATATTTGAAAATTTGAAAATGGCATATTCTTTTTTGATTTGGAATATTCTTTTAGGATATTTTATAATCAGATAAGACCTCCACCACTAAAGGACAAAAAGATAGCGGAGTCTACTCCGGCGGTTCCCTAGTGCCTATGCGGTTCCTTATCGATAAGGAACCGCCGGCTGAGATAAGGAACCGCGGGCAAATATAGCCGTTGGCCCTTTGTCCTATAAATAGTGGACCATTCTCAGATTCTCTCTTCACCTCTTTTGCACATATATTTGCACATATATTTCCGTTTATATGCTCTAAGCATTCCATTTACCGTCCCTAAAAAGTCCTTAACTTAGTTAAACTTGATACCTATCCCGTTTACTTTTCTCCCAAAGCAGTCCTGGTTTTAGTCATCAAACTATTAGCCAAACGCCAACCTAACCAAACCTATGCTCTCTGTAAAAGAAACCCTATGCCCTTACATGTTTTATCTAACTCCTCCCTTTTGACCTAACCTTAAAGCTACTGTTAAGGCGTCGATACATATATATATACTTTTGTCTATCTAGATTTTACTGATTTTAAACATACAAAAAGTTCGTTATGATTAGGGGGTCGTAACCTAACCCATTTGCTTAGCCCTACTACAGGTCTCTTATTTAATATATAAAATAACTCCCACGTTTATTATAGGGTTTAATTGTACTTTTAAGTACCCCAATCACCTTAAAACACAAATTGAAGACCTCCGACTGTTGTAACCTGTTTTTGACCCACTTTCCGACCACCAATTCAATTCTAGTTTCTTGTATTTAAAATCCAATTCAATTACCTTTTCAGGGACATAAGATTCGAAAATTAAAAGTTTGTAGAACTCTAGATATGATCAAAACAAGTGACCTAAAATTCTGTCCAGTTTTTAAAAACGATTTTCTCATAATTAATCTAATTAATCATACATAAACCCTAATTAAAACCTAAAAATGATTTTCAATGATAAAAACCTATTAATTACATTATTAATTACAGATCATTAACAAACCCTAATAAAAAATTATGAATATCAAACCCTAATCCATCATAGTAGGTTACAAATACGTAAATTAACGTTAATCAACCTAGTTTAATTACGTATCTTTAAATCCTGAGCATAAATTCGACTCTTCTTGATCCCCCATTTC
The DNA here is from genome assembly GCA_025667525.1 of Glebionis coronaria. Taxonomy (NCBI): domain Eukaryota; kingdom Viridiplantae; phylum Streptophyta; class Magnoliopsida; order Asterales; family Asteraceae; genus Glebionis; species Glebionis coronaria. The sequence continues at coordinate 407,682,484 of CM046882.1, read as the reverse complement.
TATTTGACTGAATTAGAGTTTAATTTAAGGTTTATGGGTTGTTTTTGGGGTCTTGGGGTGTTTATATATGCTTTGGTAACCTCCTGGTCAAGTTTAGGCCCAATTAGGACTCCTATATGGTAATTATCTTTTTTTTTTATTAAAATATTCTGCTATGGGGCCCACAATTCCGACTACCCCTTCATTATTTTATTAATTTAATTGCTATTATCTTATAATTACCATTAGTTAACATCTAAACCCTCCTGGATCAAAACCGGACACATATTCGCTAATTTTTCGACTTTCTACGTAATTTCCGAACTAACCGTCATTTCCAAAAGTTTCTAATTATGGAAAGTATCTCTAAAACTTATCCTAACCATATAATATGTACTTAATACATACATACAACATACGATACGTACACGAAACCTTGTAAAAACGATATCCGAACTTTCCCGCAGTTCATTTCTGAACTCATTTCATTTCATTTCATTTCCAACCCGTACCATGATTTACAAATCATGTACCTCATTTCGTCCATTCTCATCCCCAAAATCACACATATAAACACATAAATCACATTATTCACATAGTCACACAAAATACCCCAAAAATAAGACTAAGTGACGAACCTTAAAAACCGAGGTTGTCACAATTTCCTTAGGGATAATATTCAAAAGGGGAACATTTCGATTGAGAAGGTACCCTTCGAGGATAACTTAGCCGACATCTTCACTAAGCCACTTAAGAGGGAACCTTTTAATTACTTGGGTCTAGGTCTAGTATTAATGGAAAATATTCCTTAATTGCTTTCCTTTTATTGAGTCTCTTATTTTCTTTTGAGTCTTTTATCACTTTGAGTCATTGAGTCTCCTAAACTCTTCTTAAAAATATTCTCTTCTCCTTTTCAAATTTCTCAAAGTCTCTTTTGAAAATGATCGAGAAATGTTTTGACATTGTTAATTCAATCTAAAAATGTTTTTCATAAATTCTTTCTATTAATCTCGAGCTTACATAATTCATATGTATGATTCTCTCAAACATAGCAAGAACAAGATAGAATCATGGAGGATCATTGTGTCGTGACTTAAGGTCTTGTCTTACACACCTCCTACATCGATTTTTATTTTAAAATCCATGTATTTTGGTCAAATCTCTATTTGGTGAGTTCGTATGTGTTTTCTTTGTCTATCTTTTCTTTTAAGCATATCCCTATGATTAGTTAGACTAGAAAAATAAGATTTGATTAATTGAAAAATCTTCCTTCACCACCAAAACACAGCCTCTGTAGGCGGTTCCATATATGAACCGCGGTCCCTTAGCGATAAGGAACCGCTAGAAGTGATAAGGAACCGCGTACAATGCTTCCTTTTTTCGGGTATTTCTGAAACTCCAAATTTGTTCCAACATTTTTGGGAATCTTTGTTTCAACCCTTTGACCACCCTAAAAATACCTTGAGCCTTCCCTATTTAACCATAAGCATTTTGCCATACTTCACATCCCAAAATGTCTTATTATCCTAATGAAAGACTTGATTCTCCTCCATTTTCCCCAATTGCTTTCAATCCAAACTCACCTAAGAACACTTTCAATCCAAATTCACCCAAGAACACTCTTAATCACATTTCCCCTACCAAGAATGTTGATTGTGGAACATCTTTTCTTCCACCACCACCCTTTAGTGTTCTTCCTACTTCTCATGATAATGTCATGTACCATGGGACATATTGTCATTGTTGTCAATATCAACATCTTGCTATGGCACACATCTATGAGGAGTTGAGCTACATCAAGAGTCTCTTAATCAAGCCTCCTCTTCACTTTGATTATGAGATCTCCATCAAGCCACCACCACCACCTTCCACCACTACCTTGTCTTTCATATAAGCATTGGTTTCTTATCCACAAGACACCTAATTCAAGCAAATCTTAGAATTCTAGATTAACCAGGATTAGATTTATGCTTTTGGCTTGTCTCCTTTTTCATACATCTTTGTATGATTTTTTTAATTACCTCACTTGGATCTTAGTCTTTGTGTTTTCTTCTCTTGTTATTTTTTTTGTGATCTATAGCTATCTCTTGTTGGTTGTCTCTTTTGTTCAACTAACCCTTCTATGTAGCTTGTCACCATATCTCGATTCCTCGGTGCCCCAAGCAAGGGGGAGTAAGCACCAAGGGGGAGTCTTTGCAAAGTCCGTCTCTTCAACACCGACTTGTGCAACCTTTTTGCTTCGACAAAGGGGGAGAAATGAATAAACTCGTCTTCAGAAATCTTGTTTTTGTGTGATTAATTTTATGTATTTTTGGAATCAAAAAGGGGGAGATTGTTAATGCAATAATGCCTAAAAACGTTACTTGCATTTTTCGATCTCGCTTAGTTTTTATTACGACAATATGTAAAAACAAGCATTTACGAAAACAACAAAAAATGAATTCTTGAGTTCAAGTATTTTTCATTTTACCCATTTTCACTTAAGGTATGAATAAACAAGTACTAACCTTAATCAAGTGATCAAGTGATTTAATCTTTTCTTAAAACTCACTTTTTATTAAGTGTGACAAGTTTTTTATTAAACTTTCTTTTTAAGAAAATGTTTTATTAAATTAAATATTTGAAAATTTGAAAATGGCATATTCTTTTTTGATTTGGAATATTCTTTCAGGATATTTTATAATCAGATAAGACCTCCACCACTAAAGGACAAAAAGGGAGCGGAGTGTACTCCGGTGGTTCCCTAGTGCCTATGCGGTTCCTTATCGATAAGGAACCGCCGGCTGAGATAAGGAACCACGGGCAGATATAGCCGTTGGCCCTTTGTCCTATAAATAGTGGACCATTCTCAGATTCTCTCTTCACCTCTTTTTCACATATATTTCCAGATTCAAACATACTTCTTAAATCACTCCAATCCTTGATCATTTGATTGATTACTACTTGTTTAGAAGTGAATCTATCCCATACATCCCTTCCTCTCCAAGTGCAAAGAGAAGAACACTATCCTTGTGAAGTGTTGAGTCTACCACCAAAGATCCTTTGAAGATCAAATCTTATACATTTGTTGTTGTGTCATAGTTGTGAAGATCCAAGTAGTTGTGTCTATTTGGAAGTTGTATATTTACTAAGTATAGTTGTGTAGATTGGTCCTAGCTACGATTAGGGCTCGACTTTTTAGATTAGAGTCGGAAATTGGTTAAGCAACGTGTACGATTTTCTCCACCATAAGGAGCTTGTTGTGTAGTGAACTCTCGAGTAAGGAGTACTCGAGGAGTGGAGTAGGAACGAGGAGTGAGCTTCGTTGCCGAACCACTATAAATCCTTGGTGTTTGGTTTGATCTTTCTTTACCCTTAACTCTTTACATTCTTTATTCTTTGTGCATATACATAGTTAGTATTAGTTTAGTTACACTATCATTGTTCATATTGTGCATAAGAAGATTTCACATATTTCCTCAAGCCTAAGTTTTTGAAAAAGGATTTTTTGAAAACCATCTTTTAACAAGTAAATATAAGAAACTATTCAACCCCCCCCCCCCTTCTAGTTTCTACAAAGGGTAAATAGCATAAAAAGATACCCATCTTAAATCAAAACTCAATTAAAGGTACCCAATTTTTTTTTCTCAATTTAAGGTATCAAACTTTTTTCTTGTTGAAATGTTGGACAATTAACAAATTTAAAGGTTATATATTAACGACCGTTTACTTTATTATTGTATCGTTAGTCCTTTACATTAATGACACTTTATAATAAACTCAAAATTCGTCTTTTACAGTTTAGACCGTTTTTCACCTTTTTCACCTTTTTGTCTGATTTTTACCGTTTTCGTTTGTTTTTAATAGTTTTGGTCTATTTTTACAACATTCATCGTTCTTTTACCGTATTCAACAATTTCGTCCATTTTTTATACGTTTTCCAGCCCTTCTGACCGTTTGTGTCCATTTTACGGCTTTTAACTGTTTTCGTCTGTTTTTCCGTTTTCGGCTTCTTATTTACCATTTCTGAACGTTTTTATTTGGTTTATTTTTTTTCGACCATAAAATAAATAGGCGATAACGACAAGAAACCGACAAAAACGGTAAAAAACAAGGTCGAAAACGATATCAAACCCATTAAAGAAGGTCGAAAACAGTAAAACCGATAAAACGACAAAAAATGGACTAAAATGATTAAAAACCGAATGAAAACGGTAAAAACTAAATGAAAAAGATAGAAAACGGTCTAAAACTGTAAAAAACAAATTTTAAGGTTATTATAAAGTGTCGTTAATATAAAGGACTAACGATGCAATAATAAAGTAAACGGTCGTAATATATAACCTTTAAATTTGTTATTGTCCCAACATTGCAACAAGAAAAAAGATCGGTACCTTAAATTGAGAAAAAAAAAGTTGAGTACCTTTAATTGAATTTTGACATAAGATGAGTACCTTTTTTATGTTATTTGCCCTATGTAAAAAATAAAAAGCACCGGTTGTATTTTCCATAAACACTTCGATAAATTATACATCTTATATATACACCAGTATATTGTTAAAAACTTATTTCACAGTTCTCGAGCTCTCACAACTCATTTCTCCCACGCGCTTTCACATATAGTCTCTGTGTAATCACACATATAAAACATACCATTCTCTCACGGCTGCGTTTCTCCCTTCCTTCACTCGCCTGACTAAAAAAATCACCCCCTCTCTCACAATTTCTTCCTCTCACAAAAATGATATAGAAGAATCGTTCGACACCTATATCCCCACGTGTCTACACACAATTCCTTTCCACCATTTTCTTAACTTTATCCTCCTCACCAAATCTATCTATAACAGAATTTGGGTGCGCCACTTTTAGGGTTGTTTTTTCTGTAATTGATGATTATGGAGATTTTTTTTTGGATGTAGCAAGTTATAATCAATGTATGTTTTTCTGTCTAATTCATGTGTATTATTTAAATTAAGTGTCTATTAACCTAATTGACTTGGGTAATTGGGGTTTAAATCAACTTGGGATTTGGTGATTCTGGGTTTAATTATGTTTAATTTTTATATCAAAAAAGATACTGTTGTTCATTTGGGATAAATTTCTTTTGTTTCTAAATGTCAGATTTTTTTGTTGTGTTTTCTATCGCAGGTTGTAAACCAGCGCTGGATAGAACTTGGTTGTACTTTTTAAAAGAGTTTTGGCCTATATTTTCAGGTGGTCACCCGCCTTACGGATACAGAAATGCCAACAGAATAATTGAGCCGTCGAAACTACCAACGGCACACCAACCGGTTTCTAGCCATCAAGTGCCGCAGTTTCTTCCCACGATCTGTACTATCCAAACTTGTATGCTATAAAGAACAAACATGCTCTTGAAATATACGATATTTCATTTCTTTGTGTTGTACTTCTGCCACATATATGATATCGCATGTGTTTGTGTTGGACTTTTGCTTTTAACACCGCAAAAGCTAAATCCCTAGAATCACTTTGCGTCACCCGTAACCCTAAGAGGCATTCCTAAGAGTCAGCTAAACAGGTGGCAGTAACTAATTCTAAATCCCTACAATCGCAACCTAATCCAAGTTGTTAAACTGCTACGATGTACACAAACCATTAAAAGACAAATTGGGTGGGCTTACAATTCATATGAATAGCTACAGTTATTAAGAACATCCTAACAAACCCGAATTAAATCAATTGTGCAAACAAAGGAAAGGAATAGTGTAATTATAAAATCCAACAAACAGAAACAAATGAAAAGGGAAAAGATGAATTGAATCAACAAACCTAATAAACCAACTGAGATCCAGTACACGTAACAATTTTTGCACCGAGTGAAGAAAGTAATTTTCGCAGCCCAGACAGAAACAGTTAACTCACACCAGATTCCATTAAAAAATGTTTCTGTTTGGGCTGCGAAAATTACTTTCTTCACTCTTCCTTTTCATTTGTTTCTGTTTGTTGGATTTTATAGTTACACTCTTCCTTTCTTTTTTTGCACAATTGATTTAATTCGGGTTTGTTAGGATGTTCTTAATAACTATAGCTATTCATATGAATTATAAGCCCACCCAATTTGTCTTTTAATGGTTTATGTACATCGTAGCAGTTTAACAACTTGGATTAGGTTGCGATTGTAGGGGTTTAAAATTAGTTACTCCCATCTGTTTAGCTGACTCTTATGAATGCCTCTTAGGGATACGGGTGACGCAAAGTGATTCTAAGGATTTAGTTTTTCGTTAAATATAAATTAATATTTACCAATTAGAGTTGCATGTAATTATACCAGAATTACATGTAATTCTGTGTGAATTACATGTAATTACATGTAAACCACAAGACAATGTTTTTTATGTATTTATTTTTTTCTTTAACAGAGAATATGTGTTTGAAACATTTTTTGGACACAAAGTATTTGGAATTCATTTGAATTTGGAAACACTAGCTCCTGGCCTTTGGGTTGATGCAAACGTGTTAGATTGCTTTTCCTCAATTATGAATTACAAAGAGCGTTTCCGAGATCCTCGAATGCCAATAAGGCACTTCTTTCCAACAGGATGCGTTGTAAGTTATTTTTCTGCACACAAAGTAAATTTATTATATTTGTCATAAATTATTGTTTTTTTATATTCAGACTCAACAGATGATTAATGGAGGCTTGAAAACGGATGCTGATATATGGGACAGATTTTCAAAGGAAATTTCCGCTCAATTCGAAGACAATGTTGGTGGTCTGGCCTTTGAAGGCGTTGAATTGGTAAATAAAATTTTATTTTCTTTTTGTTTTGTTATAATTTTTTTTCTTTCTAATTTTTGGTTTGTTAAAAACAGGCTTTTTTTCTGATCTGCATGTTTGGGCATTTTTATGTGGTTGTCTTCAACCTAAAAGTAGCATCGATGACTGTTCTAGATAACAGTGTTTCGGGAGCACCTTATGAGGGAAAGTACAAGGATGTTTGTGATCTTCTTGTAAGTTTATGTTAATTACTTGTGATTTTTCTGTTAATTACATGTGATTCATGTTGAATTACATGTGATTCATGTTAATTACATGTGATTCATGTTGGATTACAAAATATTTATTTGTCTTTTTTTTGTAGAGTGATATGTTTGCGAAACACTTACAGTTGTATAATCACAAGAAGCATAATTCCATCAGAAATTTGAAGAGAGCAAAAACCCCAAAATTGAAGTGGATGACTAAAGAGAATTCTCGGGATTGTGGAGTCTTCGCAATGCTTCACATGGAGACATATGTTGGCGGAGCAGTTGCGGATTGGGATTGTGGGCTTGTCCCACAGTTCAAAATCCAACGTGACATGTTGATAGTTTTATGTTTCAAATTTCTTTCAAAGATGCTCCTACATGAGCATAATTGTCATGTTGATAAGATGCGTGTACTAGCCATGGAGTTTGATAAGAATGAAGGTAATCATAAGCTCGAGATGGTCTGTGATGCACTAAAGAATAGGGAGGAGCGAGAAAGAAATTAGGTCATCAAAAGTTCTATGAAGTTTGTTGTCTGGGTACTTTATATATTTTGTATTTTTAGGTTATGTGTTTTGTGACATTCTTAATCGAGCATAACTCGGTATGTAATGGCTATGTTAAGTTGTTTTAGACAGTTGTTCCAAGTTGTTTAATGAAGTTAGATCAGATTACGTGTATGTTATATTCAGTGTCTTTGTGTTATGCATCATTGGATTTACTTAGAATTATGTTTAATTCATACAAAATCACTCTTTGAAATCCCTTGCCAATTCCCTCATTTACCTCCATTACATGTAATTCACCTCAATTACATGTAATTCACTTCAATTACATGTAATTCACACAGAATTACATGTAATTCATTTTTATGTTCCCCAAAAAAGTAACTCACCTAAGACAAAAATTCACTTCAATTACATGTAATTACAAGTAGTTCACCTAAAACATAAATCATAAATAATTTTCCAATGCATCATAACATAGATTCTGGAAACTTAAATGAAAGAAAATGAAATAAAGAAATTAAAGTAAATGAAATCTTATCAAAGCAGAAAATCAAAATCACTCTTCACCTAAAAGATAAATCAATGAAAAATCACATGTAATTGACACAGAATTACATGTAATTCATATTTATGTTCACCTAATAGATAAATCACAAATAATTTTTCAGTGCATTATAACATAGATTCTAGAAACTTAAATGAAGAAAATGAAATCTTATCAAAGCAGAAAATCAAAAGTGTTTAAACATCAATAATTGGTGACGCCTTCTTTTTCTTTGCCTTTGGGTTCTTTGGGCAAGTTCTTTTTGTATGCTTAAGCGTCTCCACTTTACAATATCCAAAAACCTTCAATGGTTTCTTTCGAACTTTAAGCGCCTTTTCTCTTCCACTTTTCAATCGTTCTCCTTTTTTTAGTTTTTTCCATCATTTGGATGGTCTCCGTTGTTTGTAGCCTTTGTTGGATTGTTCACATCTAGATGATCAGGCTTTAAAATTGCAAACAATTCACCAATAACATCTGCCGTTTTTCTTGAAGGAGGATTAGGCATATCAACTTTTATTTCTTAATATCTCACTTTCAACTTTTCAAGATAAGTTGCGAACCTTTCTTCATCTTTGCTCAATAAGAATAAACAATCATCCACGACAAAATTCACCTCGTTTGGAAGCCTTTTAACTGTTAAATTATTTTCCCCATATCTGTTTATTTGCCTTCGAGGATCAAGTGGTATTAGGTCTCTTGTCCATCTCCTCAAAATGTATTGCTTGGGAATAACATTAACATCACGGTTCTTGAACACGCAAAATATGTGTCGACATAGAAAACCATATAATAGAAAATATCTACAAGAACAAACCACTGACTCGTCTTCTATAACTCTTAGTAACTTTTTCCAAAACACAAGAAATTTACATTAGGATCACATGTAAATTCATTATTTATTGGTGACAGCATATTACATGCGATTCTAACTAGATCTGATTTTTGTTTAGAATCACATGTAAGTATTAAAGAATTACATGTGATTCTGATAACAATTACATGTAATTCTGTGTGAATTACATGTAATCCTGAATGAATTACATGTAATTCCTTTAAGAAGCCTATTCATTTCTTTATAAAACCTCATGTAATTCATGTAAATTATTATCGTAATGAAATTAATAATTACCTTGTAGTCTATTTCTGTTTCTTTCTCTGTTGCGATTTCCTTGTCTTGTTCTTTTCTACTTTTGGTGTAAATAGTTCTGTAAGAATTTGCTGCTTTGTCTCTAATGATGAAATTCTCACATCCTTCGCTATTTTGTAAACCTTGTATCGTACAATTCCAACAAGCAACATCTATTTCAAGTTGAACAAACGAAAATATTGTCTTTGTATATATTGTTGCAGCATGACGTTCAATATCCAACATTGGTTTATATGTTGGAGCCGCATCAAGCGTTTGGAAGTCCAAACTCTCTTGCATGTGTCTTTGCCTTTTTCATTGTTGATTCGTATGACATCATGAAACCAACAAGTGTTGACCTTTGGCTTGTGAAACTTTTAAAGAAAGAATTTTCACTTTCAGACCTTGAAGTCGTCGTCATCAAGCCAAACAAAGGAGAGTCGATAAAATAAGCGGGAATCCACATTTTTCTAAGATCATACATTTTTGTCATCCACTTGTTTTCTTTCAAACCAAATTCATCTATCAATAATCCCCATCTCTCTTCGAACTTCTTTGGTTCTATGAACATATTCCAAATGAGCATATCAAATCGTTCTTTGAAAGCCCCTTGTTTGTATATTTATTCACAAACCTGTTTTGAATATATAAAGTAATTAGCACTAACAAAATATTTTTGTTCCAAAAATCACATGTAATTCATACAGAATTACATGTGATTTGCATTCATTCACTAACAAAGTATTTGTATTCTAAAATCACATGTAATTTACACAGAATTACTGAATTACATGTGATTTGCATTCAACACTAACAAAGCCTTTTTATTCCAAAAATCAATGTAATTCACACAAAATTACATGTGATTTACATTCAACACTATTAGCTTTACAATCTTCAACACAAAACAATGTGATTCATGTAAAATAGTTTGTAACTTAAACAAAAATACCTTAGATAGGATCTTCTGGGAAATGTGCCACATGCAAAGTCTGTGTTTTGTTGTTTTAAAAACGGCTTCAATAGCTCTCTTCATGGCTCCATCCTGATCAGTTACAATCATTGTAGGCTCTTTTCCAATGGCAGACAAAAATGTTGTTAGCAACCACGTATATGATTTGGTATCTTCATGTAAAATCATCCTCGAACCAAGTGTGACACACTTTCTGTGATTGTCGATGCCAGTGAATGGTGCAAACTTCATGTTGCACCTATAAAACATATCAATGTATTAATATCTACATTTCTGAATTACATGTAATTCTACATTGAATTACATGTAATTCTACATTGAATTACATGTAATTCTGGTATAGTTACATGTAATTCAATGTATAATTACATGTAATTATACCAGAATTACATGTAATTCATACATCATTACTTGTTATTAACTAATAAATTTTTTTAAATATACAAAATTAGAAACAATTCACTTACATGTTGCTATTGAAGGTTGCATCAAAAGATACTATGTCTCCTAACTCTTTGTAATAGCACTTTGCAACTTCATCCGCCCAAAACATTGCGACCAATTCATCATTTTTTACCCAATATTCAAATGTAAAGTTCGGCACATACAACTTTCTGTTTTCCATTTTGTTTATTAGCATTTGTGCATCATTTTCCCCAATAAATTCAATAACATCCCTCTGAGCATTCTTAAAATCATCGGTCGTTCCATGAACATATTCATAACCACCTTTGATGCTACTTAATAAGTTGTGAGCACGTGTTGCACCAAGTTTATTTGCTGCAGCTTTTACAACAAACATCTTTTTGGCTTGAGGCATTTTTCGTTATTTCTTTGTATAGTGTTGGTACACCTTTGGTAGAAGAGTGTGGTTGTGTGTTAAACACGTAATTATTCATGCATTTAGTGAGAATTTCCCTTCATTTTTCGCATAATAAATAGCAAAAATATATTTTTATTGCATATATCGTTTGTATTTGCTATTTATTATTGTAGGTACGAATATTGAAGAAAAGGAGCTAAAACAAAGAAAAAGAGCAAAAACGAACACGAGAAATGGAAAGAGCGCCAAAAATCGAGTTTGACGGTGCATACGTGTTTTATTGGGCCGACCCGACACCATTTAAACGGGTCGAACCAACCCATTAATACATATTAAAGCCACTACAACAAACAAGACCACAAGGCCCACACAGCCCATACAACAGCCCAGCAGGTCCGGTTAGAATGATCAACCCAAAGATGAAGCAACCCAACACAGGCCATATTCAGTTTTTAGCTTAAGGGGAACGCAATATATATTTTGGAGGGGAGATCAGAAAGAGAGATAGGCTGGCGTACAATATAAGCAGTCAACATGTTTCCTTATCTTCAATTCTTTTTTTTAGTCTGCGTATTTTTTAAGGTATAGTAGGACAATTTTATTTTTTTCTTCTTTCTATTATATAGTAGCGTATAAGATAATATAAGATAGATCTAATCCGTGTCTTGTTTAAGTGAATATTCAACATTCTATTTATACATCCTCACTTTTATAACAGTCCTACCCTGCATTTTTATTTAGGATAGATACACATATTTTTCTATTCCCTGTATTTTTATTTCTTTCTTAAATAGATAGATAGCTTTTCATTATAGGCAACATCTCAATTTTTAACTTTTTCCGTTCTTTCTTAAAACATATTAATAGGCAACAGGTTTCGAATCCGGAGGAAGTTATTGTTTCTGTAACACCCCACTTGGATAAGTGGACCGTTACGTGTATTTATGGCGTGTCATCAAAGCATAAGGTAAATGTCCTAAAACATTAACTGACCATAACGGAAATACCGGAATCAAACATCGGCAATCCAAACATAAGCCCAAAACATGAAAGAATAAAATACTGAATGGAAGGACTAAACAATGTCCGACTAAGCAGAATAATATAAGAAATGCATAAAGTAAGAAGTTCGGGTAGCTTCCATCCAAATGCACATGCTCTTAGAATCCTAAAAGCATCCTGATGTACCTGCCGTTAGAACATGAAAGGAAACTACGGCTGAGCATAACGCTCAGTGAACGGATATAAAGCATGATAAGAATATACTGAAAGACACAGGCGATAGAATACAGAAACTGTAAGACTGATATGAAACATGTGGTAGAACTCTGCATAAAATCTGAGCAATCTGGTTCATATATACTGATACTGAAATATAACTATTAATTCTGAAAACATGCATTTACTGTATTTTATTTGCCAGAGCTTATATAGGTCACGTGCTGTAACAACCGTGCATGAATAACTGGAGGGGTGACCTCGTCATGCTGTAGAGGGGTGACCTCTAAATAACTGTGCTGGGTGGAGGGATCAGCTCCAATGTGAAGGATGTAGAGCACACACCACATTCACCCTGATAACATGAAACACTTATAAGCCTAGGATGCATCCATACGCCCCACTAAACATACTGATAAAATGGCCAAACTGAACATGAGTGGGACGATGCAGGATATCACTCTCCTGCATGTGAGTCACGACACCGGTGCCTCTAGTGTCATGGTTACGGTACCTCCGTAACTAGTACATAAACTGGTCATGCTTGTATATAATGCTCAGGCAATTTATTTAGTTATTAACATGATTACTGATAAGCTTAAACACATACTGGGGGAAAACATTTGGCTGCAGACGGGAAATCCTAATCATGCATAGGAAAGGAAGTCCTTACTGAAAGGACGGAAAATCCGTACCTCTAGTCCAGTACCGACTGAAAGGAAGACTGAATGAATACTACTCGGGCTTCACGCGTGCTACATAATTAAAAGACGCGAGTAAGTTAACTGGTATCCGTTATCGAATTTTCTGGTCTTATTGGTTTCTTATAATTATTTCAGATATTCTATACGTATAATTACGGCTAAATCTGACCATTAAAATAATTTATTTTAATGTATGAACGTTATACTAATGGTTACGTACAACGTATATCTGTCGTAAATAATTCTATAATAAGTATTTCGCTAAAATAGAAATTCCTTAGTTTATAAGTTCTCACATAGTTTAATTCGTTTTCTAAATATACCCTTTTAATATTTATAAAACTAGTTTATATTTAATTTACTAAATACATTTTAAAAAAAATATTTATTTAAAATAAACTTATTTAAAAAAGTATGATTTAACAGTCCCAAACGCACCCTTAATTTTTCTAAACCGGTTTGCCAAACAGCCCTAATTCCTGTTTTAAAACCCACTGCCAAACAAAACAAACCCCCCTGCCTATCTTCTTGTTTCCCCCGACGGCATAAACCAAACCAACACCCTAAACTGGGTTGCGGCTGGTGGAAATCATCACCACCGAGAGTCTCTTGACTCTCGGTTTGGGTGCCAACGAACCCGCCACGTCCAGAACACAAACCCAATTCATTCGATTTGCTAAACATGTTTTTAAACCCCAATTAATTCGGATTAAAAGGAAAAGAAATAAAACTAATTAGGGTTTTCATACTTACATAACATTTAGGGTTTCAAAACCAATGAACCACGATCTCTCTTCCTGTTTTTTTTTTCTCGGTGTAGGTCGCGACACAGAAGAAGGAGGAGTGGCGGCTGGATTTAATCTTTAAGGTTTTCTGTTTTTTTTTTTTTTTTTTTGTGTCGGCCTAGAAAGGGAAAAGAATACTCCCCCGTCTGTTTTATTTCCTTCACACGGGCTTGGCCCATGGTGCTGCGGGTCACGAGTTGCGGCGCAAGACACATGAGTTGCGGCGCAATTGAAGGGGCTACAGATCATGGTGCTGCGGATCACGAGTTGCGGCGCAAGACACATGAGTTGCGGCGCAACAGATGCTGCTGGCAGTTACGAAATTGTGTCTTTATTCCTAATTAAGGGGGAGCCCAAAGAGTTAGTGGGGACATTATTGCTGAACGTTTTTTTTTTTTTTTTTATAATAATAACACTTGTAATAAATAGTACCTTGTAATAAATTTCTCGCGTTTGTTTAAAATTTTCCACGTGTACGTTTTAAGGAAAAAAAAATCCCGCGTAAAATAATAATAAACCGCGTATTTATAAATTCTCGATTTAAAATACGGGTTTTACAATTCTTCCCCTCTAAAAGAAATAATTCGTCCCCGAATTAAAATGCTGCGTACTGGGTTTTACAATTCTTCTCCTCTAAAAACAATAATTCGTCCCCGAATTAAAGATACGACTATACTGGGTTTTACAATTCTTCCCCTCTAAAAGGAGAAATTCGTCCTCGAATTAACGATGATAAGCTGATGAAGTTATAAGACTGAAAGAACACGTAGACTGAAAAGACAATTAAGCTGAAGGATAAATTGTCTTCTAGTTAAGACATAATGCTGCTGATAAGTATAAACTTGTCATGACTGAAATGATTATGTAATGTGACATGGCTGAAGAGAACATGGAACGTGACATGACTGAAAGAACATAACTAAATTTATTGAAGAAAACAATGAGAGGTCCGGATGGACTCCTCCGTTTCGAGTGGCCTCCCGCTCGAAACGATCCCTTCAAATGTCTAACATAATAATTAAAATCCTGGTCCTGTTGACCCTGTCCTGATGATGCTGACTGGTTTCTGGTTCCGTACTTAAGATGGATTTTATGAATGTGATAGAATGAATAAGCTATTGCATGTAGTATACATGAAACGGTACATATAGTTATTCTGAAAAGATAATATTTATATCGCGGAGAAAGCTGTTGAAAATATATATAGGGACGAACTACGTGAACAATTGTGAACCTGCTAAGTGAGCAATTGTGAACGTGGTTCATAATTATATGAGGAGCGCTGGCATGGAATTAGAATATGATAAGTGAATCATACTGTGAACGTGATACTAGAACATATCATGAACATAGGCTGACTGAGGAATGAATGCCAAACGATACGGCCTGAGATGTGAAACGTCTGCCTGGTTATGGAATAGTTGTGCTGAACTTGAGTCTGTTCTCTCAAGCTTTCTGTAACCGTATTCGGTAATAACTGAGAAACGTGCATCGTGAAATGGCACACGAACTTGAACGTGAACAACGTTATGAACGCTAACGTGAGCTTAAATCAGGAGATAGCATAAAAGATGAACTGAAATAGCATCATACTGCGAATGAGACGTAAACGTGAAAGTGGAAATAAACATGAACTTAAAGTGGACGTAAACATACACTTGATTGTGAACATGTATTCTGTTTGATATGATGGTCGATGGAATGCCTAGAATTCGTACGATTTATTGCTGAATTTAAAATTTTCTGCAGATCTGCTACTACGTGCTCCTTTCGGATGAAAGGGACGCGCAGGCTGATTACATGGTTGATGATAACTTAGATAGCATCATAATTTCTCTGAGTCTGTGGTAAACTGATTACAATCTCCATGGAGTCTTGTCTCTTTTCGGTCTAGAATTTCTACTTGTAGTGATAGCATGTCGGTGTTCTATCTTGAACCTGCAGTAGGTCAGGCATCTAGATATGAACATAGCTGCATTAATTTGTGATGCGGATTCTATCAGTGTTTGTCTGGGATTATGGAACATTCTGGTGGAAATCTTGTTGAATAGTCATAGAAGAATTTCTAGTGATGACTGTCGGTAATTTCTGCGGTAGCAGTCAATTGAGTTCTAGAAATTTTATACTACGTTCATAGTCGTCAGTCGGGACCATCAGGTGATGGCCTTCACCTTCGCAGGATTTGTCTGGAATTTCTTTCTGTTGAAATAGGGTGGTTCAGATATGCCACCTTGTTCATCTGAACCATACATCTAGAAAGCTTGCGTATATAATTTTCTCCTATCGGAGAATCTGCGGGGTCGTGAAAAGATGATTCCCATGTCTTTCTCTAGAATTTAGGAGATCAAAATCTTGTCAACGAATGTACTGCCAAATTTGTCTGAGAATTCAAGGAAAATTTATTCATACATTTTCATACTATAGTTGGAGCATTAGGGAGCTCAGAAGTAAAATTCAAAAAAAATTTTAGAGTGGCTATAATATGTGCAACAACGGTCTGAAGATCATCATGTTATTCCCTCATCACTGATGGTAGCATGATCTTGAATTTTCCTGGAAGAATGTTTAAGACACCTCGTAGTAGGTCAATTAAACTTTCCATTCGTGGAATGAATATCGATTTGGAATGGTGATCTGATAAATTTTTCGATGGTGCGCTAGGGCGAATAAAGCCTAGTTTTGGTAACTCTTGCAGCAATTGCTGCAACTCTTTTAATCGTAGCTAGAGCCCTGTAATAAAGAGTTTTGAAAACAGGTTCTGTTCTTGAGGCAAGCTCGATGTTAAATTATGTCTCGTGGGTAGGCATGAATTTCTGGAACACCTTCTGGAATGACATCTGGAAATTTTAGGATAATCTGCTGGTCATGGATTCGAGGAATTTCAGAAGTAAATTTATAACTGATAGCCAAAAGTCTTCGTAACTATGTATTGGTAAGTCACGCGCTTGTAAGGAAGAAACAGCTTGTACTGATTTTTTTCTGGCAAAATATATAATGAATATATTTGGGATTTAATAAGACGGATCTCGTCGTTAACTGAAGGGAAAACTTTAATAAATATGGTGGTACTGTTGAGTCCTTTCTGGGTGAGAGGCAGATAACTACCTGGTTTGAGATAAAGCTGGCATAGGGATACATGAAGTGGACATGGAGACTTTTCACTGAATGGGTTCGTCTGTAACCTCACAGAGTGAATACTGCGTGTTTTACCTGAGTAATAATCTAGTGGTGGTAACTGAATTTTAATGGTCTGATTTTATGCGTGGCATAACAGAACGAGTATACCCCTTTCTAAAAGATACCCTGAATCACTGAGGGTCTTGCCTGGAACATACTAGAACTAGGAGCTCGGACTCGTACTCTGAGAAGATATTCGTATGACGTGTATCATGACTGGTGCCCTGATATGTGTCTTCCGGAATGATACCTGAGAACTATTTCGTGAATGATGTCTTGGCACGTGTTTTTTAATAGGTGAATATGAACAAGGCTGAAAATTTTGGTAACTGCTAGGATTGGCGGACCGGTTAGACTGCTGACCTCTGTATTTTCGGTCACGTCCGTTCCGGAGTTCCGATGGTACTGACTGATTATTTATAAGCACGGTGGTTGTCACTACTGCTTTGTCTGTCAATTTGACGGTCATTATCATGACCGTGATTCATGTAATTATTTCTGCTGAGTGGCCGGCTGGTTGCCAGTTCCCACTCTTCTGACAGAAAGATTAGCTGAGTGAAGTGTGACGTCTAACTGAGGAAGTAAAAACATGGAATAGGATGGTAGTGTCTGATGGTTGAAATTATTCTTGTCAGAAATTTCAATTTATAGTTTTCGTCCTCGTTCCGCGGCATCAGCATCTTGAGGAATCTCCAAAGTTCAGCAGCATCAGCATCGGTGTGGTCTTCAGAGTGTTAGCAGCATCAGTATCTGGTAAAATCTTCAACTCACGAGCAGCATCAGCACCTGGTAGAATATCGACAAGTGGAAACGCCTGAGATGATTAAGGATCGATTAGCAATATCCATGGAGTAGGGTACCTGGAGTACACCTGAACTACTGTACATGAAGTACAAAATGAATACTGCACATGGAGCATATCTGAGACGTTGTACCTGGAGTACACGTGAAATATTATGCATGGAGTATAACTGAGACACTGTACATGGGGTACATATGGAATACTGTACATGGAGCTGGTGGAAATTTTATGGGATGATCGATACAGGTGTCGCTTGTCTGACATTATCAAAGAATAAATTGATTTAAACGGTAGTAAACTGAACTGAAACGGTTAACATGATAGGCTGATAATTTCTGCGCAGACTTAATGTTGGTTGTATAGAGGCTAAAAAGTATGATTAAATGGAGTTTCATCAATGTTCAGTATAAGGACATGATTGATAAAGACCAGAACATGATTTATCATGAAATAGGATTTTACGGTAATTTCCTTATATCTTAGCATGAAAACATCATCGCCTTGCTGAAAACGTAATCCTCATAAAGAGACATGAACTTAATCAGCATGAAAACGACATCCACTTGAGAGTACAAACTTAACTGATACAAAGAACATAGAAGAATAATCAACTAAGTTTAACATCAACTGATGTGGATAGTTATGGTTTAATCCACAGGATTCATAGTAGGAAGCATGTGACTAGGTATGGGCGATTCTGTTTCGATCCATACCTGTCAAAATTTTCTGAGAACTGTCATGAATAGAAATGTACAATCTGGGACTAAATGTGGTTGGCTGTAGTCCAATTCATATTTGTCAAGATTTTATGAAACGTCATGTTATCACAAAGGTGAACAACTATAGATCGGTTCACGAAACACATTAAACTGAAAAACATGAAATTTGATCTGAACATTGGTGAACATATACGTGCTGGTTCACCAAGTAATATTCGACTGAAAACATGAATCTGTCAAGAGTAAGAATGAATGCCGTTGGGTCGGTTCACCAATACAAAAATCTGAACGAGCAAGGGTGAACGCCTATGGTCGGCTCACCAAAACGAAAATTCGTTAAAAGCACATGCGACTAAATATGGCTAGTTATGTACCAACCTTTTACTTAGTCAAAACTTTAAGAAAACTGACTGATAAATGAAGAAAACTGACTGAATAATCCATGAGAAACATGAAATATAACAACGCCAAAATCTGGGAAATTCCTGGTGACTACCCACTAGTCACAGGTCAAGTTTTAGAGCCTACAGGTCGAACCTTGCTCTCTGATACCATAATTGTAACACCCCACTTGGATAAGTGGACCGTTACGTGTATTTATGGCGTGTCATCAAAGCATAAGGTAAATGTCCTAAAACATTAACTGACCATAACGGAAATACCGGAATCAAACATCGGCAATCCAAACATAAGCCCAAAACATGAAAGAATAAAATACTGAATGGAAGGACTAAACAATGTCCGACTAAGCAGAATAATATAAGAAATGCATAAAGTAAGAAGTTCGGGTAGCTTCCATCCAAATGCACATGCTCTTAGAATCCTAAAAGCATCCTGATGTACCTGCCGTTAGAACATGAAAGGAAACTACGGCTGAGCATAACGCTCAGTGAACGGATATAAAGCATGATAAGAATATACTGAAAGACACAGGCGATAGAATACAGAAACTGTAAGACTGATATGAAACATGTGGTAGAACTCTGCATAAAATCTGAGCAATCTGGTTCATATATACTGATACTGAAATATAACTATTAATTCTGAAAACATGCATTTACTGTATTTTATTTGCCAGAGCTTATATAGGTCACGTGCTGTAACAACCGTGCATGAATAACTGGAGGGGTGACCTCGTCATGCTGTAGAGGGGTGACCTCTAAATAACTGTGCTGGGTGGAGGGATCAGCTCCAATGTGAAGGATGTAGAGCACACACCACATCCACCCTGATAACATGAAACACTTATAAGCCTAGGATGCATCCATACGCCCCACTAAACATACTGATAAAATGGCCAAACTGAACATGAGTGGGACGATGCAGGATATCACTCTCCTGCATGTGAGTCACGACACCGGTGCCTCTAGTGTCATGGTTACGGTACCTCCGTAACTAGTACATAAACTGGTCATGCTTGTATATAATGCTCAGGCAATTTATTTAGTTATTAACATGATTACTGATAAGCTTAAACACATACTGGGGGAAAACATTTGGCTGCAGACGGGAAATCCTAATCATGCATAGGAAAGGAAGTCCTTACTGAAAGGACGGAAAATCCGTACCTCTAGTCCAGTACCGACTGAAAGGAAGACTGAACGAATACTACTCGGGCTTCACGCGTGCTACATAATTAAAAGACGCGAGTAAGTTAACTGGTATCCGTTATCGAATTTTCTGGTCTTATTGGTTTCTTATAATTATTTCAGATATTCTATACGTATAATTACGGCTAAATCTGACCATTAAAATAATTTATTTTAATGTATGAACGTTATACTAATGGTTACGTACAACGTATATCTGTCGTAAATAATTCTATAATAAGTATTTCGCTAAAATAGAAATTCCTTAGTTTATAAGTTCTCACATAGTTTAATTCGTTTTCTAAATATACCCTTTTAATATTTATAAAACTAGTTTATATTTAATTTACTAAATACATTTTAAAAAAAATATTTATTTAAAATAAACTTATTTAAAAAAGTATGATTTAACAGTCCCAAACGCACCCTTAATTTTTCTAAACCGGTTTGCCAAACAGCCCTAATTCCTGTTTTAAAACCCACTGCCAAACAAAACAAACCCCCCTGCCTATCTTCTTGTTTCCCCCGACGGCATAAACCAAACCAACACCCTAAACTGGGTTGCGGCTGGTGGAAATCATCACCACCGAGAGTCTCTTGACTCTCGGTTTGGGTGCCAACGAACCCGCCACGTCCAGAACACAAACCCAATTCATTCGATTTGCTAAACATGTTTTTAAACCCCAATTAATTCGGATTAAAAGGAAAAGAAATAAAACTAATTAGGGTTTTCATACTTACATAACATTTAGGGTTTCAAAACCAATGAACCACGATCTCTCTTCCTGTTTTTTTTTTCTCGGTGTAGGTCGCGACACAGAAGAAGGAGGAGTGGCGGCTGGATTTAATCTTTAAAGTTTTCTGTTTTTTTTTTTTTTTTTTTTTGTCGGCCTAGAAAGGGAAAAGAATACTCCCCCGTCTGTTTTATTTCCTTCACACGGGCTTGGCCCATGGTGCTGCGGGTCACGAGTTGCGGCGCAAGACACATGAGTTGCGGCGCAATTGAAGGGGCTACAGATCATGGTGCTGCGGATCACGAGTTGCGGCGCAAGACACATGAGTTGCGGCGCAACAGATGCTGCTGGCAGTTACGAAATTGTGTCTTTATTCCTAATTAAGGGGGAGCCCAAAGAGTTAGTGGGGACATTATTGCTGAACGTTTTTTTTTTTTATAATAATAACATTTGTAATAAATAGTACCTTGTAATAAATTTCTCGCGTTTGTTTAAAATTTTCCACGTGTACGTTTTAAGGAAAAAAAAATCCCGCGTAAAATAATAATAAACCGCGTATTTATAAATTCTCGATTTAAAATACGGGTTTTACAATTCTTCCCCTCTAAAAGAAATAATTCGTCCCCGAATTAAAATGCGGCGTACTGGGTTTTACAGTTTCGGATTGATGTTTATGTTCGATTTATCGAGACGATTTTCGGTATTGATTTGATTCAGATTTTGTTATATTAGTTTTGGTTTTCGGAGTATGATGATGATGATGTACCTTATTCATAAGTTGTTAATAGCTTATCCTCATTTGTCCAGCTTATTGGTTTAAGCTATTTAGAGTTAGTTTTGTTTTCATTTTTTTTATAGTTCATTTGGTGGTAATGTTTAGATTAGTATTCATTTTCTTTTAACAGCTTGTTTAGTTCTTTAGTTCCCCTGTCCTTAGAAGCCTATTTAGTTTTTAATATATTTTTTATATTATATGTCTTTAGTTAAGCAACCTACTAGTCAGTTGTATAAATCAAATGAATGTAAGTATTTGATTCGTTAGCTTAACATATGGAAAAAAGATAAAATAAAATAAATGTCTTTTGAAGGGTTAGAACCTCCCACCACTAGGCCATATTTTTTTACCAATATGCTAATGAATCGTACTAGTGCAAGTTTTGTTTTAATAAGTTTATATAACTTAACTAGTATAATATTAAGTGAGCAACTAATCTGCCATCACTTTGATAAAATTTGCTCTTACAAAATTTCTTCAATAAATCTATTTTTATTATAGTTTATAAAAGTATCACTTCTATTGAAAATTAGTTTTTATGAATTAGTTTAAAATGCCGTTTAACTTAATTGTCGTTAACGTTTTATGTTTTATGTTATCTCGGCGTATACGGTTCATATTGGTTTTATTATCTATCTCTTTTTATTAGTCATTGTTGCTTTGTTGATTTCTAGCTTTAAGATCTTGATTATAGTAGTTTTATTTATGCTTGTTTATTTTAGCATCTTTATTGTCATTAGCATTATTTTTAGGTACCTTTAGCTTACAATTTCGTAGTATAATTGCCACTCTTATATCGTTTTATATTTTTAGTCTTTTCAAATTAGTATATTTAAATATAAAAATCAAAATCTCTTTTATTCGAGCATCAATCTTTAGACATAAACGCGTATTTCCATTCACACTTCGCCAGGAACTACGATAACCTTTCGGGTGTACGAAAACGACTCAATCAAATGGCGCCGCTGCGGGGGAATGTGTGTAGCGATATTTGCGTTGTGTTTTTAGTTAGTGACTTGAAGATCCTTTCGTTTTGAAAGTTTATTTTCGTATTTATATATATATATATATATATATATATATATATATATATATATATATATATATATATATATATATATATATATATATATATATAAATATTTAAAAATCCATAAAAATATATAAAATTTATAAAAACCCAAAAAATATTTTCTTATTTTACCTTCTTTTCTTTATTAATATATATATATCATTTTAAAAGAAAAACTCAAAAATATTTTCTTTCGACTTTATTTTTCTTTTAGCTATATATTATATATGATATATATAGTTTTATATAGTATATTATAATCTAATATTTTCTTTTTATTATTTTATTATCAAATTAAAAAAAAAGGTTTCAAAAATATTCCTCTTTATCCTCTATTGTGTTTAATTCTTTTTCTCAACCCCTCTTATTTTTAATTCTTCATGGATTCACATGTCGATTGTGTAGGGTGTGGGAGACCATCGTATGGTAGTCAATCATGTCATTGGTGTTCATGCGAGCGGTGCGGAATGGATATCCCTAATTACGAATTTGGACATTGTTCATTTTGCAATTCGATCAATTCATACTTCACCTATAATGACACTATCTCACCCTCTTCCATATATGACGATCCGTATCCGCAACATGCACCGGGTTTTTCTCAATACCCGTGTTGCAACAATTGTGGGGGCCCTCACGATACTTTTTCTTGTCAACCGGTG
This sequence comes from Glebionis coronaria, assembly GCA_025667525.1. NCBI lineage: Eukaryota > Viridiplantae > Streptophyta > Magnoliopsida > Asterales > Asteraceae > Glebionis > Glebionis coronaria. The sequence goes on along the minus strand of CM046882.1, from coordinate 407,659,324 downwards.
AATTATTATGAGCCAAATCCGTGCTATAATTCCGGTTTTCATAATTTTGAGCCCCCACATAACACCCTCGATCATCACCTTCTTTTGCAATGAGTGAAGACCAACGAGGCACTATTTTGAATGCACTCCTAAAAGTTCAAGACGAATTAGATCGACTTAAAGATAAATTGCAAGAGTAAAGGCGACAATAGCAAGTATCTAGTCTTAGTGCTTATACCTCTACGCCTCGTGTGATTCCTTATTGTTATGATGATGACGAGGATAATATTTATGATCTCAATCCATCATGTGAGACTACCACTCCTATTCTCGATTCTTCCACTACGGAGACCGATGCCTCTATCATCATGGGGGATGAGGGTCTTATCACTATTCCTTGTGATGAGATTCTTATTCCAATCCAAAGTGAGCCTAATGTTGCTTCCGATAGTGATAGTGAGTGTGAATCTCTTTATAGTGATCATTCATTACCTCCCATCGAAATCTTGGGAGATTATTCTTTGGCTTTCTCTAATCCTCTTTTTGATCTCGATGATGATTTTACTTCTAGTGATGACGAGTCACTATCCGATGAAGACGTTCTAAAGGAAATGTTCAAGATTTATTCGAACCCTTTATTTGATTTTGATGGCGCCTACATCTCTAGTAAGGTGAATCCTCTCTTTGAAGAGGGGATTGAGGACATTGATAGCTCCAACTCTCTTGCTATTGATAAGCATTCTTTGTTAGCCATGCCACCTCCCATCGTAGAGGAGGTGGAGAGATTTGAACCTACCTTCCGTTTGATTCGGTATGGAGAGGTGACACGGGTGGTAGATATTTCTTCTGATATTTCTCATATTATGTTGCCACCCCGTCCTACCGCGTATCGCTTTTACTCTCTCATTTCATACCGGGAAATGAGGATGAGTGTTTTGATCCTGGAGGAGAAGTTGATGTTGCTATTACTTGTGATGTTTTACCGGTTATCCCATCAACTATTGCTTTGAGTTTTTATCAATGTCCTCGGGTGACACTTTGATATCTTTTTCTCCCACCCTCCCGCCCTTGGCGAAGACGAGTATTCTTAAGGATCGCCTTTATACCTATTTCTCGTATGTTATACGAATCCTTCTGCTTTTCTTCACTTATACTGTGGATTCTTCTTCTTTATTCTCATCCGGTAAAGAGGATAAGATTTTTGACCCTGGCATATCTGTTTTGAGCCAGTGGTGATTCTCTTGCTCCCCCATGGACCATTTAATTCGGGGTCGAGTCAGGCTCGTTACTCGGTTAACAAAAACAAGCGCTTCTCGGGAGGCAACCCGATGATTTATCTATTTTATCTATTTTCTAACATAAGTGTAGGGGCGTGCTTATCTCCATATGTGCTTGTTGGTATTTGTTTTTGTGTGCAGGGTTCCCTTGGATCGAGAAGACTTTCAGAGGGTTGATGTTGCTGTTTCCATCATCTTCTTCATTCAGTCTCCGATCGATCTTCATGTTTATATCAGGGGAGTACTTAGTTCTCATTATTATCTATACATATCTGATTGTGTTCTCCTTCTTACACTTGGAATTCTAACATTAGCCTTTTGTGTTCTTAAGTGTAGGGGTAGCACCTTATCACTTTTGAACATTGAGGCCAATGTTCGGTTCTAAGTGTAGGGGGTTTTATATCATATTGATCATATTCATGCCTACTTGTTTGCCCTCTTGCATCCTATTTTGATCAAATGTGTGTTTGTTTTTTTATTTTTCTTTATTTAAAAATAATAAAACGTTTTTGACCGTGCATGATTGACTTGTCCCGTAGGCTAGAACAAAGGGGATCCCGACTCTGCCTGGGTGTTGATCTGGCTGCTCCATTAACTTTTAGACTAAGCTCTTAGGAATTGTGCAAATAAAAATGCTAAACATGGAGTAGTTGGTTCTCTTTAGAGCTTATGAGTAACATGTGGCTTTTCCTCCTAGATTATAACTAGACTAAATAAGTGTGCTTTTTTTCAAGCCTTTGAACGTTAAAAATTGTGTTGTTATGCAAAAATAAATTCTTATGCAATTTTGATATAGAGTCCTAGTTCAACTTTTTATTTAAATTTGAGTGAAAGCATACTTTCTTAAATTTGAAATAATGTTGCGTGAATAAATATGTTAAAAAAAAATTCGAAAAAGAAAGAGAAAAAAAAGAAGAAAAAAAAGAGAAAAAAAGAATTTGAAAAAAGAGTGTTCAATAGCGTTAGAAGAGTCGAGTGAATGAATAAGTGTTTTTTGTTGCTTTAATTATAATTGTGTGAAACTTGCTTTTTCTCAAATTTAAATTCGAAGTTGAACTAGAATTCATCAATTTTTTATAAGAGTTCAGACGGTATTAGAGAGTGTAGAAGTCAAAGGTCCCGTGAGCTCCGATACTATTCTCGAGGGTTTAAAAACCTAGCCTCCTAAGCTTTGCTAAAGGACAAGCTGAGAAGAAAGTCGCTACATGGAGTGATCTCTCCTTTGAATCTTCAATCTCTAATTACCGTCGTTGTTTTTCATCTAAGTGTCTTTTATAGCTTAGCGGTGATTTCAAGATCTTTGATTTCAAAATCCCGCCAATCCCGGTACTATTCTCCGTGGGGTGTCAAAAGCCCGGGCACTTAACCGATTAGGTTGGGACGTTCCGAGAAGAAAGCCGCTACATGGGAAAGGCCATTTTTGAATCTCAAATCTCCTCATTTTCGGTGAGTTTATTATTCCACTTACATGATTAGCAACCATAACAAATGTCGATTTGAACGATCAAAATTTTGAAAATGAACACATTTGCCTAGTCTTTATAATTATAGGAGTGAAAAGTTATATTTACATAGGTTATTAGTATAAGTAGTGTTAGCATTTTGCCAAAACGTTTGCACAAGGAGTCTTAGCTTAGTTGGGAGTAATAAAAAGAGGATGACGATATTTATTCCCTAGAGACACCCAGTTTGCATGTTTCTCGTTCTATGATCCTTATACCTTGAATAAAAAGTCGAGCATGGCGGGTCACAATGTATTTTTATTTATATTTTATTAACAAGTCAATTTCGAATAAAGTAGTTTTAAATTGTTTTTGAATTTAATATTTGTGATAATAGTTGCTTGGGGGCAAGCAACGTTTAAGTGTAGGGGTGTGTTAAACACGTAATTATTCATGCATTTAGTGAGAATTTCCCTTCATTTTTCGCATAATAAATAGCAAAAATGTATTTTTAGTGCATATATCGTTTATATTTGCTATTTATTATCGTAGGTACGAATATTAAAGAATAGGAGCTAAAACGAAGAAAAAGAGCAAAAACGAGCACGGGAAATGGAAAGAGCGTGAAAAATCGAGTTTGACGGTGCATTCGTGTTTTATTGGGCCGACCCGACACCATTTAAACGGGTCGAACCGACCCATTAATACATATTAAAGACACTACAACAAACAAGACCACAAGGCCCACACAGCCCACATAACAGCCCAACAGGCCCGGTTAGAAAGATCAGCCCAAAGATGAAGCATCCCAACACAGGCCGTATTCAGTTTTTAGCTTAAGGGGAACGCAATGTATATTTTGGAGGGGAGATAATAAAGAGAGATAGATTGGCGTACAATATAAGCAGTCAACATGTTTCCTTATCTTCAATTTTTTTTTAGTCTGCGTATTTTTAAGGTATAGTAGGACAGTTTTATTTTTTTCTTCTTTCTTATCCAGTAGTAGCGTAGAAGATAAGATAAGATATATCTAATCCGTGTCTTGTTTAAGTGAATATTCAACATTCTATTTATACATCCTCACTTTTATAACAGTCCTCCCCTGCATTTTTATTTAGGATAGATACACATATTTTTTTATTCCCTGTATTTTTATTTCTTTCTTAAATAGATAGATAGCTTTTCATTATAGGCAGCATCTCAATTTTTAACTCTTTCCGTTCTTTCTTAAAACATATTAATACGCAGCAAGTTTCGAATCCGGAGGAAGTTATTGTTTCGGATTGATGTTTATGTTCGATTTATAGAGATGATTTTCGATATTGATTTGATTCAGATTTTGTTATATTAGTTTTGATTTTCGGAGTATGATGATGATGATGTAGCTTATTCATAAGCTGTTAATAGCTTATCCTCATTTGTCCAACTTATTGGTTTAAGCTATTTAGAGTTAGTTTTGTTTTCATTTTTTTATAGTTCATCTGGTGGTAATGTTTAGATTAGTATTCATTTTCTTTTAGCAGCTTGTTTAGTTCTTTAGTTTCCCTGTCCTTAGAAGCCTATTTAGTTTTTAATATATTTTTTATATTATCTGCCTTTAGTTAAGCAACCTACTAGTCAGTTGTATAAATCAAATGAATGTAAGTATCTGATTCATTAGCTTAACATATGGAAAAAATAAAATAAAAAAATGTCTTTCGATGGGATAGAACCTCCCACCACTAGGCCATATTTTTTTACCAATATGCTAATGAATCGTACTAGTGCAAGTTTTGTTTTAATAAGTTTATATAGCTTAACTAGCATAATATTAAGTGAGCAACTAATCTGCCATCACTTTGATAAAATTTGCTCTTACAAAATTTCTTCAATAAATCTATTTTTATTATAGTTTATAAAATATTTCACTTCTATTGAAAATTAGTTTTGATGAATTAGTTTAAAATGCCGTTTAACTTAATTGTCTTTAACGTTTTATGTTTTATGTTATCTCGGCGTATCCGGTTCATATTGGTTTTATTATCTATCTCTTTTTATTAGTCATTGTTGCTTTGTTGATTTCTAGCTTTAAGATCTTGATTATAGTAGTTTTATTTATGCTTGTTTATTTTAGCATCTTTATTGTCATTAGCATTATTTTTAGGTACCTTTAGCTTAAAATTTCGTAGTATAATTGTCGCTCTTATATCGTTTTATATTTTTAGTCTTTTCAAATTAGTAGATTTAAATATAAAAATCAAAATCTCTTTTATTCGAGCATCAATCTTTAGACATAAACGCGGATTTCCATTCACACTTCGCCAGGAACTACGATAACCTTTCGGGTGTACGAAAACGACTCAATCATTGTGTTTTGCTACAAATTGTACCAACTTGTATTTCCTGGAAACAATATTCAACTGTAACTTTATCTGAGCTTTGCAACCAGTCACGTGGTGCGTTGTGTTTCTAATTTGTTTACCTTTATTTTTTGGATATAATGTGTCAAAATCAACACGTGTTGGTTTCCCCCCCTTTGTTACAAGTAATGTACTTGTGTTTTACCACACCCGATTTTGTTTTACTTTGTCCCGATTTTTTAACTTCAAACCCTCCATTTTCAGCATAATTTGAATACATATCAAAAGCTTCTTCCAATGTATCATAAGTATCTCCCTCTTTTGGTATATGAATTCCATGTACACGAGGCTCCCAATTTACTGATCCACCGGGTGTTTCATCTTGCGCAAAAACGGTTGCTCTTGGGGTTTTCATACCTGTATTTAAAAAACATAATTGCATGATATTTCAAAAAATACATGTAATTCACACAGAATTACATGTAATTTACATAGAATCACATGTAATTCAAACAGAATTACATGTGATTTGCATTCAACTTACTCACAAAGCATTTTTATTTCAAAAATACATGTAATTCCCACAGAATTACATGTAATTTACACAAAATTACATATGATTTGCATTCAACTTACTAACAAAGCATTTATTACAAAAATCACATGTAATTTACACTGAATTACATGTAATTTTCATTCAACACTAATAAAATATTTTATTTCAAAAATCACATGTAATTCACATAGAATTACATGTGATTTCCATTCGACACTAATAAAATATTTTATTTCAAAAAATCACATGTAATTCACACATATTTACATGTGATTTGCATTTAACACTAATAAACCACTTTATTAAAAAAATTACATGTAATTTACACAGAATTACATGTAATTTCCATTCAACACTAACAAACCATTTTATTAAAAAATTACATGTAATTCACACAGAATTACATGTAATTTGCATTCAACACTAACAAATCATTCTATTTCAAAAATCACATGCAATTCACACAGAATTACATGTGATTTGCATTTAACACTAATAAACCATTTTATTACAAAAATTACATGTAATTCACACAGAATTACATGTAATTTCCATTCAACACTAACAAACCATTTTATTATAAAAATCACATGTAATTCACACAGAATTACATGTAATTTGCATTCAAAACTAACAAACTATTTTATTACAAAAATCACATGTAATTCACATAGAATTACATGTGATTTGCATTCAGCTTACTAACAAAGCAACCTTAGAACGAAAATCTACCTAGAAAACCTTCTTTTACTTTTTCCGAAAAACATGGTTCTGATGCATCGTTTTTATTCAAATCGAGTTGAGAAACCACTACCATAACGTCATCTAAATCAGGTTCATCCAGTTTTCTGCTTAAATAGGGTTCCTACGAGTTTTTTATTTTCCGGCGAGTTTATAGAACTCGTGTTATAAGCTTTTATGAATAAATAGGTTATAGATATGTGATAGTAATGGTTTCCGGCGAGGGTTACGTTATTTGTAGATCATTCCGGCGACTTTCAAATTTTCTGGGAGGGATGGATGTTTGTTAGATCGGGGGTGGGTGGAGAATGATGATAGAGAGAGAAAGTGTGAGGGCTGTGTGTTTTTTTATTGTTTATATATGATGTGTGCTTTTACTATGGATGGTTAGATGATAGGAAATTGGATGGCCCAGATTGCTTCCTTCCATCTTTTTTGGATGCATATTCGAGGATCTCACCAAAATTCATAACATTTTATGGCTTTTAGCCTTCTTAAACATACGGTCCTAATAAACTAACGTGTCTAGAAATCAGCACCCCACCATATAGCAGTCACTGAAACTCATCAGTCACCTGACTGAAGTAAATGACAAGGCCAAAACCGAAAACACCAAACGGTTCAGATGAAGGTTCCTCGAGTAACAGTGGAATATTATTATATAACATACCGATGCAAAGAGTGAGCCGGATAATCAAAAGCGAAGATGCGACTATTCACATTACTCGGGATGCTCTTTTCGTTGTGAATCTCGCTAGTTACTTGATTAGCTTCATAAGTTTTATGAAAATTAGTAGCTTAGTTTTGGTACAATTAATAGGTGTAACTAAATGTCATTTTAGCATCAATTGCATGTTTATGTGAATAATATTGCTCTTTTAGGCTAGTTAGCTGTTTTCGTCAGAGAAGCTTTGGTATATCCAAACAATTGCGTTTTAATCGAATTGCGTGATTTTGAATTTGTTATGCTCAATAATTATTAGGTGTGGCTAACATGCTATGTTAGCATCTATTGCTTATTCATGTGAGTTATAAAGTAGTCTATTAGATTAGTTAGTTAGCGGTATTTGTGACTGCGTTTTTTTAACGAATTAGAGATTTATGTTGTGTGATTTTGAACAATTATTAGGTATAGTTAAATGTTATGTTACCATTTGCTGCATATTTTTGTGAACTATAGTGCCCTATTAGGTCACTTCCATTCTTTAGGTCACAATTATTTTCTACAATTCATGAATGATCAAATGTAAAATGGGAAGCGGATGGCGCTTTAGTTTTATCTAAGAGAGAGAAGGGCATGATTGTGAGAGTAAGTTAAGATTTTGGCAGTCTATTTAATAGAGTTTTTTTGTAAAGCAGGCACTTACTGATACAAGAAAAGAACACGGGAGTAAGTGTGAGTGTAGAATGTGGGAAGAACGAAGGAATTGTCGACTTGGAGACTGAAATGTGCTAACAGTTTTTAGTACATCAAATTATAGATCCTTGTATCCAGTGCCTACCTTTATTCGTAATTTATCTTAGCTATGTCGTAGTAGTTGCATTTTTTAATCGAATTTGAGATCTATCCTGTGTGATTGTGAATAATTATTGTTATGTCAGTATTTGCTGCATATTTTTGTAAAGTATAGTGCTCTATTAAGTTAGCTAGCTTGTATCCACTCTGTATTCAGCGTTAACATAACCCATAACCTCTGTATTTAATTATAGTTGTGCGTTTTGTTTGTGTCGAATTAGTGAGTTTATGTTAGATGCAACTAGAGTCAAATTGATGCCTCAGGAAATGGATGATTCCGTATTGTGTGTGGTTTAATATGTGGTAGCTTAGGTTACTGGTTTCGTGAATTAGCTTCATCTAGGCTTTCTAAAGTAGTATAGTAGATTAGATAGGCTGCGATGTGAAATCAGAATGAAATTATGATTATGTGCAAGTTAAGATGTACACGTCATTTGGCAAGAGAGAGGCCATAAGCTGTTCAGAGAAGTAAGTTAGCCAGAAGATGAAGTTTATTAAATCATGTTGATAATGTGAAATCTAAGTTGATAAGTTTGAGAATGAGAGATCTAAAGCAGTATTGATTGTTGCTGCTAATTAGGGTTTAAAATGGGCTAATATGCAGTTGGTGCATGATTAAGTGTGTTGGTTGAAGTCATGCTATTTATAATAGTGTTTGGGTTAGTTGTTAATATCATGAATGGAGAGATAAGAGGCCTGTAAGGAATGGATATAGTGGTATGGTGAATGACCACAATCAGTTTGGTAAAATTGAATTTGACGCTGTCTCAACAAACATGGGGAATGATATTAGAACAGATGGCTTAGACAATGACTGTGAAACCTTTTTATACTTAACTACTAATGATCAGATGCTAACTTGTCATAAAGGAAGAGACAACTTACTTTTGATTATGGATAGTCAAATATAGTCAAAGGAATTGCAACAATTATAGTCTTGACTTGTTTCGTAGGTTTGTTAAATATTAGCTTCAAATTGCAGACTTGGAGACCATCAAGTAATTGTCTGCTGAATTTAAGGAAAAAATATGGTAATTCCTTGTGAATAATATTCTATGGTCAGATACAGGTTTCACTTAAAGAGTACTAATGGGTAGGAAGCAGATGGGTGTGTACATTGGGGGGTTGACTTAGCTGCTTGGACTCTAATTCCTTTGTATTTTGTGTCTAACACTATGCTTTCGGAGCTTTCAAGTTAGCTTAAGAATATGCTTTCCCCATAACGTAACCTACCTACTTAAATTGATATTCTTATTGGCAGGGACGAAGCCAGGACGAAATATAACCGGGTGCACAAATTTTTCAAACCGTAATATAACATATGTAAAAAATGAATTAAAACGAAAGGTAGAAACACGTTCTAATTGACTGGGTGCATTTTAGATGCATTTAAAAAAATAGATGTTTTCTTCACAAATTAACACTACACAGAGAAAATCCATAGGGGTCATGGGCACCCGCAAGAACCCCCTAGCTCCATCCCTGCTTATTGGTATGGATGGAATGGTTCACTTTTGAGGGTCCTTTGCTGAAGTTTGGAGCCTATGTTTGGTTTTACAGGATAGTGAAGTGTCCTAGTATAGAGTTGTTGGTTTAATTAGTGGTATAACGATGTATAGAAACTTGTATTATTGTCCATGAGAATGCCATAGTTTGATTATGTATATTTTTTTTGCGCTAATATAATTCACTTTTCGAAGAAAAAAAATCTTCATAAACATAGGATGAATTGTTTATATGTTTAGATATTTTTCTCGGAGGTGACTTGTCAATTTTTGCAATATGTAGATTAGAGATATTGCCTTGTCATTTTCTGCTATCGAATTAGGGTTCTATGTATTATGATTTTTGTATAGTTGGCTAGGCGGAAAGAGCACCATCAAGAGGTAAGTCGTATGGCTCTTTGCATATGTTCAATATCGTAGGTTAATGTAAACTGGAAAGTGAATGCACTGACATCTAAGATTTATTATAGAAAGAGAGTAGAGCCTGATTGTGTAAGATTTTTGAACACTTCAAAGTTAAAACCAGGTACTCAATAGGCGCTTTCTTTGGACCAAGTAGGAACCACGACCACTTGATGAATGTTCGATTCTTAAGAATTGAAGCAATTGAAAATAATACATTTCCAAAAGATAAGCACTTTGGAATGAAAGTGCACACGACCTGATTGCTATACTGAAATCCTGAATTTCGATTAGGTTTACATTTGACTCTAGGAAAAAACTGAACCTGAGTACCGGACTCAAAACACAATTCTAAACTTTCCCCGCTTGGACTTTTTTTTGGTACTTCCCTGCATAGAGAATTTAGGCGACTTTCATGATAAGTTGGTGCTTTAGAGATGGGACTTAGATTTGATCTATATAGCAAATAAAATATCAAGTTTTCAGTAACAAAGTGTGAGCGAACCTTTTCTAAATGATTTGAGACGTTCATAACTTCTCACATTGATTTGCAACACTAGCTTTAAAATCTTGTAGTAGTTCAATGCTTCAATGATAGGAAAATTAACTGCAGGTGATGTGTGAGAAACGTGTCGGTGTATTTAATATAATACGTTATAGAGCAAATAACAGAAAATTACCTTTAGGAAAAAGTAATAATCTAAAATTCGCTAAAGACGGATTAATTAACACGAGAGTGATCCCGATTCGTTGTACACGAAGAAATTGTGAATTTGAGACTTTTGTTTTGATTTGGACAATTAATTTGAATGGTTTTGGTTATTATCTAAAAATCCTACATTTTTTATTAAAAGTGCATGAACCATTAAAATAAATCTACAAGACGAATTTAAATCTATATTATTTTTTACTTTTATTTTTTTATTTATTTAAACTAATAAATTGTAACTAATTTATTAAAACAAATTTATTAATAAAATTAATCAAATCAAATCAAATCAAATCAAATCAAATCAAATCAAATCAAAAACCCTTATATAGGAAGGATGGTGAAACAATTCCTTAAATACAAAATTCTATAAAAATGACACATGTAATTCATTAAAGGGTTTCCATAAAATGCTTCAAAAAGAAAATAGGAATTAAAAATGATACCTTAAATACAAAATTTAATAAAAATATATATAGGAATTACAAATGATGCCTTAACTAAAAAACTCTATAAAAATATATATAAGAATTACAAATGATGCCTTGAATACAAAATTCTATAAAAATATATAAGAAAGGATGGTGAAACAATGCCTTAAATACAGAATTGTATAAAAATGATTCCATAAAATGCTTCAAAAATAAAATAGGAATTACAAGTTATGCCTTAAATAAAAAATTCTATAAAAATAGATATAAGAATTATAAATTATGCCTTAAATACAAAATTCTATAAAAATATATAAGGAAGGATGGTGAAACAATACCTTAAATACAAAATTATATATAAATGATTCCATAAAATGCTTCAAAAATAAAATAGCAATTACAAATGATGCCTTAAATACAAAATTCTATAAATATATATATATGAATTACATTCCTTAAATACAAAATTCTATAAAAAATATAAGGAAGGATGGTGAAACAATGCCTTAAATACAAAATTCTATGAAAATGATTCCATAAAATGCTTCAAAAATAAAATAAGAATTACAAATGATGCCTTAAATACAAAATTCTATAAAAATATATTTAGGAATTACAAATGATGCCTTAAATACAAATGTCTATAAAATATATAAGATGGTGAAACAATGCCTTAAATACAAAATTCTATAAAAATGATTCCATAAAATGCTTCAAAAATAAAATAGGAATTACAAATGATGCCGTAAATACATAATTCTATAAAAATATGTATAGGAATTACAAATGATACCTTAAATACAAAATTCTATAAAAATATATAAGGTAGGATGGTGAAACAATGCCTTAAATACAAAATTCTATAAAAATGATTCCATAAAATGCTTCAAAAATAAAATAAGAATTCCAAATGATGCCTTAAATACAAAATTCTATAAAAATATATATAGGAATTACAAATGATGCCTTAAATACAAAATTCTATAAAAATATATAAGGAAGGATGGTGAAACAAAGCCTTAAATACAAAATTCTATAAAAATACACAACAATAATATTAATTTAAAAAAAATTAATGTAAAAACGTTATTTATCATTAACATATACAAAATTTATTACCTCATAAAAATTAAAAATACATAAAATATTTATACAATATTATTAAAATTCTAAAAAATTTTAATGACAACTTATTCATACCGTTAACGCATGCAAATTCAGTTAACTCATAATATTCTTAAATAAGTAAAATACCTTAAATTACGTTATTTTTGTCTATTCTATGCTACATTATTAAAATATCAATGCCATAACTAAAATTACATATACTAAACTTCTAATACAAACACACATAAATTCAATTTTCATTAAAAAATATATACTTAAAGTTAACCCGTCCACCAGACGGGTCTAAAGGCTAGTTATATATATATATATATATATATATATATATATTTTACTTTACTTTGAAACTTAAAATGGATGCAAAACGTTATATGACTAATATGACAGTTCAAAAATAAAAGTGTATAATAAAATCTTGAAGCAATACTTTAACAAAGAAATGTAACTAGCTCAGTTGGTAAAGGGTTTGAATTATGAAGAGCAGGTCTCGAGTTCGAGGTCTCGAGTTCGAGACCGTAGAATTGTGCAGTAATATCATACAGTAAATCCATAATCATTCAGTAATTTCAGTCAACCCAAACACACTTGATGAATTTCGAATAAACAGCAACAAAGAAATGATATCTCAACTCAATAACAACAATTTAAATTCAAAATCTACAGCCTCCAATTACAGCAGTTCACGAGCTTAAAGACATCTACCAAATCAATCTAACAAGGCAGCAAAATGTCTTTTAAAACAAAACTACAAGATTAAATAACAGCTACACAAGCAGTTATACAAATTCAAGTTCACCAGAAACATTTATGAACACTCAGCAAACGAAGCAAAAATTATATTTTAAACTAAACACGAATTTAAATCAGCATGTCAATTCAGCAGAACTAACCAATGAACACTAAAATTCCTATAATCTAAACTCCAATATCATTACAAACTACTAACTAAAACTGAACCATCAACCGAAAACCAATCAAAACCACATCAACAAACAACATCAAATCACTACGCACTATAGCAACTACTTAAAATCAATTGAGTAGCAACAAACTCAAATCATAACATCAAGACTGACTAAAATTTTACAAGAGCATCAGCAAACAAGCGTAACTAGGACAGCAAGCAAACATTCATTTGACAACATTAAGTAAAACGCAGCAAATTAATAATTCACAAAGTAGAATTAACAAACTCAAATCTTAAATCATCAAATGACAGATCTTTAATCAATCAAATAACATCAGCAGATTGAGATTTATTTATCCAACCACTCTCAAAGTCACAACGAATGAACAAAAACGTTTACAATGATCCACGAATGCACCCACAGTAACAACAACAAGTCAAAATATCAGCAAGCATAGTTTATATATCAGTTTGATAAACAGTATAGCAGCAATTAATTATGAGAACCATCAATCACTTAGGAAATAGAACAAATGAGAATACACAAAAACTACCAGCAGACTATGAACACATTTATTTAGCAACTAGTTTCACGTAATGAACATTAATCATAAACCACCAGATATATCACATTAACATACTAGCATTCTATATAATCAAACTTAGCACTACAGCAATAGGAAACCAAACAATATCACGCAGCAGATACGACTACAGATTCACAGAAAGTACAAGATTGATGCAATAACAACAGTTTAATCACTAATAAAAGCAACCTTAACTAAATATTAGATATCAATACTCGGTTTAGATCAAACTAAACAAGGTAATTAAAAATGATAGCTAATCAGTTTAAATAAAACATTAATTTCACACTAAGACAAATCCAACAACATAAAGGCAGAATAACAAAAACATATTAGCAGAAATTAAATCGTGCTTAACCTTTACTTCCAAAGTAAGACCGTTGATGACAAAGGTGAAGTGCTGAGCTACCTTATTTAACACGATGCCAAACAATCAGACCACCATTAAAACCGTCCTTGTACTTTCAACCATTACGAACCAGCAAATTTATTTAAATGTCTATCCAGTGGGGATAAACATATATCCCTAATTCTATCTCAATTGTTCACGTAAGCTATAGAATTAGCTTATTCGAGCAACTCAATATTATAACATCAGTTTTGCAAACGGTTTAATTCAACAATATAATTAATAACTTGCGAGAATAAAAAAATGATTAAAATTGAACTCGAATTTTATTAAAACAAACAGAGGTTAAAATACTTTTAAAAGAAAATACAAATCTAAATATAAACTAACATTATAATAGTAAGTAGAAAAAGGGATAAAAAATGACAATGAAAATAGGGGGTATTTATAGTTGAACGAGAGATGAGGGGTTTGTTGAGGAAGAGAATTTCAGCCGTGTGATGGGCATCTCCATCTTCTCTTTCTTATTCGTTTTGATCCAAAGGTGGAAAATCACTCACCCTCACACAGATTACCAACATGGCAATAAGTGTGCTAGTTTGATGATGAGGTGGAGGGTTGTGATTCGCTCTTTGTCAGAAGGGAAGTGAATCCACAAATAGGAGCCAAGGAGTGACGAATCCAAGTGCCAGGTTGGCACTTGGTACTCAACATCATGGTATATACACGCGCCCAATCTTCCCTTTTTCTCTGATTACACGCGAGTGGCTTCAATTGCCCTTTGATTGAACCTTCAATTGAACCAGTTGGGAGAACTAGGGTTCATCCTGGTAAATAGGAGTTGTTTTTCCCCAATTTCTTTCTCTCGTCTTTATTTTCTTCTTTGTTTATTGCTTTGACAAAAATGTTGACCATACATAGTATATAACTTCCATCCGTCTCATCTTTTTATTGTTGGGCTTTTGAACCGACTTTGTTGACCATAAAATTATATAAAACCTTTCTTCGTCTCATTCTTAGAGCAAAAGGTGTCACGAAGAGGTATTACCTCTTCACTTGTGACACCTTAGCGCCACATCATCTTAACTAACTAAAACAAAAAACCAACTAAACACCCCCTCACTCACAACTAATCTCTCTCCTCTTCACTTGGGTCCCACCACTCACCATTTTATTTCTTTTTTCAATTTTCATACGAAAAAAAATTTATTTCAAAAAATTAAAAATTACAAATAATTCAAATAAAAATACAAATACTTAAAAAAAATACGGAAAAAAAACAATACGGAAAAAAAATACAAATACGAAAAAAAAACATCCTAATCATCGACTGCATATTTCGCCGCGATTTTTGCCTGTTTTCTTTCGATAATCTACTTGTTCGGTTCAGGCAAATTGTCGGTTCTGATCGAGAGAAACTCCATCTCTTTGAACTCCAATTCAACATCGGCTTTAGCTTTCTCGGCATCGGCTTTAGCTTTCTCGGCTTCGGCTCTAGCTTTTCTCGAGTGGTACATGTCTCTACCGGCATGTATTTTGAGGAGTAAAACCTCGTTTATTTCTCCCTTCGAAGTGTTCGAACCACTACCCGTGCTGCTGCCAGTTGTTTCTGATCGAGTCTTCTTGGCGGGTCTCTGTTTGCCGGCTGGTCGAGCTCGAGGATCTGGACCGAACACGGAGGTATGATCATTTTCGTCAAGACCCTCGGGTACGTCCCATTTTGAGTAGTTTTTAAGCACCATCCACACATGGTCAAGCGTAAATTTTCTCCCCCTGTTACAAGCCGCAAATTCAAGTTTTGCAGCATGAATCACGTCATCTTCGTTTTGACCGCTTTTCTTGTTAAGACCTTTGAAGATAGCGTGAAACTTTTGAACATCGGGGTGCATCCTTGACCATTTCCCGGTCAACATATTTTTGGTACGACGATTTGCGTTAAGACCATTGAAATCGTCATAAATCGTGTTCCAAAAATACTCTTCAGTTTGATCAGCCCCGCGATCTTTGTCTTCTGAAACGCTGACCCAACACTCGACCAGTATGACCTCCTCAACAGGTGTCCACCGTTGGGGTGTCGACTCCACCACAACATCGGCTTCATCATCGATGTCGTCTTCGTCTGCGGACAAATCAACCGCGATAGATTTTTTTGACCCCCGTTTTCCTTTACGAACTACTACTTTTTTTTTGTGGTGGAGGTTGCGGTGCTGGTATTTTGAATTGTGTTTCAGGGACTTGTTGACTTTGAGATGGATTAGGATTAAACTACGATTGATTAAACTAAGATGGGTTAAATTGAGATTGTTGCAAAGCTAGTAGTTGATTATAGTAGATTTGTTGGGGTGACAAGCTTGGAAAGTATTGATGCGAAAATGGTGGGAGGGCTGCGAATTGACCGGAGCCTTGGCCGGACTGCGTCGCCGGAGAAGAGGACGACGATTGATTCAGATCCGTGCTTTGGCTAAGAAGTTACGAGTAGGAGAGGTAATCGTTTAGGGAGTTTGCCATTTTTTGTGATTGTAGGTGTAAATTTGTGAATATATTGTGTGTGTATATTGTGAATGTAGTGTGTGTATATATAGGAAAATAAATAAATTAATTTTTTTTTAAAAAGTATCCGTTGTGAAACGGTATAAACTTGAGTGGGGCCCACCTTTTTTCCTTTTCACCTCGTTGAACTATGGCGAATAGGGACCGGAGAAGAGGGGACCGGTGTCACGGCGAGCACCGGCGAGGGTGCCACCTAGGACCGGCGAAGCCCCCTCGCCGTGACACCGTTTGCTCTTAGTTTCTTTTTGGACTTGGGCCCAATATATAAATTTACTCATCCGTCTCTTTTCTCTCTTTTTGGACTTGGGCCCAAAGCCTTTCTTCCTTTATTCTTTCCTTCTTGGGTTTGTTGTAACATATTTAACCAAAGTAGTCTAAATGGGTTTTCAGGCCCATTAAGCTCAAGTGGGTCCCACCAAGGCCTAATACTCTTTGATAAACTTATTTTTCGTGATAGAAATGAACTTGTCTTTTGGCTTTTGGTGAAATCTTCAAACTCATGTCGGTCTTTTTTGCCGGTTCTTGTGATCTTGGTACCTACACACACGAAACAACAAAACAAGCAAATACAATACAATATTTATGTGAAATATACATTTTAAGTTCGTTTTGTGATATAAATGATATGAGTATTTCACTCATATCAGCAGGGTATAACACTCACTAGGGTAGGGGTATGATCTGTCGTCCATATTTTAACTCACCCATACCTCGCTTAAACGGGATTGGGTATTGTTGTTTTATACAACCATGACCGAATGTGTATGCATTATATGACTACTTAGTTCTCAAGGTTTAGTAATATCATTCATTTGACTACCTAGTTCTCATTCACGTGCCATAAAAATTCTCCTTCATATGTTTGTTCAAGTAACTATAAAGAAAGCTACATAATATCTAAAAGCAACTGCTGGTTATCATGGATTTTAGCTTCATTGACATTTGAGTTTCAAACAACACTCCATCTTAGATGGGACACTGATTCGCTAGAAAAGTTTATCCAGCTGTTCACGACAGAAGCATATGCTAGTGCTTTTCTCGATCGAAAGAAACAAATTGATTACAAACACCACTGTAAGCTCTGTTCCTTAGCTTTAACATTTGCTCAAACTTTTGCCGACCATTTTTCATATCTTCTTCTAAACTTTATAATTTTGCACAAACAACTTCTATCATCTTCAATGGCGCCGCTAGTATGGACACCCGTGGAAGATATAGTGTTATGTCACGCTTGGAACTTTGTTGCTGAAAACAACGTGGCAGGTAATACAAGAGATTCTCGTAGTTTTTTGGGCTGAGGTTGTGCAAATAATGGAGGACCAATTAGATGACGGAGGAAACGAACGTACGATAGCATACACAGAAAATGGAAGTACCTAATGATCAAAGTGGGTATGTTTGCTAAATGTTACCACAACACAAATCGTACACGGGTAACTAGAGAAACTGACGAGGATGTATTGAATAACGCCCTTCGTGACTATGAAGCTCAACAACGGAGGCGGTTTAAGCATCTTCATTGTTGGATGTTTTGAAAACTTATTCGTGATTTTTTCGTTTTTAAATTATTCCTGTATCGTTTTTATTTATCCATGTGTTGTTTTCAATATCCTTGTAATGTTCTTATTTATCCATGTATTGTTTAAGTTTTTAATAAAAGTATTTTGTTTTACTTTCCAATTCTCTATTAAAAACCCTTCACAACCCTTTCAAAAACACACACTAACAACATTTCTATCATATATTCTCCCCAAAAAATGTCTGTGATTACTTGGACAAACGAGGAAGACATAACGTTGTGTCATGCTTGGATTGCTGTTTCCGAAAACGTGGTTTGCCATCGCGGTAGACGGTCGTTTTGGCCTAATGTTTTATAATCAGTGTTGTAAATTATCGTTCATGGCGGCCGATATATCGGTGATATATCGCTTGGCGGTGGTCCACCGTCACGCCATGGAGCATATCGGCAACTTGGCGTTTTGGTCAAATATCGGTTGACTTTTGGTATTTTGACTTTTTAAGGCTTTACAAACTGAGTTAAAAATAGTAAAAACACATATAATGTAAAATTTACAAGATATATAACTAAAACTAATGAATACATTAATAAAATTATAAAAATATATAAGAATTTCATATTTATATTAAATAAATATTAAAAATATATAAAATAATGATAAAATATATAAAATAATGATATAAATATATAAAATAATGATAATTTATAGTACCCGCCGAGAAACCGATATATCGCCGCCAAGACGATATAGCGGTTGGCGGTGGTCGACCGTCGAGACCCCACCGCGATATTTACAACCTTGTTTATAATACATGGAGGACAAAACTGGGGAGCACGGTTGAAGATCATACGAAAGCGTACACGGGAGATGGCGGTTCATACGCACTAGGGTGTATAGGTTTATTCGTGTGTATGATAATGCGGAGAATGAAGCCAACGAAACGGATCACATGAATAAGGCACTTCGTGACTATGAAGTTGAAGTCGAAGAGAGTTTTAACTATGTTTATTTTTGGTAGATTATGGAAACTAGTGCGAAATTTATGACCCAAAAATAAGTTTATGTTTTTAATTCATCCATGTATCGTTTTTATTTACCCGCGTGTGTAGTTTTTAATTAAATTTATAAATAAAATCTATAAATTAAATAAAATTAATAATGGAAATTAAATAAAATTGATAATGGAATGGTGAGGTGTAGGTGAGTTTTTTTTTTCTTTCAAAAGATCGAGTTTTTGGTGAGGTATGGTGAAAGAAAACTGATGTGGCTGTGGTTTTTTTCGCCACTCCCACAACCTAAGAGATAAAGGTATCATGGCGGGGTGACCCTCGTCGTTCTGACGTGGCACCCTCGCCGAGCCTCGCCGGCCTTAGTTGCCACACCCTCCCCCTCTTCGCCTTCCATATTTCGGAAAACCCAAATCTCTTCGACGAGCCACATCAGCGGTGTGTGTGTTTTCTTATTTTTCTTTTTTCTTCTTTTTCTTTTTTTCTTCATTTATTTTTTGGATTCATTTCTGGATCTACACACAGTGTGTTTGTGTGTTTTTGTACCGAGGGAGAAGAAAGAGAGGAATCAAGAGTATATTTTTTTAATATTTTCTTTATAACTTTTACCCTTAATGTTTGGGTGGTTATCATTTTTTGGCTTAAATTTTTAAATTTTTGTAATTTTTAAAGTGTGTTTAGTTTAAGATTATATTTCTATTTTTGTAGTGTAAAAATAATTTTAATTAATTAATTTTATTTTGTGTGAAAAAAAGAAGATAATGGTGGGGCCCAAGTGATGAGGGGTTGAGTATGTTGTGAGTGAAGGGGTATTTTTGTTAGTCGTGTTAGTGTGATGTGGCACTGAGTTGGCAGCTGACTAAGCAAAATTTTGAGGGGTAACCATGTTGTGATACCCTTCTCTCTAAGAGAGAAGGGTATCATGATGGTGGTGAGCTCGTCGGAACGACGTGACACGGTCGCCGTGTCTCATCGCCCCTCGTTGCCACACCCACCCCCTCGTCGCCGTGTAAATTTTGGAAAACCGAAATCTCTTCGACGAGGTGATGTGGGGTATGTGGGTATCTTTTTTTTCTTCTTTCTTTTATTCTGGGATTTATTAGTGTGTGTGTGTGTTGTGTGTGTTTGATTTGTTGAAGAAGAATGGTGAAGAAGGGTGAAATGAAAAAAGATCTCAATCAACAATTTTTTATAACATGGCACTTTTCAACAATTTTTTTCTTTTTTTTCAAATATTCGTAATTTTTTGAACTGTTTAGTTTAGGATTGTATTTTTATTTTTGTATTTTTGTAATGTATTTTATTTAAGTATTTGTAATTTTTATTTAGTTATTTGTATTTTTAATTTGGATAAAATGAATTTTAATTTGTGCGAAAATGAAAAAAAGAAAAATAAAATATAGTGGTGGGGTCAAAGTGATGAGGGGTTGGGTGTATTGTGAGTGAGAGGGTATTTTTGTTAGTTGGTTTGGTATGATGTGGCACTGATGTGTGGGGCCAAAATTTTGAGGGGTTGGGTAGTCATGATACCTTCTCTCTAAGAGTCGCTCAAATTCATCACTGACATGACTCAACAAAAATGACAAAACCAAAACCAAAAGCAACACCAACACCTAACGGTGAGGATGACGGTTCGAGTAACATTGGAATATTGTACAACATACCGATGCAAAGAGTGAGCCAGATAATCAAAAGCGAAGATGCGAGTATTCACATTATTCAGGATGCTCTTTTCCTTGTTAATAAAGCTTCAATATTTATTTAATTCACCTTCATTTTTATATATTTATTAGGTTTCTCTATTGTTTGATTTCAGTTTTAACAGTTATTAGGTTATAGCTACATTTCGTAACCTATTAGCTTCCTTTATAAGCTTTACAAATTAGTAGATTACATTTCCAACTATTTTTAGATGTTTATCGCTTATTCAGGTGTAATTTGCTCCATTAGGTTAGCTTCTTGACACTATTCACTATTATCTTAGATTTGCGCGTGTTGGGAATCTAAACTTGTTAGATTCCCTGTTCATTGATTTAAACATAATTAGGCTGATAGATAGTCCCTTGCCTGTGCCTAGGAGACAGGCAAGTTTCGCAAGACTCACAGAGATCCAAGTCTCTGTGAGCAACCTCAGAGGAGTCCATGTCAGAGACATTGTCAGGGAAGTCGAAGATTACCTGAAGACATACTCCTTGGCTGTGATGGATAACAGCCAAGATGTATTAGGGACTCTGAGGGGTTGAGAGTTAACAGGGGTGGCAATACCCTGATAACTCTCAGCACACTTTGGACATGCCATTTGTGTGTTCGAGAATATGAAGAATAAGGAAACTGTTTTTGACAACTGTTCCTTAAAGCATAATGGAAGACTACCAAGAATAGAAGGACATCATGTGACTGATGTGGGAACTTGTAAAAGCTTGTGTAGTCGACATCAAGTACTGTTTAAGTCAAACTCGTAACACTATAAATAGGATGTGTATCCATGCATTAATGTTTAACACTTTGAGATATTAAGAACATTAGTGCGTATAACTTAGTGAATCAAACAGCTACGACTGTATTCATAAGTTAAGGTTTATTGTTGTTCAAAGTGTGCACAACACATTGTCATCAAACGGTGTTATCCATAACACTTGTAATTCTTTATTATACAATAATAAGATTACGTTTGAAAAGTAATACCTTGTGTTGATTAAGTTAAGATTAGGGTTTCTTGCATTGATTAGGGACTTTCAATTGGTATCAGAGAGGTGTTTGATATTAAAACCTTCAAGAAACATCGTTCTCCGTTTTATAATCAAGATCCACCATGCCGGAAACCTCTAGCCCACACTCACCTTCCACAAACCCATCTTCACCAAGACTTAACCCCCCAGCAAATGACGATGATCTACCCCAACTTCTTGACTCAAGAGGTGGATCACACGTAACCAGTGTACCAGTCTTTGATGAAGAAGACTTTGCCAGTTGGAAGAGTCAATTTCTTGTATACCTTGATGGACTTGAACCTTTTCTCTTAGAAATTTTAGAAAATGGTCCATATATTCCCATGGCGCTTACTTCTACTGAAGAAAACCCTCTTCCCAAGCCTGTCAAACAATGGACCGCAGCTGATAGAAAATTAGCAAACCAAGATAAACGTCTCAAAAGCATCATAATTTCCTGTCTTCCAAAGCATATCATGAAGTCTGTTATTCAGTGCCCCACAGCTAAACAAATGTGGACAGACCTCATTCTTGGCCATGAAGGACCCTCTGAAACAAGAGAGACAAAAATTCAGGCACTCAGACTTCAGTTTAATGCCTTTAAGTCTCTTGAAGGTGAAAAAGTTCAGCAAACCTATACTAGGCTGAAGATTCTTCTAAATGACCTCGCTATGAATGATGTCACTATTGGTCAAGCTGAGATCAATGCCACTTTTGTCAACAGCCTTCCAAGAAAGTGGCTGAGCATGAATCAGACTCAGAGAGCTAACAACTCAATCAAAAATGATACCCTTGCTCAGCTCTATGGTAAGTACAATTATGAAGAAGGGCTGATCGATACTATCTACAAATCAGAGACTGAAAGATTTGTAGTCCAAGGAGCATCTTCCAAAGCTTTGATCTCTGCAACACATCCTCTTGACAGCGATTCTGATATTGAAGAAGATACCCGTAGCAGCCAAGAGTTCTTGTCAGACCTCAATGTAGAATTTCATGAAAGAGCACTGCTAGCCAACCAAAGAAGATACTACAAAAGATCTGGAAGAGTAGGATCAGCTAGCAAACCAACTGACAGGTCAAAAGAAACATGTTTTGTCTGTGGAAAGCTTGGACATTTTCAAAAAGAATGTCCTTCCACCAAAACATCCTCACCCTCTTATCCATCATCTTCATCCAAATCCTACAAGTTCAAACAACATAACAACTCATCTCAATCCAATTCTTCAGACACTGAGAAGAAAGATTACAAAAATAAGTACAAGGCACTTAAAGCTGAGTTAGAACAGATGAACTTAAAGATTGAAGCTATGACCAAAAAGAAAGGTGGTGAGAAAAAGGCTGAGAAAGGGTTGGTTGCTGAAACCTATGATTGGAATGATGAACCATTGACTTCAGATGAAGAAGACACCACAAGAGTCAGGGCTTTTATGGCGATAGCTGAGGATGAACCAGCTGTTGGAAAAGGTGATGCAAGATCAGGACAATGGGTTGACATCACAATGAAAAAGGTACACAGGCTTCTATCTATGTCTGATAGTGATGAACGTAAGCATGTCCTTGATTACACCATTGTTGATTTGCACTTTGTTGAGGAACAAAGAAAGAACCTACTTGATAAGTTTCACTCTGTTAAAACTGAAATGATAAATACTAAGGCTGAATGTGAAACTCTCAGGCGGGTTAACTTAGAGAAAATATCCCTGCAAAATGAAGTAGCTAGATTAACCTTGAAAAACATAGCTTTAAATGATCAAGTCACTGAATTGAACAAGATTATTGAAAAATGGCTGTGTGCTAGGTTTACTATTGATGAATTGCTTAGGGATGAAGTGCCTGCTGACTTAAACAGGGATATAACTGCTAAGAATAAAAAGATGAGGATTCTCACCAAACCCAAAGACATTGTCTTTAAATCTACAGAGACTATTCATATGTCAGATACTTCTTTGACTAATGACCCTGTCTCTGAAGATGTGGCTGAGCTACCACCATTGCCCAAACTCTCTGGAGTTGAACCTAGCAGTTCTTCTAGATCTGCTAAGGATGAACTTAAGACAGATATTGAGAATCCTCCAGCCAAAGTTTTTCGTGTGCCTGCTAAACCAACTGGTAAACAAGTAGCTTTTAAGCCTGTTTCTACTAAAGCTGTGAATAAGGTTGACCCCACCACTGAAGATCGCCTGTTGTCTCTTATGAAAGAAGTAGAACTCTTGAAACAACACATTAAGCCTTCCACTGAATGCTCTACTTCTCATGAACCTAAGTCAGTCCTAGGTGAACCCAAAGGGGAAAGGTTAATCAAACCTTATTGCAATGTTTGTAAGAATTCTCACCACTCGACCTTAGATCATGACAGACACATGGCAGCTAAAAGAGCTCAGACACCCTCTAGGGACAAACCACAGAGTTCCAAAAGACAACAGGGAAATTACAATTCTTATCCTCCCTGTAAATTCTGTGGGTTCACAGACCATCACTCAGACGAGTGTGGTGACTTCCCTAGGTGTGATATCTGTGGGAGTTATAACCATGAAACTATGAACTGTCCATCCCAACGCCAAAAGTTTTTCAGGAACACAAGAGTTGCTAACAAGCAATTCAGGGAACCCACTGGAAAGTGGGTTCACCATAGGAACTAATCTGTTTCTATGTATCTGTGCAGAAATATCTCAAGGAATCGGTATGGTATCTAGATAGTGGCTGTTCTAGACACATGACAGGGATTCAACAATACCTGCACAGATACTCAAAGGAGCCAGGTCCCAAAGTGGTGTTTGGAGATAACTCTTCAGGTGACACAGAAGGATATGGCTCAGTGAATTGCAATGGGATCACATTTACCAGGGTTGCATATGTGAATGGTCTTAAACACAATCTTATTAGCATCAGCCAATTATGTGATGATGATTATAAGGTTTTGTTTACTAAGACTCAGGGAACCATATTCAACAAAAATAATGATGTTGTGCTGGTTGCACCTAGAAGGAGAGATGTTTATGTCATCAACATGGCTGTGTGCTCTGAAGACAGCTCAAATTGTTTTCTTGCCAAAGCCTCTGAAAGTGTCAACTGGCTGTGGCACAAGAGACTGTCTCATCTCAACTTCAAGAACATCAATAAGATAGCCACTCAAAACTTGGTTGCTGGTCTACCTTCTGTAATGTTTTCCAAAGACAAAACTTGTTCTGCCTGTGTCAAAGGAAAACATCACAGGTCTTCATTCAAGACTAGGCAATCATTCTCTATTGACAAGTGCTTACATCTCCTTCACATGGACTTGTTTGGGCCTGTCAAACCTCAAACCATTAATCACAACAAATACACCTTGGTCATAGTTGATGAATTTTCAAGATATACATGGGTGTTCTTTCTCAGAAGGAAAAGTGATGCAGCTGATACCATCATGTCCTTCATCAGACAGGTTGAAAATATGAATGATATTAGAGTCAAAGCTCTAAGAAGTGATAATGGTACAGAATTCAAGAATCATCAACTTGAATCATTTTGTGATGAAAAAGGGATTTCTCAGAACTTCTCTTCAGCTGGCACTCCTGAACAAAATGGTGTGGCTGAAAGAAGAAACAGGACTCTGATTGAAGCAGCAAGAACTATGTTAAATGGTGCAGCCTTACCAAAGCAATTTTGGGGAGAAGCTGTACACACTGCCTGCTACACTCAAAACAGATCAATCATTGTCAAAAGACATGGCAAAACCTCCTATGAAGTTTTCAGAAAAAGATCTCCAGATGTCAGCTATTTTCATGTGTTTGGATGCCCTGTGTTTATTTATAACTACAGGGATAAACTTGGAAAGTTTGATGAAAAAGCTGATGATGGATTCTTTTTGGGATACTCTCCAACAGCCAAAGCCTTCAGAGTATTCAACATCAGAAGACAAGAAGTAGAAGAAACTTTCCATGTCAGATTTAATGAAGATGATGAAGTCATACAGAGGACAGGAACAGAGGGTGATGAAGTAGATTTTAATGAAAATATTTCTTTCCCAAGTGATGAGTTCACAGAACCCAGACCTACCAGTCATCACCACTCCAACACTCTCACTCCTTATGTTCCTGCTTTTGACCCTCTGTCTACTCACAACATAGAAGTTCCTACCTCTCAGGAACTTGATGAAGAAGAACCTCAAATCTCTGATGGTCCTTCTCATGATATTGATGACTCACCAATTCTTCAAACCTTTGATGTTTCTCCTGCTGATAATGAAATTGCTTCCCTTGATGTGGCTGAAGAAGACTCAGACACTGAAGTAGTCTTTGAAGAAAGCCCTCCTAGTCAGCAGGATGAGACTCAAATTGTACCAGCTGTGCCCTCAAGTACCCATGTTCTTGAAACTCCAGTTCCTCAAAATAAGTGGTCAAGAGATCAACACATTCTTCTTGTCAACATTATTGGGGAACCAAATGCAGGGGTCACAACCAGACAGCAAATCCAAGACTCTGAGTCAGCCTCAGCCAATGAATGTCTATTTGCTGAATTTCTTTCTCAAATTGAACCTAAAAGAGTTGCCGAGGCTCTGGTAGAAGATGGATGGGTAGCTGCTATGCAAGAAGAAATCAATCAGTTCAAAAGGAACAAAGTATGGACACTAGTGCCAGCTCCACCTGGAAAGAATATCACAGGCACTAGATGGATCTATAGAAATAAGATGGATGAAATTGGGAACATCATCAGGAACAAGGCAAGACTGGTAGCACAGGGATTCTCTCAGACTGAAGGAATTGATTATGATGAAACTTTTGCACCTGTTGCTAGACTTGAGGCCATCAGAATCTTTCTTGCTTATGCTGCCTATATGAACATCACTGTCTATCAGATGGATGTAAAGAGTGCCTTCCTCAATGGTGATTTGGCTGAGGAAGTCTATGTTGCACAACCTGAAGGATTTGAGAACAGCGAGTTTCCCAACCATGTGTACAGACTTCACAAGGCAATGTATGGTCTGAAACAAGCTCCAAGAGCATGGTATGAAACTCTTTCAAATTTCTTATCTGAAAACAAATTTATCAGGGGTTCTATTGATAAAACTCTCTTTACCTTCAAGGACAAGAGTGATTTCATCATTGTGCAGATTTATGTGGATGATATCATCTTTGGGTCAACAAATGTCAATCTTAGTAAACGTTTTGCTAAATTAATGACCAAAAAATATGAGATGAGTATGATGGGTGAATTAACTTACTTTTTGGGTTTTCAAATTAAACAATGTCCTAAGGTAATTTCTATTTGTCAAGAAAAGTATGTTAAGGATTTACTTAAAAAATATGACTTAGCTGATTGTGCATCAGTGAAATGCCCCATGCTTCCACCCAATGACTTGGGCCCTGATGAGTCAGGGGTCTCTGTCAATGAGACTTTATATAGAGGCATGATTGGGTCACTGATGTATCTAACAGCCAGTCATCCAGATATCCAATTCTCCACATGTCTCTGTGCAAGGTACCAAGCTAACCCAAAAGAATCCCATCTAGTGGCTGTTAAGAGAATTTTCAGGTATCTCAAAGGAACACCATCCCTAGGACTATGGTATCCAAAGGAATCAGGCTTTGATCTCAAGGCCTATTCAGATTCAGATTATGCTGGATGCTGTATTGACAGGAAAAGTACTTCAGGCAGCTGTCAAATCCTAGGAGGAAAACTGGTTGGATGGAGTGCTAAGAAGCAAAACTCTGTGGCTATGTCTTCAGCTGAAGCTGAATATGTCGCTGCAGCCAGCTGTTGTGCTCAGGTGCTTTGGATGAAAAGTCAATTGGCTGACTATGAAATCTTGTATGACAAAGTACTAATCTTTTGTGACAACACCAGCGCCATTGCCATATCCAACAACCCTGTTCTTCACTCTCGAACCAAACACATTGATATCAGGTATCATTTTATCAGGGATCATATTATGAAGGGAGATATTGAGCTGCATTTTGTTCCCACAGAGCTGCAACTAGCTGATATCTTTACAAAGCCTTTGGCTGAACAGGCTAGTTGCTGAGCTAGGGATGCTCAATATCTCAAAGCCTGTGGCTTGATATTAAATGTATTCATTAAATGATTGATTCTATATTAAATGTTTTATTAAATGTTTTTCACATGAAACTAGGTAGTTACTTTCCAAGTTAATGCAAAAAACATTCTCACATTTTTTAATCATTTATTTTTCGGATAACGAGGAGACAAACTTTTTGAAAGGTCAAGGGGACCCACTTGAGCAGTCATTTTCGCCCTTGCATTTAATACGGTTGAATAACTGTTCACTCAAGTTTGAATATATATTGTCTTCTTTCTCTTCTCACCCACCACCATTCTAAAAATCATTTTCTCTCTCTAAACTCTTATCT
Organism: Glebionis coronaria; assembly: GCA_025667525.1. Classification (NCBI taxonomy): domain Eukaryota; kingdom Viridiplantae; phylum Streptophyta; class Magnoliopsida; order Asterales; family Asteraceae; genus Glebionis; species Glebionis coronaria. Next base: position 407,631,327 of record CM046882.1, on the reverse strand, counting down.
CTCTCAACCATCCGCCATTTTCATTCTTCTTCAACCTTAAATCAATGGCGTTTCCCGTACCAAAAGCCTCCAATGTGAACTTCGAGATCAACGAGAGCATCATCGCCTCCAACAACGCCATTGGATGGATCAAGGCACCAAACAGCACCTACTCAGATCTGGTAAATTTCATGCAGAATTGTGACCTAAATGAAGCCTTCACCAAATCTCCATCCACCTTTTACCAAGAATACCTTAGGGAATTCTGGTACTCTGCTGAAGTCGTTGAAGACACCATTACATTTAGCCTTTCATGCAATGAACATCCTTTTGCCTTTTCCCTCAATGATTTTTCTAGTGTGGCCGGACTCAAACATGGAGATGATTGCTTGAAGACTGTTGACAAAAAGGCTGTCAAGGAAGCCTTAGCCACACTAAATCCCTGCCATGATGTTAACCCTGCCCTTACACCAGCTGAAGTACTTGCCAAAGCCCCTCTAAAGATTAAATATTTTACTCCTATGTGGCGTGTCCTCTTCACCCACATTGTGAAGTCCCTGGGAGGAATGCAGGGATCACAGGATCAGATGTCGTCCAATCATCAGGCTATTGCGTATGGACTTATCTGGGGAGCTGATGTCGATTTTGGAAGCATCCTTTTCTCTAACCTGGTAGAACAACTGAAGGGAAGGAATCAGGTCAGGGAAAAGAACATCTGTTATGTACGCTACCTGTCCCTGATCTTTGAGAGTTTGCTGGGAGAGAATTACCATAACAAGGCCTTGACAGCTCTGAATCCCTATCGCATCACAGGCGCCATCTACAAGGAGATAGGAGCTGAGGATATCCCTGTCACTGCACACATGCTGAACGTTGCCAACCAGGTACCCAACGCTGAGAAGCCCTTGCTCCCTTCCTCTGAGAAGGTGAATACTTCTAGTGTCGCTGGCAAGTCTACGTCTTTGACCTCTGGGCAGCACACTACTAAGTCCAAGGCTTCATCTGGCCAACAGCCAAAGAAGAAGAAAATCCCCTCTTCTTCCCAACCTAAAGCTGTTAGTAAGGCCAAGGAAAAGAAGATTGACACCGCCTCTGGTCCAGATACTCTTGTGGATACAGAATCTTTGGCTGACAAACAACAGGCGTCTAGTGTCTCTAGGTCAGCAGAGACTACAGGAAACCAGCCAAACCTAGCTGATATCTCACAGGTAATCAGTGTACATTTTTAGAGGTTCACAATCAACCACTCTCATTTGTCTGTAGGAGAGAGTGGTGAAGTTAGGGTAATCCTCGACCCATAGAAGTCTGTCATTTCACTTAGAATACTTTAAGACTTCTGTATACTCTGTCTTTGCACCAGGGAGTGATTCATTTGTGTTTATAAAGCACCCCGATGACCCTGAACCCTCTAGACAGTATTCAGGCTAACAACAACCTGAATACATTAATGTCTCAACCTTGATGGCTGTACTTCACACAGCCTCTTGGTTCCCTCATTAAAAGAGTCCCAAAGGATTTATCCTTTCAGGGGGAGCTGAATCATCACCCTCAGCTTTCCTAGGGGCAGCGTAACAGGCGACCTACAACAACATATGTTTCACTCTTAAAAGAGTCCCAAAGGTTTTACCTTTTGGGGGGGCTGAATAATCACCCTCAGCTTTCCTAGGGGCAGCGAATGGCGATCATTAAACAACATATGTTTCACAATCAAAAGAGTCCCAAAGGTTTTTACCTTTTGGGGGGGCTGAATAATCACACTCAGCTTTCCTAGGGGCAGCGAATGGCGACCATTAACCACACTTCATTCACACTTAAAAGAATCCCAAGGATTTATCCTTTGGAGTGGCTGAGTAATCACCCTCAGCCTCTCTGGGACAGCGAAATGGCGACCATTCACTTTATATTTTCCCCTGTTACTAATTACAACAAACTTGCAGGCTGAAATTGTACAGCCAGTCAAAGAACCTCAGGTACATGAAAAGGAGACTGAAACAATAACTCAGGACATTCCAAATGAAGAAGAACTTGTGCTCAATGCTGATGAAGAAATGCTTTCTGTAGAAGATTATGTCGCTGAGTTTGAACCCATGCCTGAAGATGAATTCCCTGAGGGAATGTTTGATGAAGAGGAGGAAGAAGATGAGGATGACCAGCTGTCAGCCTCTCCTCCTAAAGAAGATGACAAGACTTCTCCTCTCAAGGAAGCTGTTGACACACAAAACTCTGCTACATCTGCAACAACAGTCTTCCAAAGACCAACATATGATCCAACAGCTGAATTCCTCTTGTTTGATCATCCTACCCAGACTAACTTCGAATTGATTCCAAGGGAGGATGATTTTGCTCAACAAAGCCTCAATATCAAGAATCTTCAGCCAGTACATCATCAATCTGATATTGAGCGCTTATCAAGGAAGCTGGACGTGATCAAGTCAGAGATGCACAATTTTACTGTCACTTTTCCAGGCATTATAAAGAAGGCTGTGACAGAGGCTGTCACTGAGCCCATTCAAGAGGGTGCAAGAAAAGGTGTGGCCCAGGGACTAAGTCATCTCTCGACACGAATCAAGGATGCAATTGACTCAGTTGTCCCTGCCATGTTCCATGAACAAGAGAACAACATGAACAGGCACTTCAATGCAGTTCGCAACAGGCAATACAACCATGCTGGTTTTATTGTCAGGCGTGTTCAGGCAAATACCAATGCCAATGCCAACCTATTGCTGAAGATTGCCAGTGCATCAAGAAAAAGACAGCGTGCCATGGCTGCCTCTGTGGAGCAGATTGCAAGAAGATTTCAGGCACGTTCATCCAAGCATAAGAGAAGTAAGGATGAACGTGAGGGGGAGAAGAATACTACACTCAGCCTTGCATCTGCTGAACAAGGCTCATCTTCAGCCAATCCTTCAACAACACCTGTTCCTCTTCAAGTCATCACACCAGTTATAGTACATGATGATAGGATCAGACTCAGGGGGAGCAACAAACACAAGATGGAGCTGACTCATCTAAATCCATGATCTTAGTTAACATCAGCAAGCCTGAGGATGATGATGAACCAGCAGCCAAGAAACTTAAATTCACTGTGAGCTCCCTACCAAAATCTATTCAAAATCAGGCTCAGACAGCGTTCCTCAAAAGAGCTGATGATTTGAAAAACATAAGTGTGGAGTCCTCTGTCTCAAAGAAAGGTAAAGAGATAGTTTTGGTTGATACTGACACCAAACTTAAGAAGATAGCTGCGATGCTAGAGACAGGAGGATCCACAACAGACCTTTCCCACTTTTCAACCTTTACACCTTCCGATGAGAGTCCTTTAACGCCTGAAGAAATAGAGCAACAGGCTGAAGAATTCAAAAGACTAAGTGAGCTCAAGGCAGCCAAAGAATTAAATGAAGCTACTCTGAGGAAGATGACACCACCTGAAAAGGAAAAACAAAAACAAAGGTTGAGGGAAATGGAACTTAAACGCGCTGAGGCCTTAAAGAAAGTCAAAGCTGACTATGATGCCTGCGTGAACAACAGGTATGCTGCTGGCAAGATAACCAAGTTTAGATACACCATTCACAAATCCACAAACACCCCACAGATGATCTTATGGAGGGAAAATCAACAGAGGAATATGGATGTGTTTGACAACTTCAGGTTAAAAACACTTGGGTTATCAGAATGGTTTGAACTTGAAGCCTTAGCTGCCAAAAAGTCTGGACAGGCAAATTTCCTTCTGCTTAAAACTCTTAAGGCTAAGTTTAACTGGATCAAGGAAACAGCTGCCAAACTCAAGATTGATCCCCCACCACAGCTTTTCGAACAAGGACCCCCAAAGACAGGCAACAAAAGAAGAAGAATGTCCCAAATCATTGATGAAACTTTTGTTACTGAAGATGTTCGTGTGGATGGCATGCACAGGGATCTGATCCTTCCAAATGGTATCGTTGGCCCTGTTGATGGTCAGACATACTCAATGCCTGAAAGAGGAATGGCGTTTATGAACAAAGCCTGCCAATATGCTTTTTAGAGGGAAGATGAGTTGTGCCTGGCTTCAACTATTCAGATACTCTGTCACAAGAAGTGTCTCAAGATCAACTCAGAGTATTCCAAGAAGTTTGCAAAGACTTTGCAGGATGAAATTGATAACAGATTAGATGTGGCCGAAGCTGAAGAAAGAATCAAAAATGATGACTATTGAAGATAGTGTCAGCCCTTTTACCTTCATCTTTTATTTAACTTATGTAATGAACTTGTAATTTTTCTTTAATGAGGTATGTTTGTTTAGATCTGTTATGTGTAAGAAGAAGCTGTTAAACTCACTTACCTTAACTTAGTTAGATCTAGCATTATTTATGTTTAAATAGGGGGAGATTGTTGGGAATCTAAACTTGTTAGATTCCCTGTTCATTGATTTAAACATAATTAGGCTGATAGATAGTCCCTTGCCTGTGCCTAGGAGACAGGCAAGTTTCGCAAGACTCACAGAGATCCAAGTCTCTGTGAGCAACCTCAGAGGAGTCCATGTCAGAGACATTGTCAGGGAAGTCGAAGATTACCTGAAGACATACTCCTTGGCTGTGATGGATAACAGCCAAGATGTATTAGGGACTCTGAGGGGTTGAGAGTTAACAGGGGTGGCAATACCCTGATAACTCTCAGCACACTTTGGACATGCCATTTGTGTGTTCGAGAATATGAAGAATAAGGAAACTGTTTTTGACAACTGTTCCTTAAAGCATAATGGAAGACTACCAAGAATAGAAGGACATCATGTGACTGATGTGGGAACTTGTAAAAGCTTGTGTAGTCGACATCAAGTACTGTTTAAGTCAAACTCGTAACACTATAAATAGGATGTGTATCCATGCATTAATGTTTAACACTTTGAGATATTAAGAACATTAGTGCGTATAACTTAGTGAATCAAACAGCTACGACTGTATTCATAAGTTAAGGTTTATTGTTGTTCAAAGTGTGCACAACACATTGTCATCAAACGGTGTTATCCATAACACTTGTAATTCTTTATTATACAATAATAAGATTACGTTTGAAAAGTAATACCTTGTGTTGATTAAGTTAAGATTAGGGTTTCTTGCATTGATTAGGGACTTTCAGCGCGTCATAGCTGCATTTCGTAATATATGTTGTTTAATTGCGTATTCATGTGAGTTATAGTGCTCTTTAAGTTGTATTCGTCAATGAAGCTTTCTGTGGTATATCTTCTATTTCATTTTTATAAAATTAGGTGTATGGATTGTGTGATTTCAGTTTCAACTTTCAACAATGATTAGGTTACGCTATTCATTGTTATCGTAGATTCACGCAGTTATTAGGTTCATAAGCTTTGGTATATCTTCTATTACACTACTCTATTAGCTTAGTTAGTTAGTGGTATTTGTGATTGCCTTATTTTAACGAATTAGAGGTTTACGTTGTGTGATTTTCAACAATTATTAGGTATAGTTAAATGTTATGTTAGCGTTTGCTGCATATTTTTGTATACTTTAGTGCTCTATTAGGTCACATACCTAGTTAGTTGTATCCACTTGGTAAACTCTATTCATAGTTAACATAGCCTCGGCGTATCTAATTATATTTTGCGTTTCATTTGTATCGACTTAGGGTTTTGTTGTAAGCATATTATAAGTGTAAACATTAACATCAAAACATACATGATGAACACTTAAACTATTATGCCACAAGATCTTAGAATACGATAATAATCACATAGATAAGATGAAACGAGAATGGCATACTGGAAGTTGTAGCGGATGTTGACATGATGTAGGCAAACTTTAAACCTATTTAGTTTCTCTCACTTGACCCAACCTAAGTGTAGAGAACCTAAGTGTAGAGAGCTTGATGGATAGCTATGTTATTCTACTTGTGTGTATGTTTTGGGTAGAGAGAGTACTAGATATATATAGGCTTAATAACTAGTACGTCCATCAATACTAGTCAAATAAAAACGACCAAGACTTAATGTAACATTAGGAGCATTCATCATACAATTTAATCATGTAACGTATAATTCAAAATGATGACAATAACATGTCAGTATTTTATATTCTCCCACTTGACATGAAATTCCTACATGGTACAACATAAGGCTAGCAAATCAAATCTTATTAACCGTTGTCATAAGTATCTCAACACAACAAACCACATAACGTGGATTATGGCGATCATACACAGTATTTATCCGTACACTCTCTTCCATATATCACGACACTAAGAGTACATCATGCTAGATTAATAAGTTATATATAAATAACATGCAGTCCACATTCTTGTTATGAAAACACATAAAATTTCTTATTCCAATCATAAATGCATGCTTAATATAATGAGTAAGAAATAAATTCAGAAACATTTTGTTGAGCTCAAGAGTGTTTAGAACATCATAATTAGTTATCAATACAACCAAGATCTAGCCTAAGAACATATCGCCTAAAAGCCTTTGGTGGTAAACCCTTGGTTGAAGATACATACTAATATGTTCGAGATACACTTTGTTTCTGAATTTCCTCTTTAACGATAAAGAACTTTGAACTCACATGTTTTGTAACTTTAAAGTATTTATCGTTATTATAAAAGAAAATTGTTGCGGTGTTATCACAATACACTTTTAGCGGCTTGCTTACAGTGTCGACAACCCTAAGCCGTAAAATAAAGCTCTGCAACCATAATTCATGAATAGTAGCCTCATAACAAGCTACAAATTATGTTTTCATGATAGATAAATCTCTCAAGAATTGTATCGATATATGCCTTTTAAGATAGTTCTAATAGACCTTTAAATATGTTACAGAATATTAAAATCCCAATCACATAAGATGTCACATCCATATCTTTAAAATTCTTGGAGAGATATCCTTTAGTCTTTGCAATAAACCAAAGTTATTAGTCGCAAGCAAGATATCATCAACATATAGAATAAAAAATTATAAACTTACTCCCACTGATCTTGCGGTATATGCATCGATCAACGATGATTTCTTCAAAACCGAAAGATGTAATGGTATCATTGAACTTAATATACCATGGTCTAGAAGCTTTTTTAAGTTCATATATTTATTTATTTAATTTACACACCATATTTTCTTTACCATGAATGAAAAAAAAACTTCAGGTTGTTCCATATAAAATTCCTCATCAAGATTTCCATTAAGAACGACGATTTTCACATTCATTTGATGTAGCTCTAAGTCAAAATGAGCCACTAGTGCCAATATTATTCTCAACGAATCCTTCTTTGAGACGGGTGAAAAAGTCTCATGGTAATCAACGCTAATTTTCTGAGTACAACCTTGGCTAAAAGTCTAGCTTTATATCTTTCAACATTGCCTTTGGAGTGGCATTTGGTCTTATAGACCCATTTACACCTAACTTGTTTAGAACCTTCTGGCAAGTTTACAAGATCCCAGACTTTATTTTGTGCCATTGATTTTAACTCTTCTTTCATAGCGTCAATCTATAATTCAGACTTATCACTTTTTATGGCTTGTGAAAACGATAGTTGGCAAGTTAGTTTCTTCATGGAGTATTTGTTCATTTTTCAAATGTTGTTCTTGATTTTGAAATACAGGTGGTGTAGTCGTGGATTTATGAACATTCATGGGTGATGGATCATCATACTTATTTCATTAATATCCACAACTTGATTTTCAATACTCCCACTAACTTCACCATTTTCCAGAAATTTGGCATTGCTTGTTTCAACAATTATAGAACTATGGTTGGGACAATAAAACCTATACCCTTTGGACTTCTCTGGGTGACCAATGAAGTAACCGCTAACGGTTTAAGAATCCAGTTTCTTTTCTTGTAGATTGTAAACCCGTGTCTCTGATGGGCAACGCACAACCTTGGTGTCTTAGACTAGGTTTCCTTCCAGTTCATAACTCAAATAGAGTTTTGGGAACTGAATTACTAGGAACCTATTTAGTAGGTACACTGCGGTTCTAAGTGCATATATCCACAAACTTTTGGGTAAAGATGATTTACTGATCATGCTCCTAACCATCTCCATTAAAGTTCTATTTCGCCTTTTTGCCACACTATTTTGTTGTGGTGTGTTTGGCATAGTATATGCTTAAAAAACATACGCTATAAATAATATAAATACATATTATTGGTCTCCTTTGGGTAAAACACAACAATATATCATCATCATTATTAGAATGCAAAGAAACTTTATAATAAAAAAATAAAGTAGACTTAGTCAAATATATAAGCATCCTTGGATAACTATATACATACGAAAAAAGTTTACTATTTTTCGTCTTTAAAATTATTAGTCATAGAAGAATAACTTTTCTTTTGGGAAAAATTCATAATATCTATCAACTAATAAAAAAAATCACAAGAGCATTCGTAACACGACATAAATTACATCATTACAAATATTGAAATTAACTTGGCCACTTTGGTGACTAACAAAGTTAATCTCTTTTAATGTCATGTAATAAGCAAATAGCTATTAAAAAAAATTATATGACTATATATTTGAAATTAACTTGGCCACTTTGGTGACTAACAAAATTAATCTCTCTTAATGTCATGTAATATATACATAGCTATTAAACAAAATAAGTTATATGACTATATATTTGAAATTAACTTGGTCATTTTGGTGACTAACAAAATTAATTTCTCTTAATGTCATGTAATATATAAATAGCTATTAAAAACATAAATTATATGACTATATATTTGAAATTAACTTGGCCACTTTGGTGACTAACAAATTAAACTCGCTTAATGTCATATAAGTGATAAATAGCTTTAAGACAACATAACTTATATAACTACAAAATTGAAATTAACTTGGCCACCTTGGTGACAAAAAAATTAATATCACTTAATGTCATATAATAAATAAAAGAGTCTAAATATTTTCAATGATGATTTTAAACACATAAGTGTTACAAATATTTTAATTTTGTAACGTCAATACTTAAATGTAATAAAAAAATATGTTTAAAAAATCATCAATGAAGATTTTAAGACATAAATTTTACAAACAATACATATTTCAAACTTTGTAACATCTAATTGAGTTCTTCAAACTTAAATAATCATTAAAAAATATCGTTACAAATATTTGAAATAATGTAACATTCAAGTTTTTCAATATATTAGTTTACTATAAGCATATTTATATGTGTTACCAATTTTTTTGTAACATCAAGATCATAACCACAATAAATAAATGACTAATCTTAAAAGTCATTTGTTAAAACTTAAACATTCGAATGTTATGAATATTATATTTTAATGTGAGTAACATCAAAACTTTGATACGTCAATCAATTTAACTATTCAATAAAATGGACAATCAATGATGTTGTACATATTCAAATTAGTCATACATAGGGATATCATATATCTCTACTTGTGCGGAAGCGCAATAAAAAATGACACGTATTTCTAATGAGTCACACGTAAATACATAATATTAGCCTAGCCATAAGAGTTGTTATTTATTTTAAGATTATCAATAAGAAAGAGGAAATTCTCGCTGAAAATTTAATAAGCTTGCAATTTAGCTATACTTTTATGTGATTTAGCAAAGATAATATATTATGTCAAATGACAAATCATAAATAAGACATAAACTTTATTTCATAAACAAAGATAAACTATGTGTCATTTGATCGCAATATGTTTTTTTAACCATAGACGAACAACTCATTGACACTAAATGAATGAACCTGCCATATTCAAAAGATAAGAAAACATATATTTAAATCTTTTTCTAAAGCCATCATACACCAAAAGATGATAAAAAAAGTTTAATACATAAAAAATATTTTACTTATCTCATCATGCTATCAGACGTATTCGCTAAACAATTATAGTTAGTAGCTTCGACCGTAGTTATGTAGTATTTTCATTAGTTTTCATATTTCATTTAGCTAGTTAATTAGCGCATAACAACAAACATCTCTTAATTATTACTCTCATCTAATACTTTAAAACTTTTAATATAGATTAAAACATACAAACGTTACAAATGCTTTCATTTTGTAACATCAAAATGTTAAAACAATCAATAAATAGATGACTTGTTTTAATAACAATCAATCAAGGTTTAAAACATAAGAATGCGCCATTCATCATAATCGGTAACATACAAATAAGAAAGTGAATGTCTAGTTTAATTTTATCAGTGACAAAAAGTATAGTTTTGAATATAAGTAGAGTATCAAAAAACAATGAAATGCAATTAATTACGTTCTAAGTAACAATTGATCAATAATAAAATACAATTGAAGAACAATACTCAAACATCATAAATATACATAAAAGTCATCAGTTTAATTGCAAGTAAGAGTTGTTGGTCATCAAATTTCAATTTAAATTCTTGATTATGTACAATAGTTTTAACACTTTCAAAAATACAAGATAATTAAAGCATACATCAATGAAAATATTCACTTGATAAAAGGATGACGATAAGATCACGATCAAGTTTTACAAATCATGCAATTCAACATTATTATTTCGTTAAGGCGGAAGCATTAAAATACCATCAAAATCATATGTAACAAATAAAGCAAAAAAATATATATATTTGTTTGAAACATAAGATATAAATGATCTTTTACATGTGTATCTAATTACTACATGCATCAACTCTTATAAAATGATTATAAAAAATAATATATCAACTAGTAATGTGATATTAAGTTACCACATAAGGGTCATTTTTAATATGAATAAATGCATGATTACTTTATTTTAATTCACTTATCATTTAGACAACTTATATAGGATCGTGATATAAATACATAATCTATTGATTTTAAAGGTTATCAAAGAACAAAACTTCCATGTATGCATATATTTAAAAATAAAAATTTGGTAGCGGAAGCTATCTATATACATCATCCTAATAACATTCGAAAAATAAACAAATAAATAATATGAATAGATCTTACTCATTTTTTTATAAAACAAAAATACATACCATGTAAATAACGATCACATATATACTTAATCCAATTAAACAAATTAGCAGGTTAGTATTATATCAACAAATAAGGTTATTATAATCTTATTGTAAAACAAAAGAAGAAACATTAGAGTGTACTAAAAGTTTTATTCACCGGACATATGCATACAATAAAACTTTGATCATTCCATTAAAATAGAAGTTATAAGATCTCGGATAAAAACAGATTGTTTTAGCAACTCAATATGGATTATTATCTATTCAAAAACGATGGCTCTAGATACCACATGTAAGCATATTATAAGTGTAAACATTAACATCAAAACATACATGATGAACACTTAAACTATTATGCCACAAGATCTTAGAATACGATAATAATCACATAGATAAAATGAAACGAGAATGGCATACCGAAAGTTGTAGCGGATGTTGACATGATGTAGGCAACCCTTTGAACCTATCTAGTTTCTCTCCCTTAACCCAACCTAAGTGTAGAGAGCTTGATGGATAGCTATGTTATTCTACTTGTGTGTATGTTTTGGATAGAGAGAGGACTAGATATATATAGGCTTAATAACTAGTATGTCCATCAATACTAGTCAAATAAAAACGGCCAAGACTTAATGTACCATTAGGAGCATTCATCATACAATTGAATAGACTACACTTATGTACATACATGTAACGTATAATTCAAAATGATCACAATAACATGTCAATATTTTACATTTGTATTGAAAAATTAATAGGTGTATTAACATTTATTTTTCACTGTTGTTTTAGAATAGCTACAAAGGGTCTCATGTTGATGTTCAACAAATGGAAGGATCCATGATATGGGTGTTAGTTTGCTGTAGCATATTTTACCAGTTTCAAAAATTATATTTGTGTAGGTTTTATAAAGTAGTTGATTAGATATGAAGTAGTAGCTAAGATAGGCTGGTATGATAAAATCACAAGAACAGGTTTGTGATTATGTACAGGGTAAGTTGTAGAAAATCTCCTAATGAATCAAGTATATGTTCAGGTAGTTTGTTTCTTGTATATGAGATTCGGTAGTTGTAGCTTGGAGACTGTCACTTGTCTTTCACTAGCATGACTCAGGGTTCTATGTTGTTAGATTTTGCATAATTGCCTAATTAAAAAAAACACTATTGAGTGTTGAGAAAGTTCGAGAGTTGGGTACTAGTGGTTTTTTTCACATATGTTGTCTAGTAGTATCATTTATTTATGTAAGTTATAGTGTTATAGTTTCATGTATTCATTGAGCTTGCTAATTTGCGTATACGAATGAACTAGTAGTTAGATTGGTATAGTGAATTCAGATTAAATAGGTAATTAATTACCTTACGAGGAAGATCTATGATTATGTGCAGTAAGCGAAAGAAAACTTCCAAGGAATTATATGTGTGTTTCGATATCTTATTATTTCTTATGACGATTAGAGTCTCGGGTAGTTGCAGTTCAGAATCTTTTAGGGTGCCTTCCATTTTTTAGGTCACATTTATTTTCTGTAATTCATGAATGATCAAATCCAAAATGGAAAGAGAATCCGTTTGGTGTTTTAGTTTTATCTAAGAGAGAGAAGAGCATGATTGTGGAAGTAAGTTAAGATTTTGGTAGTCTCTTTAATATAGTTTTTAAAGCATATAGAACCTACTGCTAATATAAGAAAAGAACACGCGAGCAAGCGTGAGTGTAGAATGTGGAAAAAAGAAGGATTTTTTTACTTCGAAACTGAAGTGGGATAACAGTTTTTAGTACATCAAATTGTAGATCCTTGTATTCAGTGCCTACCTTTATTCGTAAATTAATCTTCGCTAAGTCGAAATAGTTGCGTTTATAATAAAATTAGAGATCTATGTTGTGTGATTTTGAACAATTATTATGTATAGCTAAATGTTATGTTAAAGTTTGCTGCATATTTTTGGGAACTATAGTGCTCTATTAAGTTAGCTAGCTAGTTATATCCACCGTGTAAACTGTATTCATCGTTAACATAGCCTGTGTATCTAGTTATAGTCATGCATTTTGTTCATGTCGAATAAGCGAGTTTACGTTAGAGGCAACTAGAGTCAAATTGATGATTCCGTATTGTGTGTGGGTTAATATGCGGTAGCTTAGGTTACTGATTTCGCAAATTAGCTTCGTGTAGGCTTTCTAAAGTAGTAGATTAGATAGGCTGCCGCTGGGAAGTCAGAATGAAAGCAAGTTAAGATGTACAAAACATTTGGCATGAGAGAGAGACCATAGACTGTTCAGAGAAGTAAGTAGGCTAGAAGAGGAAGTTTATAAAATCATGTTGATAATGTGAAAACTAAGTTGATAAGTTTGAGAATGATGAGATCTAATGCAGTATTGATTGTTGCTGCTAAATAGGGTTTAAAATGGGATAATATGCAGTTGGTGTATGATTAAGTGTGTTGGTTGAAGTCATGCTGTTTATAACAGTGTTTGGGTTAGTTGTTAATACCATGAATGGAGAGATAAGAGGCCTGTAAGGAATGGATATAGTGGTATGGTGAATGACCACAATCAGTTTGGTAAAATTGAATTTGACGCTATCTCAACAAACATGGGGAATGATATTAGAACATATGGCTTAGACAATGATTGTGAAACCTTTTTGTACTTAACTACTAATGATAAGATGCTAACTTGTCAGAAGGGAAGAGATAACTTTCTTTTGATTATGGGTAGTCAAATATAGTAAAAGGAATTGCAACAATTGTAGTCTTGACCTGTTTTGTAGGTTTGTTAAATATTAGTTTCAAATTGCAGACTTGGAGACCATCAAGTAATTGTCTGCTGAATTTAAGAAAATATGGTAATTCCTTGTGAATGATATTCTATGGTCAGATACCACTACAACAATTTTGCATCTTAGGGACGACTTATTCGTCCCTAGGATGCCACTTTTTCGTCCCTAAACCCCTAGGGACGACTTAGTCGACCCAAGGGGGTAGTGCCCAAAAATTCGACCCTAGATTTCTAGGGTCGACTTCCCCTTTGAAACCTAGGGACGACCAAGTGGGCCCCACAGCCTTTCCGTTGAAAATATTGACTAACCTAGGGACGACTTCCCTACGAAACTTAGGGTCAAAAAAGTCGTCCCTAAGTTTTTAATAAAAATAAACTATTTTTTATTAAAAATTAATAAAATAATTTTTAGAAAACCTTTTTTTAATAATTAATAAAATCATTTTTAGAAAAAAATAAAAAATAAGTAAATATAAACCTAGGGACGACTTAGTCGTCCCTAAGGGTTTCAAAGTTTCCCAGATATTAAACCTAGGGACGACTTCGTCCCTAGGGTTACTATCTGGGCAACAAATACCCTTAGGGACGACTAAGTCGTCCCTAGGTTTAATACCTGGGCGATATTTGTAACTTTTGGGACGACTTAGTCGTCCCTAGATGTACCTGGGGGTAAAAAAAATCTGGGCATTTTTGCAGTTTCCAGATTTTTTCCAGAACTTTTTCCGGACAAAATCTACAATTCAAAATGGTAGAATTCAGCAAATCCACAATACAAAATAATAACAAATCAATAAACGTTACAATACCATATTAAGATAAATCATCCAATGTTACAATACAATATTCATCAAATACACTTATGCATCCTAAATCAAATGTTTCACACGCTACAAGTCTCAAACTTTATTAAACATGCATAATAAGAAATAATACTACTACAACCTCTACTCGTCCTCCTCATCCTCGTTAGGTGAAAAGTCACCTTGCTGCTCGTCATCCCCCTCGTCATCCCCTGATAAGTCGTCACCACAGTTTTGGAGATCCCTATCTCGACCCAACTCGTCAACGGACCGGTAATCGTGCTGATGAGGGATTACGCGAGAACCTCCGGGTAGGGAATGTAAAGTAGAGCCGATCTCATGAGTTGAGTTTGAGACGGGACGATAAAAATGGTTAAATGTATTGTTGGTGACGGGAGTCATAGGATAAGTGCCGGTATAGGGAGGTTGGAGTGGTTAGAGATGGTCGGGAAAGATGGTCGGAATGGGTCGATGGAAGGAGGTTGCAATGGTTGATTAAAAGGATAGGGGAGTTGGACTAAGTGAGCCCAATCAGGAGCTAGGGGGCATAAAACAGGGTCGGGGAGGGGGTACTAACGTAGGAGGGTTAATTGGGTGATCAGTATTTGATGAGTTGTATTTCTGAAAAAACTCACCCAATTGACTCTGATATTGCGTCATATGCTGGTACGACGTCTGACCCCATTGTTACGCCGCGTCTGCCTTTAACGCTGCCAAGTAAGCCCGTTGCTGCGCCTCCTGATTCTGTTTCCTCATAAGCTCCATATCTTGCGCATGTTGTTCCATCATTTGTTGGATTTCATCACGAGTGGGAAAATCCGGTCGAGCTAGAGCACCGCGCCTGCGAGAAGTTACAACAACAATTTTTCATTATATACAACAAGACATAAATATGAACAATTGATTTATATTTTGTTTTATTGAGGATATATAACCTGCGAGAAGTGTTATTGCCACCACCCGGTAACTTCCTGCCTTGTCCCGACACATTTTGCTTATTTTGACTAGGCATGATTGTAGCCACTATTTCTTTATCAGACATGTGCGGGATGATCTTGGATTTAACTTGGTCTTGGAGGGCTTTCATATTTAGCTGGGAAAGAAAATAAAAACGGTTTAAAACAAATAAAATTAGTTACTAAAGCATGTAAAGAGTTATATATTACTTACATATCTTTCCTCGTTTTCTTTTTTTAAACGTGCCCTTATTTGAGTGCCCCTTCCTCCACGTTTCAGTTAGGTCCTCGTAGACCCCATCCTTGACTTTCTGTAAAATATCAAATAAATTAATAATGAGCTATAATAAATAAACAATATAAACGCTTTTAATAAAATCACAAAAATTATAAAGAGTCTTACGTAGGGGTGTAAACGATCCGAGCCGAGTCAAGTTTTGGCCTAAACGAGCCAGGCTTGTTTATTAACTGCCTGACTCGAGCTCGGCTCGAGCTCGAATAAAACTTTATAATCTGGCTCGAGCTCGAACTCGAATATTTTTTTGTTGTTCAAGCTCAAGCTCGAAGCTCGTTTACGATTTTTAACTTTTGTTTAGACTAACTTCTATTATAAATATAGTTGGATAGACTCGTTTATTAACTCAAGCTCGAGCTCGAAAGCTCGTTTATGATTATTAAAATGATATTAATACTTAATGAGTACGCTAAGGTGTATATAACATATATATTTATAGATTTATCATTAAGCTCGAATAGCTCGTTCGGCTTGTTAAGCTCGAATAGCTTGTTCGGCTCGTTAAGCTCGCTCGGCTCGAGACAATTAAACGAGTTTTCGAACGAGCCGAGCTTAATATTATTTTTCAAAGCTCGGCTCGCCAAATTAAACGAACACAAATATTTGTTCGAGATCGACTCGAGCTCGAGAGTATTAAGTTCGAACTCGAGTTAAACGAGCTCGAGCTCGAGTAGCTCGTTAAAATCTCGACTCGTTTACTTATTCATTCCTTCCTCGGGCGAATGTTTTTTTTACCTTGAGTGGTCGGTACCGTGTTTTTGGAATGATTAACAGTATTAATCTCACTTCTTATCACCCTACTTGGATGTGACCACCACTCAACCAAGTCAGCCCAGTCATCTTCGGTTCTATGGTCCCACGCTTTCTGCGGTGGTACATGTTCTTCTGCCTGTGCGGGCGTCTCATAAACTGAATAATATTGGTTCTTGATCCTGTTCTTATGTTTTCTATACATCAACCTCAGTTGGAGTTCCAACGCAAGCTTAACCCGTTCAGACACCCGATACACACCCTTGTCACACACCACCTCAGTATGATTATTGTACCATGGCTGGAGGTCGAAATATGTCTACATAAAAACACATGAATTTAAATAAACAAACAAATTAAACATAACACAAATATCTAAATGTAGATAACAATAACAATATAAGTAAAATAAACAATTTTGACCTCAAGTGTAGGAACAATATGAGCTTTAGAAGTGTCTGGAATTTTGTCCCATTCGCAAGCAAGGGGAAGTGTCCGGACTAATTCCCCCATAAGATGAGTCAACAGGGATGCATAAATGCCCAGAGGATGGAAGGTTTGTAGATCCCTAAATTCAAGACCAACTGTCAAAGGTTTTTCGTTATTTGCTTTGTACGCCTTCCTTAATTTTGTTAGGTTGGTCTCAAAACGTTGATTTGAACCTAAAAAAGATATGTTATTTACTCGTAAAAATTCAAGTGACATAAATAATAAATATCAGTGTTATAAAAAAAATATAACGATTTCTTACGTTGACACTGGGCCGGTACAGGACGTGTGGGCTGTCTGGGTGGATCACCAGCATCCCCACCGTGTGATCTAGGAGCTACACACGCCATCTGTAAAATAACAAGTTCATATCAGTATACACATTTTAACATATAAAAATTTTTTCATTAAAAAACAAAATTACACACAAATTAATTAACCAATTAATATTAATACACAAATTCATGTCAATATACACATTTTAACATATAAAAACATTTTCATTAAAATACAAAATTACACATTTAAACAAATAAAAATAACTCATCATCATTTAAGCGTATAACAATTGTTTCATTCAAACTACAACTTAAGCATATAATAATCGTCTACAAATAAAAAATTACACATTAAAGCATATAACAATTGTTTCACTCAAAATACAACTTAATATCAATTGTAACCTTCAGAATCATCGCAAGATATAACTTCTTCGACATCATTACTAGGGTTCACTTCATCATCATCCGATACTAAATCATCATCACCATCATCAACATCATCATCAACATCATCAATGACGTGTGCAACGACCTCATCTTAAATATTAATAATATCATCATCAACCGGTAGGGCGGCCACTTCCGTCGGTTGAGTATTTACACTCAAATCCGTAAAATCCAAATTAGGCAAAGCAACAAATAGTGTAACATCTGATGAAATGCTACCATGTATAACATCTTCATCGGACTCTGCTACATCTCAGTGATAAACCTGTTTGACGACCTTCCAATGAAGCGGTCGTCTAGCAAGGTCTTCTAGGTATTGTGTTGCTTGTGTCGGGAAAATGTATGGGTTATTTTGGTGAAATAGCCTATCGGTCAAAATATGATGTATGCCTTGCTCAGTGTAAGAACGTCTGTTGCGTTTGGTGTAATTGGTATGGTTATTTGTGTCAAACCATTTACATCGAAACAACAAAACCTTGCGGCTGCCGATATAAGTGAGCTCCAGAATTTCTTCGAGTTGACCATAATACATCTCTCCATCAACCCCGGGTGTTGAAACTCCGCTGCATTGAGTGGTACAAAGTATATCACGTTCACGTACCACAAACTTCACGCCGTTCACTATGCAAGCGGGGTATGTACATGAACTAATAGGTCCACATGCCAAAGAGAATAACTCGTCACTACAGCCCACACTCACTTTGTTTCACGAGTCTACAAAAAAGAGATAGAAAAAGGTTTATTAGATGAGGAATAACTCCAAGGTAATATATCTAATGTATTTACCTTGTTATTAAACCACGCAGGAAAACTCGTTTCCACATTATCAGGCGCTTCTCTACAAAGGTTCATGATATTAGAAGAAGTCATCGAGAAAGTAGATTTTTCAAAATTATAAAATAAAAAAAAGGAAGAAACATACTCGCTGTAAGCCGAGATGTCTGCTTCGACTTCAGGACTGTTGTTAAGTATAACTGCCTGCATGTCGTCATTAGTCATACGAGGTAGTTTGATTCCACCCGTCGGTGTGCATACGGTCCGAAACACCTTGAATTTATCTGGTTGTCCAGGCAAATCGTCTTCATTTCTGCCAAGGCGGTTAAATCTCGTCTCGACATCCTTAAGGTAATGCAAACAAAAAGTTAACGCCTCTTATGCAACATAACCCTCAGCAATAGAACCTTCAATCTTTGCTTTATTTTGTACATAATTCTTTAGCTTTTTCATGTATCTTTCAAATCGATACATCCACCTGCCGCGAGTAACGGATTCTAGAATAGCCTCATTGGGTAGATGTATAATCAAATGAGTCATTATGTCGAAAAAAGCAGGAGGAAAGATTTGCTCTAAATTAACCATCATAATGATCAATTTGTTTTTAGCTTCTTTCATGTCCTGCACAGTCAAACTTCGAGCACAAAGCTGCTTAAAGAATAAGCAAATCTCGATTATAGGTTTTGCAACGTCTTTGGGCAAGTATTGTTGCACTCCATAAGGAAGTAACCGATGCATCATTATATGACAGTCATGAGATTTCAGGTTCGTTATATTGTCATCATCAGCGGTCACTTTTTTCTTGAAGTTGGATCCAAAGCCATCAGGTAGTCTGACTCCTTTGATGAATTTACAAAAAAGTTTTCTTTTTTCTGGAGTGAAAGAGAACTTCGGATGAGGCTTATCGAACTTCCCGTTATCTTTTTTTTAACTAACCACAACTCCTTTTGAACTCCCATTTTTTCCAAGTCTAGCCTTACCTTTAGCGTGTCTTTGGATTTGTCGTTCTGTAACAGGGTATTCAGTAAAGCTTCAAGGAAATTCTTTTCGATGTGCATGACATCGTAACAGTGTTTTAGCAGAAGAAAGGGCCAATACTCAAGATCCCAAAAGATAGAACGCTTACTCCAGTTCAATTCAACATCTCGATTATGGGGGCGATTCTCTTTAGCAATTGTTTTATGTTTCCCCGGTTTACGTTTAAAGACTTTACTAATCTGCATTTGGATATCAAGTTCTGAAAACATTTTAGGTTTAGGCTTATGTTCGGGAGAACCGTATAATTCCTTAGATTTTTTCCTTACTGGATGATTTGTTCTTGACCATCTTCTGTAACCAACAGAAACGATTTTGCTGTTGATACACATCGATGGAGTGTCCACATTACAAGTAGGGCATGCGTGGTAGCCTTGCCCAGTCCACCCAGACAAACTACTTCGAGCTGGAAAATCATTGATGGTCCATAAAACCGCCGCTTTCATTTTGAAATGAGTACCCGTAGCAATGTCTTTCGTCCAGACTCCCTCTCATAAATCTTTGAGTTCTTTAATCAGAGGTTGCAAGAAAACATCAATGTCCTTTGCAGCTGATTTAGGGCCGGGAATTAACATCGTCAACATTAAAGAAGCTTCTTTCAAACACATCCACGGTGGTGTGTTGTATGTTGTCAATATAACCGGCCACATGCTGTAATTTTGGCTCATCATGCCATAAGGTTTAAAACCATCAGTAGCCAACCCTAATCGAACGTTTCTAGGGTCACAATAGAACTCAGGTTTCATCATGTCAAAATATTTCCATGCTTTACCGTCACATGGGTGATTCATTTTACCGTCTTCCTTAGACTGTCCGGTCGCATGCCAAGTCATCCACTTTGCTATGTCTTTTGTGTTGAACATACGTTGTAGTCTAGGTGTTATCGAAAAGTAACGCACCACCTTGTTGGCAACTAATTGCGTCCCCTTTTTCTTCTTTGGGTTTTTCCATCTACTCGCATTACAGATTGGACAAGTATCCCGCGCCTTCTTTTCCGGTGATCCCCAATATAAAAAACAATCATTTATACAAGCATGGATCGATTCGTATCCTAACCCGATATTTTTGTATGTCTTTTTTATTTCATAGTATGAAGACGGGAAATTGTATCCTTTACTAGGGGACATGCCTTCTGGAGAAGAGCTAGAACTTTGTTAAACCCGGCATCAGTTATTTTGTGTAAAACATTGATGTGCGAAATCTTTGATGTAAATTCCAATGTTCTCATATCACTACCCGGGTACAACTTTTGGGTAGACCTAGCAAGTAACTCTTCAAACTCGTTACTAGGACCCGATGTTTGGGTTGGTTGAGGACCGTTTGTTTGAGTTGGTGGAGTTTGGAGCGTGGAGTTTCAGATGGTGGATTTGGAATATTATTTGAAGAAATATCTTCGAAGAACGCATCCATGTGAATGCGATAAGGTGAATGTGGTAATAGTGGAGGTAACGGAAGAATTGGTTCACCGTGATATATCCAAGTGGTGTAACATTTGTCAAACCCGTATTCGGATATGTGTGCCTCAAGTTGGCTGAGGGTAACCAACGTTTCACGGTTACAACAACGACTACATGGGCAACGGAGCTTTTGTGAGATGGGGTGCAAACATTTCTCACAATCCTGGATGAATGCAAAAAGACCATCTAAAAACTCATTGGAATTACGATTGGATACAGTGGTCCAACTCTTATCAATTTTCATAACTGCGTTACAAATAAACATACTCAGATAAATTATTTTTTTTATACGTAAAATGTCATACTAACCAAATGAATATGAAATCTTTTGTTTCTTCCTAGTGCAACTATGGAAGGCAATCCTAACCCACCTTTTGAATATTTCGTCCCATATATGAATGCGTATAACCGGTTTACTATTTGAGAAAATTTCGGCAGCATTTCCATCTACTCCCCAAATATGTGTTTAAAGACATATTCATAGGAGTAAAGGAGAAACACTGTCGACATCATCTCAAATAATAAACCAGTTATACGCATTCATATCCTAAATGAGACAAAACATCAAAAAGCAGTCCCAAACAGGGGACTTTCCGAAATTAATTCCTAATAAATTAATTTCGGACGGGTTTTCTATAGGTTGATTAACTTCAGACGGGAATTTTCTGAAATTAATCAATAAAATCCTAAAATATTCCTAAAATTATTTACTACAAACGACTAACAATCATATATCATATATATAATATAATAAACATATGCATAATATTAATTACACACCTCGGTCACGGCTGAAATAAACAAAGATAGAAAGATAGAAAAAGAGGTCCTGAGGAAGTTGTCCCGACTGTCCAGGTGCTAACCAAACACAAACATAAAATAAAAAAAATCATAAATTAGTTGGTTTCCGAAAATTTATCTAATTTGAAACAATCACCAAAACAATTTAAAAAAAATAACATTACCTTTTTTCGGCTGTGACTCGGGTTTCGGTTCTCGACTCGGTTCCCCGCTAACTCGGCTGTGACTCGGGTCTCGGCTACGACAAACATATAAAAAAAATTAAACTTGTGCCTATATAAGCTGAAATCTATTAAGGCAAAATCAATTAAGCCCTAAATATAATCCGAAATCATAAGCTTAAATATAATCCGAAATCAACTAATAAGCGCATATCGTGATAAGCCTATCGAAACAAACACACTTTTCAAACACACCTTTCAACTAAGCCTAAATAAGCCTAAATCAATTAATCCGAAATCATAAGCACCTGTGGTGGTGGTGGTGGCTACTGCTGCTGCCGACGGTGGTGGTTGCTACTGCTACCGCTGCCGGCGGTGGTGGTTGCTACTGCTGCCGCACCGGCGATGGTGGTGGGTGGTTGCTAGCAAAAAATTAACAATAATTAAACAATAATTAAACAATAATTAAACATTAACAATCACATTTAGCAAAAAATTAAACAATACTAATAGATTAAACAAAAAATCAATTACCTTTATATTAATTGAAAAAACAATCATAAAAGTGCTATATGCCCGAAATTTGTGCTCGTGTTTGAGTGTGGTGGTGGTGGTGGGACTGACTGGTGGTGATGGGGCGGAGTGTGGTGTGTCTAATTGGTGGTGATGGGTCAGAGTGTGGTGGTGGGTTGGAATGGTGATGGGTCGGAGTGGTGATTGGTGTAACAGATAATGGTGTAACAGATAATAGGGGTGGAGATTTTGTGGTCGTTTTTTTTGTTTTAACAGAGAATGAGAGAAAGAAGAGATAAGATACCTGATCTATATCGTCACTTAGGGACGACCTGGTATTTGTAATTTAGGGACGACATAGTCGTACCTAAGTTGATTATAAATATTTTTTTTGGATAATTTAAAGCTTAGGGACGACTATCTTTGAAACTTAGAGACGACTTAGTCGTCCCTAAAGTTTGGGGACGACTAAGTCGTCCCTAAGTGCATACCAGGAAAACTAAACCCATAGCGGGTTATTCAAATTTTCGCCAAAATTTCCAAAAATTTGCTAAGTGTTGGAGGGTTTTTTTGGGACGATTTTTGTATAATATTTAGGGACGACCAAGTCGTCCCTAAGTGTTTTTCATATATTTTTTGCATTACACCTTTTATATAATAAAATTAATAATAAAAGTTAATAACAAAAATTAATAATTAATATTAAAATATACGTTATACTTAGTTTGTAATAATAACAATTGAGAAATACTGATGAGTCGATAGGCTAGGTTATACGTTAGAGGTTCAACTGATGAGTCGATATGTTATTGTTATACGTTAGAGGTTCAACTGATGAGTCGATATGCTAGGGTTATACGTTAGAGGTTTTCAACTGATGAGTCGATATGCTACGGTTATACGTTAGAGGTTCAACTGATGAGTCGATATGCTAGGGTTATACGTTAGAGGTTCAACTAATGAGTCTATATGCTACGGTTATACAT
This sequence comes from Glebionis coronaria, assembly GCA_025667525.1. NCBI lineage: Eukaryota > Viridiplantae > Streptophyta > Magnoliopsida > Asterales > Asteraceae > Glebionis > Glebionis coronaria. Next base: position 407,607,886 of record CM046882.1, on the reverse strand, counting down.
TAGAGGTTCAAGTGATGAGTCGATATGTTATGGTTATACGTTATAGGTTCAACTGATGAGTCGATATGCTAGGGTTATATGTTATAGGTTCAACTGATGAGTCGATATGCTAGGGTTATACGTTATAGCTTCAACTGATGAGTCGATATGCTAGGGTTATACGTTATAGGTTCAACTAATGAGTCGATATGCTAGGGTTATACGTTAGAGGGTTAACTGATGAGTCGATATGCTAGGGTTATACGTTAGAGGTTAAACTGATGAGTCGATATGCTAGGGTTATATGTTAGAGGTTCAAATGATGAGTCGATATGCTAGGGTTATATGTTAGAGGTTCAACTGATGAGTCGATATGTTACGGTTATATGTTATAGGTTAAACTGATGAGTCGATATGCTAGGGTTATACGTTAGAGGTTCAACTGATGAGTCGATATGCTAGGGTTATACGTTAGAGGTTCAACTGATGAGCCGATATGCTAGGGTTATACGTTATAGGTTAATCTGATGAGTCGATATGCTAGGGTTATATGTTATAGGTTCAACTGATGAGTCGATATGCTAGGGTTATACGTTAGAGGTTCAACAGATGAGTCGATATGCTAGGGTTATACGTTATAGGTTCAATTGATGAGTCGATATGCTAGGGTTATACGTTATAGGTTAAACTGATGAGTCGATATGCTAGGGTTATATGTTAGAGGTTCAACTGATGAGTCAATATACTAGGGTTATACGTTAGAGGCTCAACTGATGAGTCGATATGCTAGGGTTATACGTTAGAGGTTCAATTGATGAGTCGATATGCTAGGGTTATACGTTATAGGTTCAACTGATGAGTCGATATGTTACGGTTGTGTATTAAGTCATGTGTGTCTCAAAACTAATTATGATTATACAGTAAGAATGTAAGACAATATGTTATTATTGCTCTAAGGTGACCATTAAACTAAAAATACTGAGCTTAAGTAGGGAAACACATGTTATTATACAAAGGTTATACGTTAGAGGTTCAACTGATGAGTCGATATGTTACGGTTATATGGGAAAGCCTAAATTTGGCGGGAAATGTTGGCGGTAAATGTTGGCGGGAAAATGTTGGCGGGAAAGCTAGGGTCGACTAAGTCATCCCTAAATGTGTCGACCCTAAATTTTTATCTTTATTTATGGTAGCTCTTATCCTCACAAACTCTTATTCACTCATACCAAACTCACCACCACCACCACCCGATTTTGCATAAGATGGATCCGCTTGAAGCTTATAAGTGTCGATGTGGAAACAGATATATAGTGTTGAGACAGTTATATCGACCTTATAGCTTTGGTAATCTTTACTATGCATGTCTGATAGGTGTGTAAACACCCATCCTTTTACCACTTAATTCGGGCTAAAACGAGACCAAAACACGTATTTAATATCATTTGTTTGGAATTATGCGTGGTTTTTGTGTTTATTGTGTTTTCAGAGCCAACCGGGTGAATATTGAAGAAAACATGGGATTGCACGGGTTTTACTGAAGAAAAAGATTCGAGATAAAGTCTATTGTCCAAGAGATGCAAAAGATTTGAAGTCACTGGGCCTATTCGAAGATTTATCGAAGAAAAGGACCAAAGATGGAAGATTTATATAAGTCGAAGAAACTCGAGTCTATTAAACGAAGAAATTAAAAGACGAGTTGAATTTAATCGACGACAAATCCTGAATCAGAATCGAAAACGGAAACTTTTCTGAAAAGACGAAAAGACAAGAAGAACGGGAGAAAGCCCACTCACCAACCAAAAGAAACACCTATAAATAGGCAACCCCTCACACACATAGTTAGCTAGCCTGGAGTTTTCTCTCCTCCCCTTTTTTCTCCTTTCTTGTTCGTTCCATCACAATCACCACTAGGGTGATTGATGATTTTAATCTTTGTTCTTCCAATCTTGTTGTTTTAATCTTTGTTTTATCTTGTCAAAACATTAATCATTCAATACAAAGTCTTGTTTAATCTTTCCATTTAATCTTGTTCATCTTCATCTTTATCTTCAAGTTCTTAAGTTTTTATTTTTCTTGATTTGATCTTCAAAAGTTGTTGGGATTTGTGTTTTTGTTGGTGGGATTAGTAGTTTATGATTAGTAGATGCTTTGTGATTGATTTATTTTAGTTTTTGGTGAAAAACTTGGTGATTTTTGGATTAAAAATAGTTTCCTTGTTCTTCGGGTATTCTTACTGTATCTGGGTTTTCCAGATGTTCCGAATCAGTGAATAGTAACTTCCGAATGAGTTGTGTTTTCAAAAGTTCCGAGTCAGTTAAAAGTTCCGAATGAGTTTACCTTTAAAAAGTTCCGAACCAGTTTAAAACTTCCGAACCAAACAAAAGTTCCGAACGAAGCAGAAAGTTCCGAACCGATTTTTAGACTTCCGAACCAATCACTTCCGAACCAGTAAGTTCCGCATCATTGAACAGTGACTTCCGAATCATGAAGTTCCGAATCAAGGGGCTTCATTCGGAAGTCCAAAACTTCCGAATCAGCAAGTTCCGGATGAGTGTAAAACTTCCGAATCAGAAACTTCCGAATGAGTTCCCAAACTTCCGGATGAATGGAAGTTCCGAATAAAGGATAAGTTCCGGATGAGTAAAAGTTCCGAATCAAGGGTAAAAGTTCCGAATCAATTTTCCTTTTAGGTTACTGTTTGTCTGCTTTACTGTTTCTTTATGTTTATTGAACTTTAATTTCAATTTTAATTTTAGTCTTAATTTTAATCTTAAGTTTAATACAAGTCTTTGTTAATCATAATTAAAGTAATTATCTTTGATTTAAATTTTCATTCCACTTTTTATTAGACTAGAAAACCAAACCCTTTTATTTAGTAACCAAGAACAATCATTCCACTTAAGACCAAGATCAATTCGAGAGGATATCGAGAGTAATCTGAACCTAGCAAAAACCGAGTATCAAATGGCGCCGCTGCCGGCTCTTCTCGTTAAGATCAAAAGTTTTTTGTGAGAACTTGGATTTTGGGATCCGTTCCCCGTGAACGTTACTTTTTCATCAAAAATTTTCAAAAACAACTAAAAAATATAAAATTTTCAAAAACACAAAAAAAAATAAAATTAAAAAAACATAAAAACCAAAAATATTTGTGCTTTGTTTTTCTTTGTTCGTTCTTTTGCAGGTGTATGCGAACTCGATCCACGTCATATCAAGAGCCCGAGCCTCTCGATCGCTTAGACATGGCCGGTGTACCACCTCCAAACAATAATAACAACAACAACATGAACAATAACAACAACAATGAGCACCTTCCGGATAATCGCCCGATGATTGAATTGCTACAAGCTCATGTCGATGGCAACACGGATCCAATTGTTATACCACCAATTGCGAGCTAAAATCAGGCTTTATCCAGATGGTCTCCGCTCAACCGTTCTTGGGACGAACCATTGATGATCCACACGACCATATCAAGAGATTCTTGCAACTCACCAACACGGTCAAGTTCAATGGTGTTCCACAAGAGGTTATAAGGTTACAACTTTTTCCCTTTTCTTTAGAGGGACAAGCCCGGCATTGGCTTGCTAAGGAACCGCCACAGAGTATTCTCTCGTGGACGGATTTGGAAACAAAGTTTATCAACTACTTTTTTCCACCCTCTCGTACTACCGCTTTGCGGAATGAGATCATAAATTTTGAACAAAAGTACGATGAGTCATTCAGTGAATCTTGGGATCGCTTTAAAGATCTTTTAAGAAAATGTCCACAACATGGTTTTACCAAAGTACATCAAATCAATACTTTTTACAATGGTTTAAGCATGAGTGACCAAGATTCACTGAACAGTGCTTCGGGGGGTAATCTATTGGCTAAGACTTCCAATGCTGCTTGGGACATCATTGAGAACAAATCTCGTGTGCAAACCAAGAGTGTTCGGACCAATGTCGCTAGTGCTAGCACTAGTGACAGCGACAAGCGATTAGATAAAATCACTACGCTTCTTGAATCGCTTGTCACCCACACCGTCAGCAACAACAACAGCAACAACGCCAAAAACGCTCACGTGAACGCTGTCAGCCAACCTTGTGAGATATGCGGTGGTCCTCACTCTTACACAACTTGTACCGCCACCCAAGATTACCCTGCTGAGAATGTGAATGCGGCATATGGCATCTACCAACAACCTGCTTATCAAGCTAGACCTCAAGGTGACCGTAACTTTCTTAGCTATCGATCCAACAACTATCTTTCACCACCTGGTTTTCCCCCAAACAACCCAAACCAACAACAAAACCTTAACTGCCCTCCTCAACAACAACAACAACAACAACCTCGACAACCATACATCCCACCTCACAAGCAACAACAACCACCTCAACGTAACAATCAAGTCTACCAACAACCTGCTTACCAACCACCTGCATACAATGCTCCTCCCAACCAAGCCACCACTGCATTACACCAAGAGGTTGCAACCTATATGAGGACCAATGATGTGATAGTGGGAAATCTCCAAGAGGAAGTGCGCAATTTGAAAGCAGACTTGGTCAAGCAAGGAAATGATTTAAGAGCCGATATGAGAAATACGTTGGATACCCAAACAAATGACCTGAGGAACATGATGGCTAGCTTTTTCCAAGGTAGTCAACCCTCTTCTTCGGGTACTCTTCCGAGTAACACCGTTGCAAACCCAAGAGGGGAGATGAAAGCAATCACTACTCGAAGTGGTAAAGGTACCAAGGAACCCGAGCTTCCTATACCTCCACCGGTGGTTGTGACTAAGGAGAACGAGTCACCTGCTCCTATTCCTCATCCTTCTCCTTCCCCAATTTCTCCACCTTTTCTTTCTACCCCTCCTCCACCCGTGGTTGTGAGTGATCCTATTCCTCTAAAGCCTTCCTCTTCTTCCAATATACCTTATCCTTCAAGGTTGAGGAAAGAGAAGCAAAAGAGCAAGGATGATATTCAGGTTTCGAATTTCCTTAAAATGTTCAAACAACTGAATTTCAATATCTCCTTCGCTGAGGCTCTCGCTCACATGCCCAAATACGCCAAAATGTTTAAAGATCTTCTGAGCGACAAGGAAAAGCTCCTCGATCTCGCCAACACCCAACTTAATGAGAACTGCTCTGCAGTGCTCTTAAGGAAATTGCCAATCAAGCTTGGTGATCCGGGTCGTTTTCTTATCCCTTGCAATTTCCCGGGAGTAGAGAATTGCATGGCCCTAGCCGATCTAGGTGCCAGTATTAATCTCATGCCTCTAAGTGTTTGGAAGCAATTATCTCTCCCAGAGCTAGTCCCCACCAAAATGACTTTGGAATTAGCTAACCGTACGGTTGCTTATCCAGTGGGGATAGCCGAAGACGTCATTGTAGGAGTCGACAAATTCACCTTCCCTGCTGATTTTGTTGTCGTCGACTACGAGATGGACCCCCGTGTGCCACTCATTGTTGGTCGTCCATTCTTGAGGACCGGTCGCACTCTCATCGATGTTGAAGCCGATGAGCTTATCATGAGAGTGGGTGACGATAAAGTAGTCTTCAATATGGGAAAGCTTTCTAAACAGCCTTATTCTTACGAGAGTGTTAATTGTATTGACGTTCTTGATGAGGCCTGTGAAGAACACTTCAAGGATGCTTGTAAAAATATTCCTACCTCTCTTCCCAATGTTGAGACCGTTTCCTCTATCGACTCATCACTATCTCTATTTGGAGAAAGTGATTTCCTTTGGAAAGATTTGGAAGCCACCGTGGAAGATGTGAAGCAAGACAATGACGATTCTACCGCCACTTGGGATGACGATCTCAGTTTCATTACAAACCTCCTCAGAGAAGACAATCCTTCCCCTCCATCTCCCACTGTTATTGCTATCGATACTCCGACTTCGAATACGCCTCCCGTCGACAATCCTCCGGATTTGGAACTTAAGGAGTTGCCACCCCATCTTGAGTATGTATTCCTCGAAGAAGAGAAGAAGTCACCAGTCATCATTGCTAAGGATTTGAAGGATGAAGAGAAAGCCCGACTTGTCGCTGTGTTGAAAGATCATAAGAAGGCTATCGCTTGGAAGATTTCGGATATTCGTGGAATTGATCCTCACTTCGGCACACACAAAATTCTCATGGAGGACGACTTTAAACCCATAATTCAAAGCCAACGAAGGGTGAATCCAAAAATACATGAAGTCATCAAAACAGAGGTTATCAAACTTCTTGATGCGGGTATGATTTACCCTATTTCGGATTCACCGTGGGTTAGTCGAATCCATTGTGTGCCCAAGAAGGGCGGAATAACCGTTGTTCCCAATGAACACAACGAGTTGATTCCCACTCGTCTCGTTACTGGGTGGAGAGTTTGTATAGACTACCGCAAACTCAATGATGCCACGAGAAAGGATCATTTCCCTCTACCTTTTATGGACCAAATGCTTGAACGCTTAGCAGGTAATGAATATTACTGCTTTCTTGATGGTTTCTCGGGTTATTTTCAAATACCCATTGATCCCAAGATCAAGAGAAAACGACATTCACTTGTCCCTATGGCACATTTGCTTACAAAAGAATGCCTTTTGGCTTATGTAATGCGCCCGGGACTTTCCAAAGGTGCATGTTAGCTATCTTCCATGACATGGTTGAACAAACCATGGAAGTCTTCATGGATGATTTCTCGGTCTTCGGGGATTCCTTCTCTGCTTGCCTTGCCAATTTAGAACGTATGCTAAAGCGGTGCGAAGACACTCGCGTTGTTCTGAATTGGGAAAAATGCCATTTTATGGTAAAAGAAGGCGTCGTGCTTGGACATAAGATCTCGAAAGCCGGTCTTGAAGTTGACCGTGCTAAAGTCGATGTTATCGCAAAGTTGCCTCCACCTTCAACCGTGAAGGGTGTGAGAAGTTTTCTGGGTCATGCGGGCTTCTACCGTCGATTCATCAAAGATTTTTCGCAAATCGCTCGCCCGATGACCCACCTCTTGGAAAAAGATACTCCTTTTATCTTTTCCAAAGAGTGCCTTGAAGCCTTCAACTCGCTTAAGGATAAGCTCACTAAGGCACCTGTCTTGGTTACCCCTAATTGGGAGCTTCCCTTTGAGTTGATGTGCGATGCTAGCGATTTTGCTATTGGAGCGGTTCTTGGACAAAGAGTGAACAAACACTTCCAACCGATCCATTACGCTAGCAAGACAATGACTGGGGCACAATTGCATTATACGACAACCGAAAAAGAGCTTTTAGCTGTTGTCTATGCTTTTGAAAAATTCCGCCCCTATCTTGTCCTTTCTACCACTATTGTGTACACTGATCATTCCGCGCTGAAGTACTTGTTGACAAAGCAAGATTCCAAACCAAGACTTCTTCGCTGGGTTTTGCTGCTCCAGGAATTTAAAATCGAAATTCGCGATAAAAAAGGAGCAGAAAACCTAGCCGCGGACCATCTTAGCAGACTTGAGGATCCTTACCAAGGGGATCATCCGACCAAAGAAATCAATGATTCTTTTCCCTTGGAGACCTTAATGTCTATAAACTCGAAGCCGAATGAAACACCGTGGTTTGCGGACTTTGCAAACTACTTGGCGGGTGGAATTCTCAAGGAAGGGTTGACGTCCCAACAAAAGAAGAAGTTCTTCACCGACATCAAGACTTACTTTTGGGACGACCCTTACCTATTCAAACAATGTGCTGACCTGATTATTCGCCGATGTGTTGATGGACCGGCAGCGTCTGAAATCCTTAATGCTTGCCACAAAGGACCCACCGGTGGTCACTTTGGTCCCAACTACACCGCTAAAAAAGTGTTTGATTCCGGATTTTATTGGCCCTCCATATACCGTGACGCTCACGATATGGTTAAACGATGTGATGTTTGCCAAAAGCAAGGCAAAATCACACATAAAGACGAGATGCCTCAGAATTTCATTCAAGAGTGTGAAATTTTTGATGTTTGGGGTATCGACTTTATGGGGCCATTCCCTTCGTCTAAAGGAAACAAATACATCCTTGTAGCCATTGACTACGTTTCAAAGTGGGTTAAAGCTTTGCCTACTAATGACGCAAGGGTGGTTTGTAACTTTTTGAAAGCTCTTTTCGCTAGATTCGGTGTGCCTCGCGCCATTATTAGTGATCGTGGGACTCATTTCTGCAATGACCAATTTGCTAGAGTCATGGCTAAGTACGGTGTAAACCATCGTCTTTCCACAGCCTACCACCCACAAACTAATGGCCAGGCTGAAATATCTAACCGAGGACTTAAGCGAATTCTTGAAAGGACCGTGGGAGAGCATCGTGCCTCATGGGCTGATAAACTTGATGATGCTTTGTGGGCTTTCCGTACTGCTTACAAGACCCCGATCGGCTGTACGCCTTATCGTCTTGTGTACGGGAAAGCGTGCCACCTCCCCATTGAGTTGGAGCACAAGGCTTATTGGGCCTTGAAGTGGGCTAATTTTGATATAAACAAAGCCGGTGACCTACGCAAGATCCAACTCAATGAGCTGAATGAACTCCGTAATGAGGCTTATGAAAATTCTTTGATCTATAAGGAAAGAACTAAGCTCATTCACGACTCCAATATTAAAAACCAAGAGTTCCATGTTGGAGACAAAGTCTTACTTTTTAACTCTCGGTTGAAAATCTTTTCGGGAAAGCTCAAATCTCGTTGGTCCGGCCCATTCACCATTGCCCAAATTTTTCCATATGGTACTCTCGAGCTCGCTCAACCTGATGGACCAAATTTTAAGGTGAATGGCCAACGAGTGAAGTTGTACTTTGGTGAGGACACCTCTCAGGAGGTGATTCCATCCCTCACCACGTTCCCCATGAACTAATTTTGGGTCGAGTCAGGCTCGTGACTCGGTTATAAAAACAAGCGCTCCTCGGGAGGCAACCCGAGTATCTATCCTTTTATGTTTTAATCCCCTAAGTGTAGGGGGGGACTTCTATATGTGTTTGTCTTTGTGTGGTGTGATTACAGGGATAAGTGCACTCTTGGAAACTTTGAAGAACCATGCTCCCGTGTTATCCGAAATCCGGTTCTATCTCTCAACTATCGTGATTCAATTTTCTTCATACTCACATTTGAAATTGATCACTTTAGTCGTCTCTTCCTTAACTTGAGTTAACCAACGTGCACAATGTCATAAGTGTAGGGGAAACTTTTCCCACATGCTTAAACATTGAGGACAATGTTTATCTTAAGTGTAGGGGGACTTCTATCGAAGTTTTAAGTGGACTTTTCCATGAAAATGCCTTCAATTAACCGGAAAATCATATTTTTCAACATTTTTCAAATTTTTTATTAACTTTGGCCATTTAGTTGTAATTTTTAAATTTTTATCGTTGCTTTCATATGTATATATTCCGCAATAAAGTCAAAAATATTAATAAAGTGGTGTAGCTAGTTTAGAAGTCTTTGACATATTAGGCCCGTTGCGTTTATTTTGACTCAACCCGAATAGACTTATCCAAGTTTATTCTAGCTAGTATCCTTAACCATGTAGACCTTAATTGGTTTATTAGGCTAAGTATCCACGAGTCTCATTACTTGAGATTTTAAATTGTAGAGGACGAGAAATGATAGAGTCAATTATAAGTCGGTACTCTTGCGCAAGCTCACTTGGTGTAATTATTTGCCTATTCTCCCATCACTTGCTAATAATTTATCTGCAATAAGTAAGGTCTTACGATTTGAAAAGTTACTTAGCTTCTAGCCCAAGATCGTTTAAAAGTTGCTCGGTAATGATAAGAGTTCATAGCCAAGGCATAACTTATGAAGCGGGGCGCGAAGATTGGCGAGTCCGAAAAGGCCCTAACAAGGCATGAGGATTCAATTTTATTGCTGAAGATCCAAGTGATGTGAAAAGCATTATTCCTAAAATCAATATGAAGGATCAAGACTCACGACGAAAAGCAATCAACTCCCATAAAGATGATGGAGAAGTCTATCCGAAAAGACCCTAACAAGGTATGAGGATAAATAGATCCAAGTCCGAAAAGGAGGCGGATCGTTGTATCTCAAAATCCCAATTAGAGATTGAAGAAATAATCATGAAGTCGTGGTCAACAAAGTTGGAGTACCCCTCAAAAGTCTCTAAGCGAAGAAACTCTATTATGATGAGAAGACCATTATCTCAAGAACGTCTCTCGAAGATATGAAGTATGAAGCACATGCCAAATATCGGCCCGAGAAAGGTCTCAAATCGTGAACCAAGTTATGCCAAGATATGAACTTTTTGATATCCCGAGAAGCAGTTTTAAGAGATTTTTTCCTTTAGCTAACTATTGATCAAATCGTCCTACTTTGCTTTCAGCCCTAATAAACTATCGAAATAAGTCCAAAAATGCATCTTCATGATCATTCTAAGACAAAAATAAAATATAAGAGATACACCTAGGAATAAGGGAGTTTAAGCATTTAATTAAGCCATGTGTGTAAGTGTTTGAATTGCTAACTTATAATAACAATGATCTCGTTTTTAAGCTTAGTTTGGGGAACGTGAAACTTGAGGGTGATAAATCTTCGCAGCACAAAAGCCCTAATGTAAGTCATTGATTTCTTTGCAAGTTATTTCCATGTAGCTATTTTCAAGTGAAAATGGTTTTCTATCCCTTTGTTACCTTTGAAGTTTTATTTCTTTAATTTTTGTTTAGTAGAATTTAAATAAGGCCAAGGTTGATTAATTATGAGAAAAGTGTAAATTTGCTTTATCACTAAGCATTGCATGAGGGCATGGCAATGGTTAAGTGTAGGGGATTTGATAGGTGTGTAAACACCCATCCTTTTACCACTTAATTCGGGCTAAAACGAGACCAAAACACGTATTTAATATCATTTGTTTGGAATTATGCGTGGTTTTTGTGTTTATTGTGTTTTCAGAGCCAACCGGGTGAATATTGAAGAAAACATGGGATTGCACGGGTTTTACTGAAGAAAAAGATTCGAGATAAAGTCTATTGTCCAAGAGATGCAAAAGATTTGAAGTCACTGGGCCTATTCGAAGATTTATCGAAGAAAAGGACCAAAGATGGAAGATTTATATAAGTCGAAGAAACTCGAGTCTATTAAACGAAGAAATTAAAAGACGAGTTGAATTTAATCGACGACAAATTCCGAATCAGAATCGAAAACAGAAACTTTTCTGAAAAGACGAAAAGACAAGAAGAACGGGAGAAAGCCCACTCACCAACCAAAAGAAACACCTATAAATAGGCAACCCCTCACACACATAGTTAGCTAGCCTGGAGTTTTCTCTCCTCCCCTTTTTTCTCCTTTCTTGTTCGTTCCATCACAATCACCACTAGGGTGATTGATGATTTTAATCTTTGTTCTTCCAATCTTGTTGTTTTAATCTTTGTTTTATCTTGTCAAAACATTAATCATTCAATACAAAGTCTTGTTTAATCTTTCCATTTAATCTTGTTCATCTTCATCTTTATCTTCAAGTTCTTAAGTTTTTATTTTTCTTGATTTGATCTTCAAAAGTTGTTGGGATTTGTGTTTTTGTTGGTGGGATTAGTAGTTTATGATTAGTAGATGCTTTGTGATTGATTTATTTTAGTTTTTGGTGAAAAACTTGGTGATTTTTGGATTAAAAATAGTTTCCTTGTTCTTCGGGTATTCTTACTGTATCTGGGTTTTCCAGATGTTCCGAATCAGTGAATAGTAACTTCCGAATGAGTTGTGTTTTCAAAAGTTCCGAGTCAGTTAAAAGTTCCGAATGAGTTTACCTTTAAAAAGTTCCGAACCAGTTTAAAACTTCCGAACCAAACAAAAGTTCCGAACGAAGCAGAAAGTTCCGAACCGATTTTTAGACTTCCGAACCAATCACTTCCGAACCAGTAAGTTCCGCATCATTGAACAGTGACTTCCGAATCATTAAGTTCCGAATCAAGGGGCTTCATTCGGAAGTCCAAAACTTCCGAATCAGCAAGTTCCGGATGAGTGTAAAACTTCCGAATGAGTTCCCAAACTTCCGGATGAATGGAAGTTTCGAATAAAGGATAAGTTCCGGATGAGTAAAAGTTCCGAATCAAGGGTAAAAGTTCCGAATCAATTTTCCTTTTAGGTTACTGTTTGTCTGCTTTACTGTTTCTTTATGTTTATTGAACTTTAATTTCAATTTTAATTTTAGTCTTAATTTTAATCTTAAGTTTAATACAAGTCTTTGTTAATCATAATTAAAGTAATTATCTTTGATTTAAATTTTCATTTCCACTTTTTATTAGACTAGAAAACCAAACTCTTTTATTTAGTAACCAAGAACAATCATTCCACTTAAGACCAAGATCAATTCGAGAGGATATCGAGAGTAATCTGAACCTAGCAAAAACCGAGTATCAATGTCCTCTTTTGAAGGTAAACAATCTAATGTTTTATTTATGTAATACGTGTGATTATTAAAGTGACATGTCATGTTATTTCTTTACTTTGTAACAGCCAAAAAAGAAGATTATGGATGTAAATATTTTAAATGGAAGGATGATTTTGATCTCGAACTCCGTATAAGATCTTCCCCTGGATCTTCAACACCTCAAGGTTCACATCCTAGTTCTTCTACAGGTCCTTCTCAATCTGCACCCACTGAGTGCTCAAATTGCAAGATCAAAGATCTAAAGATAAAGATGCTAGAGGCAAGACTAGAAATGGAAACGTATCATGAAGACCACGCATGTCAATCGGCTGCAATACTTCATGAGCTTTTAAATGAAATGGAAAATCTTAGCTTTGAGTAGTAATCTGTTTCTTATTTTAATGTGTTAATTTGTATTTTATTATTATGTCTTAATCTGTATGTTTAATTTGAACTAGTTTGTGATGTGTTTTTTTCTTCGTATTTATGAATCTATTATCGTTGTGATATCTATGTTTAATTAAGCGCGTACTTAAGTGTCCGTGTTGAATATATCTAAAGTTTTTTTAAATACGTATAAAGTTTTTTTTAAATAAATATAATTTTTTTAAATATATATAAAGTTTTTTTTAAATATGTATAAAGTTTTTTTAAATATGTATAAAGTTTTTTTAAATATGTATAATTTTTTTTTAAATATGAATAAAGTTTTTTTAAATAAATATAAAGTTTTTTTAAAATACATATAAAGTTTTTTTAAATACGTATAAAGTTTTTTAAATATGTATAAAGTTTTTTTAAATATGTATAAAGTTTTTTTTAAATAAATATAAAGTTTTTTAAAAATATATATAAAGTTTTTTTTAAATATGTATAAAGTTTTTTTTAAATAAATATAAAGTTTTCATTTAGGGTCGACTTCCCTATGAAATTTAGGGTCGAAAAAGTCGTCCCTAAATATTTTCACATAACTTATTACCGGGTAATTTAATTTATTAGTGGGTTATTTATTTTTTGGAAAATTTTTAGAAAATTTGGGGGGAAATTTAGAGACGACTTCCCTATGTAATTTAGGGTCGAAAAAGTCGTCCCTAAAAATTTTCAATATATTTCCTCCTTTTAGTCTAATATTTTTTACAGAAAAATAATTGTATTAATTTTAAATAATTTTGAATAATTTTAAATAATAAAATGTGATAGAAAAAGGGAATTTTTTTTTACTCTAGGGACGACTTAGTCGTCCCTAGATTACGTGAGCCCCATGTCCCCACAACCTTCCTTTAACTTGATTTTTCTTGGAAAAGTGGTGGGCCCCCACGTAATCTAGGGACGACCAAGTCGTCCCTAAAAAAAGCTCGACCCTCAGTTTTGTTGTAGTGTACAAGTTTCACTTAAAGAGTACTAATGGGCAAGAAGCAGATGGGTGTGTACATTGGGGGGTTGACTTAGCTGCTTGGACTCTAATTCCTTTGTATTTTGTGTCTAACACTATGCTTTCGGAGCTTTCAAGTTAGCTTAAGAATATGCTTTCCCATAACATAACCTACCTGCTTAAATTGATATTCTTATTGGTATGGATGGAATGGTTCACTTTTGAGGGTCCTTTGCTGAAGTTTGGAGCCTATGTTTGGTTTTACACGATAGTGAAGTGTCCTAGTATAGAGTTGCTGGTTTAATTAGTGGTATAACAATGTATATAAACATGTATTATTGTCCATGAGAATGCCATAGTTTGATTATGTATATTTTTCTGCGCTAATATAATTCACTTTTCGGAGAAAAAAAAAAGATTTGCATAAACATAGGATGAATTGTTTATATGTTTCGATTTTTTTCTCGGAGCTGCCTTGTCAATTTCTGCAATCTGCAGATTAGAGATATTGCCTTGTCATTTTCTGCTATCGAGTTGGGGTTCTATGTATTATGCTTTTTGTATAGTTGGCTAGGTGGAAAGAACACCATCAAGAAGTAAGTCGTATGGCTCTTTGCATAGTGATCATTAAGAGTTCCAAGGCAATGGTACTACGATCAGTATGGATAATAACTCAGACCTTTGTAGGAGAATTTATGAGTGTGTGTAGTAGTGCACTGCTGAAAACTTCTAATGAGCCTTCCATATGTTTCAATAACTACTTTACATGTATAGGAAGTGGAGCTAAGATTTTTGAACACTTAGGGGTATGATCTGTCACCCACATTTTAACTCACCCAAACCTTTAGCAAACACTACTAAATGTGAATACGCTTCACATTTAGCTTTTATTTTAATTTGACGTAACTTGTAAGGGTTTAGAAGTGTATCTTTTATTCTCAAGTTTCTTAGTGCCCCAAATGAAATCCGCTAATTTGCTATTGTTAGAAATACGTTTTGTGTATTAATAAAGTCTCGGTCACTCCAACTATATAGTTATAGGCTCGTAGTATTGTTTAAGTAATTCTTATGTTTAGCCCGACCCATGAGCATGTTCATGGGCCGGAGGCCCAAGTCCACTTAAGGACTTGGGTATATAAACCCCTTTCCACCATGGAAAGGGGTGTTGGTTGTTTAGTTGTTTTACTTATTTTAATAAAAGTTTCTTTGTTTCTCTCTCTTGTTTCTCTCTCTAGATTAACAACAACCCTCTTGATTAGTTATAAGATTATCATTGTTCTACAATTGGTATCAAGAGCATGGGATGATTTAAGGTATGTTGATTCGTGTTGTTTAGTGTTTGTTTGGGTTAGTGGGTGTTTTAGAATAATCCATCTCAAATCTTGAAAATTTTTGTGATTTTATGGTTTAAAGTGGTAAACAAGTCATACGGTTTGATTATCTTGGTAGAAATCACAAACTTTTTTCGTGTTTTTGGGTATTTTTTAGCTATTATTCAGTTACTGTTCTTCCAGACGTACCAGAAATTTCGGAAAAGGGTTTGTTATTCCGAAATTTTTCATTTCGGAAAAGGGTTTATAAATCTCTGAAAAGTTCACTTATACCGAAGAATTGTCTGAAAAACCACTTATTCCAAAGAAATTTCTGAAAACACACTTATTCTAAAGAAATTACTGAAAAACCACTTATTCCGAAGAAATTTCTGAAAACACATTTATTCCGAAGAAATTTCTGAAAACCCACATATTCCAAAGAAAGTTCTGAAAACCCACATATTCCAAAGAAAGTTCTGAAAACCCACTTATTCCAAAGAAAGATCTGAAAATACATTTATTTCGAAGAAATCTCTGAAAAGTTCCTTTATTCCGAAGATTGGTTCTTTTTCTGAAAATCCTCTTATTCCGAAGAAAGTTCTGAAAAGTTCAATTATTCGGAAGATCGATTTTTTCTGAAAACCCAATTATTCTGAAGATTTATCCGAAGATTTCTCTGAAAAATCACTTATTCCGAAGATTCACATTTTTCTGAAAACCCAATTATTCCGAAGATTTATCCGAAGATTTCTCTGAAAAATCAATTATTCCGAAGATTCACATTTTTCTGAAAATCAAGGTTATTCCGAAGATAAGGTTATTCCGAAGATAGGGGATTATTCCGAATATTAGTGATTGGTTTTATTTAGAATATTTTTCTAGGATTCTTAGTGGATTTCAATACTGATACATCAACACACGATCTAAATCGACAACAACATTTTTCACATCCTTACTTCATTGAACGATCAAAAGATAATCTTTTTCAATCAAGTGTTCCAACAATGAATCATCATTCATTCATGCCTACAATGACTTCACTTACCGATATCTCAATCATCTCGGGTACCGACACTCGTCCACCTTTGCTCATTAAAGATTTATTTGAAGCATGGCAAGGTCGTATGAAAACGTACATCATGGGCAAACCCAATGGTCGACTTATGCTTCAATCAATTGAAAAAGGTCCATTGGATTGGGGAGAAGTTACCGTCAACAATGTCACAAGGGCTAGGGAGTATCATGAGTTAACCGATGCTAAAAAAATCATTGCCGATGCAGATGAAAGGGCCGTTCAGACAATTCTTCAAGCCCTTCCACCCGATATCTTTAGAATGGTAAGTGAACACACAGTGGCAAAGAATCTTTGGGATCGATTAGCTGTTTTGTTACAAGGGACCTCTCTCACAAAGCAAGAACGAGAGTGTCAATTGTATGACTTGTTTGATAGGTTTACATACATTTCAGGGGAGACTCTTCACGATTACTACTGGCGTTTCACCACTTTGATGAATGACATGAACGTGTACAATCTAAGGATTGAACAGTTTCAACTAAACACAAAGTTCTTGAACACGTTACCCCAAGAATGGAGTCAATATGTCACCGATGTTAAGATGATTCACGATTTGCACAAGTCCAATTTAGATCAACTCTATGCTTTCTTACAACAACACGAGAAGCATGTGATCCAAAAACGACTCTCTCAGGGATCTTATCAAGAACCATTGGCATTAATGGCAAACCATCCTACACTGTCATACCACAACTCTCAGCTTGCTTTGGGACACCAATCTTCATATCAACCATTGTATCAAACACCAAGCTTCCCACAGTACTCGATCATGCCACAACCACCTACATCTTATCACCAACAATACAAGCAACAACCAACATCATCACAAGGAGATTCACATCCGTTACCTTATGCTTCACACCAGTATTCACCTTATCAACCTCCAACAAACCCTGCTGTTACCTATCAATAACTTGAGGCTCCTCAACCCTATTACTCACAACAGGTTAGTGCTCCATCAAATCAACTTGTAGCTCAATCAGCACCAACATTTTACTGTGATGATGAGATCCCTGTCCCTGAGTTTAGACAAGGGGATAGTCCTACTGATATACTTGCTCAAATGTCTGCTTATCTCACTCAAACATTGAACAAACGAGGTTACAGAGGTCCAGCAACAACTAACAATCAGTTAAGGAACTCTTCTAACTCTCGACAACAAGCTACAATTCAGAATGGCAGAGTCATGGTGCAACCACTTCAGGGGAGACCCAATTCATCTACTGCTGGTGCACGTTCATCTAACACTGCTGCTACAAGAGGTAATAGCACAGGCAAAACGAAGGTGATTATATGCTACAACTGCAAAGGGGAAGGGCACATGGCCCGAGAGTGTAAGCAGCCCAAGAGGAAAAGGTAAGGCACATGGTTTCAGGAGAAGATCTACTTAGTGAATGCTCAAGCCCAAGGACGTGAGCTCGATGAAGAAGAGTTGGCATTTCTCGCAGATCCGGGAGTCGCGGACACTGACGGTCTCACAGCAGCCATCACAAACAATGCCGTATATCAATGTGATGATTTGGATGCATACGACTCTGACTGTGATGATCTCAATACCGCCAAAGCAGCTCTTATGGCAAATCTTTCACTTTATGGAGTTGATACAATTTCTGAGGTACCACATAATGCTACAGATACTAGTATTGTACCTTATCAAGTTGAGCAAGTGTCTGAGTATTCGGAACAGTCTCCGGTGGTTAGTAACTCAATCGAGGAGACAAACAATGATAGAAATATCAATGAAAGTCCCCAGACTTTGAGTGAACCACAACCGGGAGCTATTACGACTACCAATTCGTCTGCTCAACCTGATTTGGTTATGGTCTCGGCATCTTTGCTTAGCCAAATGAATAATGCGGTCCTTGAAACCCTCAGTGTTAATCAGACTTTAACTGCCGAGCTTGCTTTGCATAAGGAAAAGGTTAAAACCTTGGAATTAACTCCTGTGTCCACTACCTTAACCAATCCAGAATTAGATAGGTTTAGGCAAGTTCAAATGGATAATCTGCTAGAAATTGAGAGTTTAAGAGCAAATCTTTCGAAAGAACTCAAAGAAAAAGAATCAGTCGTTAATAATTTTCAAAAACTACAAACGGATTTCGAAATACTCGATTCTAAAAGAGTTGAAACGGAAATTAAGGCGTCTGAGAGAGTTAAAAAGACTGAAATTTTGCTTTTTAAATTATACTCTGCTTCGCATTTAGTACACTTGCTTCATTCTTCATTTCAAGAGTTCAATCTATCGCGTCTAATAGACCTACCAACTAACCCGGGGTATGCAAAACAAGCATTTCACCACAACCCACGACTTTATGATGCAACTAAGTTAGGATTGGTATTAGATCCGATTGTGTTTGTAAATGATTCTGAGAGCATGACACCATATGAAGAGAATCGGTTAAAATTACTTACTACATATCCTGAATATGACTATGCTCAAATGAATGCAACAAATGCTAAGATAGATCTTAGAACTCGATTTAATATGAAAAAGAAAACTATCCAAACATCCACTTTCATGCCTACTAGAGAATGCCTTAGTATAATTCCTACACTCGTTAACTCGGACGAACCGAAGGAAATTCCTAAGAATCTTCCACCGGTAAGTACGGTAAAGCTCAGCTTGGAAGAGATTGAGCGATACCTTACCGAGTTTGACAAGGTCATCCTGGAATGTACGACTTCAATGGCTCTAACCGCTGGAGAATGGGCTTTCGAACACATGAAAACGGTGTTTGAGAAAGAGATCGTTCCGTTTGTGAACCATATTAAAAATGGAGTCTATAATCTATCGGGAAATCTAAATTTTGAAATTGGTGAAGTTCAAAAAGTTTTCTATGAAATGAATGATGCTTATGAACAACATTTAATTGAAAAAGAAAAGATTTTATCCGAATATGACCGATTTTTAGAACATATAGTGTCTCTCGAAGTGATGCAAGTTGTTACTCTTAAATATGCTCATGAGATTTCATCTACTACTGTGAATAAATGTGATGATGTGCATGATATATCTGTGAATATTATTGAGCCTGTGATTAATGTAGATAATCATTCTTGCCATGAATCTAACGCTGAATTTTTAGAGCTTCAAGATTCTTATAACACAATTTCAAAACGTTTTAATGAGCTTCAACAACATTGTATATCTCTTGAAATTGAAAATCAATCTAAAAATGAAACTCTTTCAAAAACAAATGATTGTAAAAACTCCGTTGAGACAAGTGACAAGATGATTCAAGTAGTTCAGGCATTAGAGGAAGAAATTATGAGACTTAAGAGAGAATCAGTAGCAGAGAAATTGGAACTAGAGGCTGTAGAGATTAAAAATCATGCCCTGGAAGATAGAATTACTTCTATGCTAGGAGAGTTTGATAAAGTAAAGCAGGGTTTTTCACAAATTTATGGTTCATTAGAAGATCGCTTCGCTTTTAATGCGGCAGAGCAAAAGTCACTCGTTGACCAATTGAGCCGTAAGTGCGAGGAAATCTCTGACTTAAATATTTAACTCATAGACAAAAACATGGTTTTGGCTGAATTAAAGGCGACACTTCAACTCAAAGGACAAGAAGTTGTTGATAATCCAGCCACCATCTCTGCCCCGACCTCTAGTGCTCCAAAAACCAACAAGGTGGTGATCATTAAGAACTCGTACAATAAGCACAACTCACTATCATATAAGTTGGTATATGGAAGATGCAGTTAAGCACGCAGAGCTTGCTAGGGATGTGGTAGATGATTACTATGAAACTGATCCTATGAATAGTCACTATTACTCTGCTCATGCTTACATTGAGAGGGTACAACAATGCTTAGAGCACTTGAAGTACATAGGACAACCAGGTTCTGCACCACTTAAACAACAAACCACCACCATTGCCATAACTCCATTAAAAAAGAATCCAGGATCTAAGCCTATATTAAACACACCCATCAAGGCTAAATCAAAATCTGTAACAAATGTTCCCTTGGCTTCTACAGGAGTAATTGTTTCTACTAAGGCTAAAGGATCTCAAGACAAGAAGAATAGGATCAAGCCTTCCACTAGTAGGACTGCGAAGAAGAAAGTAGAAGTTCACCCTAGGAATGTTATTTCAAATTTGAATAAAAAGAATCATGTAACTAAGACTAAAGGCCCTGCTCTTGTGCAGCAGCCTAAGCAAAATGTGAATTCTAATTTGAGATGTTGGAATTGTAATGAATGCATGTTTTCTCAGCGTCGTGATTTATGCCTTGTTGATCACGTGAATGAAATGTATGCAATTAGGAACAATCTTGAATGGATTCCAACGGGGAAGAAATTCACCCAAGTTGGTTGGCAATGGAAACCCACTGGTAGGACCTTCACTGCTAATGGAACTACGTGCCCTTTAACTAGGATCACATACACGGAAGTTAGGTCTCAGCATCCTTTAAATAGGAACACTAGCACTAAGAAATGGAAAAAGCACCCTTTAACTAGGTCTGCCCCCACTATTGTGCCTACCAGTGAAGAAGTACCTCAGGATCTTAGACAACTAGAATCTAAGCCCGCATTTAGGAAGCAAGTTTGGAAGCCTAAGAATTCTTCGGTTAACAAATCTAAGATAATTATATCTGTACCTGCTAACACAGAGGAACTACTAGATTCCGATACATCGTCCTTGTCTGGTGATATTTTTAGGTGGTCCAAATCATCCTCTGGTACTTGGACTCTGGATGCTCAAAGCATATGACCGAAGATCGCTCGATGCTCAGAAATTTGTCAGCAAGTTTCTAGGAACGGTTAAATTCAGCAACGACCATATTGCAAAGATCATGGGTTATGGTGAATACCAAATTGGGAATGTTACGATTTCAAGGGTTTATTATGTGGAGGGAATTGGTCACAATCTATTTTCAGTAGGACAATTTTGCGATTCAAACCTTGAAGTGGCTTTTCGACAACATACTTGCTTTATTCGCGATCTTGCCAGAAATGATTTGTTAAAGGGTTCTCGAGGGGATAATCTCTACACACTGTCCATTCAAAACATGATGGCCGCCTCTCTTGTATGCCTTCTTTCCAAAGCATCTAAGACCAAGTCATGGTTGTGGCATCGTCGGTTATCTCATCTTAACTTTGATGCTATAAACAACTTGGCTAAAAACGAACTTGTTCGTGGTCTTCCAAAACTTAAGTTCGACAAGGATCATTTATGTTCCGCGTGTTCTTTGGGAAAAAGCACCAAGAAATCATACAAACCTAAAGCTGAAGACACCAACCAAGAACCACTGTATCTTTTGCATATGGATCTTTGCGGGCCAATGCGTATGGCTAGTGTGAGTGGTAGAAAATACATCCTCGTCATGGTGGATGATTTTTCAAGGTTTACATGGGTAAAATTTTTAGCATCCAAGGATCAAGCACCAGAGTATATTATTACTTTCTTAAAGATGATCCAAATACGTCTTAATGCTACTGTTCGCCGCATTCGGACTGATAACGGCACTGAGTTCGTTAATCAGACTCTTCGAAATTATTATGAAAAGGTTGGTATTTCTCATGAAACATCTGTGGCTCGCACTCCACAACAAAATGGTGTCGTTGAAAGACGTAACCGTACACTTGTGGAAGCTGCTAGAACTATGTTGATTTATGCGAATGCTCCTTTATTCTTATGGGCTGAAGCAGTGGCAACCGCATGTTATACCCAAAACCTCTCCATCATTCGTAAACGTCATGGTAAAACTCCATATGAGCTACTTCATGGACACAAACCCGATATTTCATTTCTTCATGTGTTTGGTGCACTGTGTTATCCAAATACAAATAGTGAGAATTTGGGCAAACTTCAACCGAAGGCTGATATTGGAATTTTCATTGGTTACTCGCCTGCAAAGAAAGCTTACCGAATTTATAACCGTCGTCTTGGCAAGATTGTAGAAATTTTGGATGCCGATTTTGATGAGCTGACATCGATGGCTTCTGAGCAACGCAGCTCTGAACCCGCATTACACGAGATGGGAACCGGTACAATTAGTTCCGGATTAACTCCCAACAATCCTACTTCTCCATCATTTAAACCACCTACAAGGTCCGAGTGGGATGAGTTATTTCAACCTATGTTTGATGAATTCTTTGATCCACCTAGTAATGATTCTCCAACACCTGCAGTAGCAGCTCCGTTTCCCGAAGTTGTTGCTCAAGATAATGGAAATCAGTCCGAGACATCTATTGTTACTCTTGAACCAGATGTCCCTTCCCCCACTAATTCACAAACTACACCTGAATCATTACCCCCACTCGTTCCTAATGATGTCGAAGATGATCCATATGATCACGATTTGGAAATTGCTCATTTACAAGAGCTTCTGTTCTTTGGTTCACAAATACCCGAAAACCCTAACGGTGCGTCTACCTCAGAGGAAGCTCCTGCCATCGTTCACTCCCGACCACCACGGATTGAAACTCACAACACAAAATGGACAAAGGATCACCCAATCCGCAATATTATTGGTGACATCGATCGACCAGTCTTAACACGCCACCAACTCCAAGAACATGCATTATATTGCTATTTTGATGCATTTCTTTCCGACACTGAACCTAAAAACTGGCAACAAGCCATGACCAAATCATCTTGGATTGAAGCCATGCAAGAGGAACTTAATGAATTTCAACGTCTTGAAGTGTGGGAATTAGTTCCTTTACCCAGCAACGTTGAAATCCTTACATTATTGTGGGTATATAAGGTTAAACTCGATGAGTTAGGTGGAGTGCTGAAGAACAAAGCTAGATTGGTTGCTAGAGGTTACAAACAAGCTTTGGGTATTGACTTTGAAGAATCCTTTGCTCATGTGGCACGATTGGAGGCAATTAGACTATTCCTTGCTTATGCTGCTCATATGAACATGATCGTCTACCAAATGGATGTTAAGAAGGCATTTCTCAATGGTGAATTAAGGGAAGATGTCTACGTAAGCCAGCCGAATGGGTTCGTCAACTCGGAGTATCCTAACCACGTGTACAAGCTCAAGAAGGCTCTTTATGGGTTGAAACAAGCTCCACGCGCGTGGTACAATCTCCTATCGTCTTATCTCATCTCGAAAGGCTTCTCCAAAGGCAAAGTGGACCCAACATTATTTATTCTCAAGGAGGACAACGACATGATTCTGGTACAAATTTATGTTGATGATATAATATTTGCTGCTACTAATCAAAGACTGTCTGACCATTTTGAGAAAATTATGTCCACACGTTTTAAGATGTCAATGATGGGTAAAATTTCATTTTTCTTAGGGTTACAAATTTCTCAGAATCCTAGAGGCATCGTCATTAATCAATCCAAATTTGCTCTTGAATCATTAAAGAAATATCATTTTGAAAATTGTGACCCCATGGATACTCCAATGGTGGAGAGATCCAAGTTAGATGAAGATAAGGAAGGGATAGATGTCGATCCTAAACTTTACCATGGAATGATCGACACCCTTCTCTATCTGACTGCTAGCAGGCCTGGTTTGCAATTCGCTATATGCATGTGTGCCCGGTATCAGGCTCGGCCTACCGAAAATCACTTACATGTTGTGAAAAGGATCTTTCGGTATCTTAAAGGAACACTTCATCGTGGTCTGTGGTATCCGAAGGATTCCTCTATTTCACTAATATCATATGCAGATGCAGATTATGCTGGGTGTCAAGATACTAGACGTAGCACTTCTGGCAGTGTGCAACTTCTTGGAGATAGACTGGTTAGTTGGGCATCCAAAAGGCAGAAAAGCGCTGCGATATCAAGTACTGAGGCTGAATACATTGCTATGTCCGGTTGTTGTGCTCAAGTTCTTTGGATGAGATCACAATTAACTGACTACGGTCTTGGATTCAACAAAATCCCGATGTACTGTGATAACAAAAGTGCAATTGCTCTATGCTGCAACTACGTTCAACATTCCCGGGCGAAGCACATTGACATACGCTACCACTTCATCAAAGAGCAACTGGAAAATGGAGTGATCGAACTGTACTTCGTCAACACTGCGTATCAGCTGGAAGATATATTCACAAAGGCCTTAGATCGAGGACGTATCGAGTTTTTGATCGAAAAGCTAGGCATGAAATCATTCTCACCAGTGACACTTAAGGAATTGGCAGAAGAATCTGAAGAATAGTGGTGGTAAACTATTCTCGAGTATCCTTTGATCGTGATCTTGTATATTATCGTATATATTTAAACCACCAAAAGAAAAATAAAAAAATATAAAACATAGAAAAACCCTAAAAAATATAAAACATAGAAAATCCATAAAAAATATAAAATCAAGAAAATCCAAAAATATTTTTCATTTTTAAACGGGCATGTCTTTTAGTACGGTAATATTTACGGCCTTAGAAATGTCGATTAAAATTGACACGACGCCATAAATAGAGTCCGTATAAAAGTTGTACATATTTTAAAATATGCCCACATGGCTTGTAGTTATTTCAGACTGCAACCCGCTTTTCGCATTAAAGTTACGTATTTCTTATGAAAACGTTGGCTCACAACGGGAATTAATTTTCTCGGGCAAGGTTTACTTTAAAACCTTGTAAGGGACTAAGTTTACTTTATAACTTAGTCTAACACAAATCTGTGTACGTTTCAGTGCACTTATTTTGTTAAAATAAGAGAAATCTTATTGCCACCACGAATTGTTTTAATATCGTCTTAATAAAAAAGTCTTTCATCAGTTCTCTTAAATACAAAGACTATAGCTCTTTAAATAAAAAAGGGTCTGTATTTAAGGGGGAGAAAATGTCAAATTGTTTTCATCATCAAATAGGTCTTCAAAAGTCTTTCAGTAAAATTAATTGGTTATTTACTTTATGGTGTATCATTCTTCGTGTGTACTCGTTGTGCTTCGTGACCTTTCGTGATTTATGTGACTCGGTTTTAGGATTTTTTTTTGTGATAATATTCTTAATGACTGTTAAGACATAGGAGGTCAATGACATGGTTTGGATTGTGTGTGACTAAAATAGGATACTCACTTAGCGGATATATTTGGAAATAGGAGGACTAATTGCGCAAAAAGGGAAAAGACTTAGTTTTTGACCTAAGTCAAACATACATAAAAACGCGCCCCCCATTCACTGTGTATCGTTTTTCTGGTTAATCACACACACTCACAAACACAATTTTAACCGCCATTGATATATTTCATTACACTTGCTCTTGATTTCATCTCCTAAAACATCAAAGGTAATCTAATTCTTATCTAATTTTTACTTATGATCCACTTGTGTATCTATCTAATTAGTTAAATCCCCAAATATTTTAATTTAGGGTTTATGAATTAGGGTGTATCATTGGATTATTAAGTGGGTTTTGGAAAGGGATAGGGTTAGATCATAGATGTTTTTGGTTAGGATGCCTTAGAATCACTCTTTGCCTAAAGAATCATAACGAGTTGGTAGGTTAGAATGTCATAGATTTGTTTCTGGAAAAAATGAGTTTATCCGAAGATTTTTTCTGAAAACATGGCCTTTATCCGAAGATTTATCCGAAAAAGTCGATTTCACTGAAAATGTTATTATTCCGAAGAAGTTGATTATTCCGAAAAAGTTGATTTCATAGAAAAGTCCATTTTCCAAAGAAATTGGTTTTCCGAAGAAGTTGATTTTCCGAAGAATAGGGTTTTCCGAAAAAGTAGTTTTTCCGAAAAAGTTGGTTTTTTCCGAAAAAGTTGGTTTTCCGAAAAAGTGGATTTTACTGAAAAAGTAATTACTCCGAAAAAGTTGTTTTTACTGAAAACGTCATTTTTCCTAAAAAGATGATTTTTCTGAAAATGTCATTTATTCCGGAAAAGTTAATTTTTCTGAAAATGTCATTATTCCGAAATAGTGGATTTTTTCTGAAAATGTCTGTTATTCCGAAAAAGATAATTCTTCTGAAATTGTCAATTATTCCGAAAAAGTGGATTTTTCTGAAAATGTATGTTATTCCAAAAAAGGTGTTTTTACTGAAATTGTTTGTTATTCCGAAAAAGTGGATTTTTCTGAAATTGTCATTTATTCCGAAAAAGGTGTTTTTGCTGTAATTGTCTGTTATTCCGAAAAAATTGTTTTCTTTGCAAATGTCACTTATTCAGAAAATGTCAAGTGTATTTATCCACAGATTGTAGATTTATTCAAAGATGGTGTAGTGTTTGTTGTCATTGGTATATGCTTGATTTTCTTAGGTATAGATACATCATGATATATATATTTTTGGGTATATCAATCTTGTATGTTTGTTCGTCTTAAGCCGAAAACATGTCTCAACTTACCGAGAAGCAAATCAAAGCTAATCAGGCACTTGAAGCCGCCAAGGCTCTACAGTTCATACCAAACAACTTTAAAAAGAAGACAAAGAAGATTATGCCTCAGCTCACTATGCTTTCAAAGTGGTCACCGACATTCTTGATCGAACTCCAATTAAGAAGGTGTTTTGGGGTACGACTTCGGTTCCAACCGATTATATGCATGAATTTTGGGCTTCAAAGAAACGGCTAACAGACAGAAAGTTCTCATTCACCATCAACAAAAAGGAATGTATTCTCACAATTTTTATCTTTCGTCAAATATTCGGATTACCAATACCACCTGCAGGTCAAAAGTTTACAGCCGACCCGGACAAGACTGCAATTGTGAAGATGTATCACTCTCTTGGATACGGCGATCCTGATTTACGACTGGTGTCTCAGTTTACTACAGCTAACTTGGGTCAACCTTGGAAAACATTTTTCGGAATACTCGTTCGGTGTTTTACAGCTAAATCAACTGGATATGACTCTTTTCGTTTTTCAACTGCTTGTATCTTTTGGGGTATCTATGAGAGGAAGAATGTGAACTATGCAGAGTTACTATGGGAGGATTTTACTTATCAACTCTTCCACAATACCAAGAAGAAGACGGGTTACTTTCCTTTCCCACGTCTCATTAAGCTTATTATTCGTCACTTCATGCAATTAGATGCCTCAATCGATAAGCTTGAAGGAAGTCCTCAGCATACTCCCGATGACGATGATATTCTTGCGGATTTAAAACACGACGGACACAACGATGTTTACTCAGGTATTCCAACCGCTATTCCTAATCATATGTTGACTGATGAACTCAAAGCAAGTGCGGCATACAAGTAATTGTTGGATGAAATGGAACTTCAAAAGGAAAGAGCTGCATTGGGAGAGTTCTCTTCATCAAAACCCAAAGGCAAAGGCAAACGCAAACAAGGTGAACCATCAGATGAAACAGCTTTACCTAAGCCTAAAAAGAAGAAAACTGTTGCCAAGTCTAGTGGGAAGGAGCTAATGCTTGAGGATGAAGATGAAGATATCAATGAAGAAGAAATGCTTCGAAAAACTGAAAGACGAAATGTCAAGGCAGCTATCATGCAAAGTAAGAAAGAAACTGGGGGTAGTGGTTCTGGTATGAAAGCAAAGGAAACCATACTACCTTCTGATATTGCTGAATTTGGGAAACCTGATGAGCACACACCTCGTCGTGACAAATCTGCCCAAACTGCTGATGATGTTGATGATGAACAACAACCTCATGACGAATTAAAGGATATGGATGTTACCGGGTCCACTGATACGACATCATTTGTTGAGACTACCAAAGTCATAAGTTCTACAATGTCTATACCCGTTACTACAATGCCTCCACCAGTATCTACAATGCCTCCACCAGTTTCTACAGTGTCCTTACCACTTTCTACAGTGCCTCTACAAGTTTCTACAGTGACCCCACCAGTTTCTACTGTGTCTTTACCACTTTCAACAGTGCCTCTACAAGTGTCTACAGTGCCTCCACCAGTTACTACCGTGCCTCCACTAGTCTTAACTCTACCTCCACCGGTTATTACTGTGACTCCACCTGCGTCAACGCAACTCCCGTTAACTCTACCAAGTCGACCTCTCTCCACTTCATTGTCTAGCACTGCCATGACCATTGCTCCTACACAACAAACCACAACTGCACCGATAATGTTGATTCCATCATTATCAACAATGTTCATGATTCAGATAGAACAACACTTGCAAGCTCAACAAGAAGAAATGGTTCGGACTAAAGAAGAGTTAGCTCGTAGACAACAAAGTGAAGAATCCTTAAGAAAAGCTCAAGAAGACGCCATTGCTAAATTCCAAGAAGAGTTAGAATTATCTCGCAAACTCCATGCAGAAGAACTAGCTCTCGTCAAAGAAAAGGAAAAAACCAAAAACGAAGCAACATTCATTCGTCTTCGAGACCTCAAAAAGAGGTACCGAGCTGAGAAAGAGGTTCTTGAAGAAGCTAATGAAGCAATTGTTCAATCACTTGATGAAAAGGTCAAGGAATCTGTTGACAATCTGCGCGACGAGTTGAAACAAATTGCTGCAAGCAACGTCATGATCAAGTCTTCTGACGCTAAAAAGTCAAATTTTCTCATGGCTCAAAAGTTCACGGATTATGAGTTAAAGAAATCTTACATGCTCGGATGATTCAAGTCGGGTCCTACAACAAAACCAAAGCTCAAAAGATCCTTCACAAAGCTCTTAAGACGGCCATAGATCAAGATACTAAGATATTCGAGAAACATGATTCTGTAGTTCCCTACGATATCTTAAGTGAAGAAGAAGATGAATCCGACGATGATGACGACGATGCTGATGATAACAATGATGATGATGACAAGGGTGATGATGACAAGGGTGATGAAGACAAAAATAGTGATGACAAAGGCGGGAGTGATGAAGACAAAGGTACTGATGACAAAGAAAGTACCAATGACGAAGAAGGAAGTGCTAAACACAGTGATGGTGATGATAATGGTGATGGTGATGGTAATGGCAAAAATGGGGATGATAAAGATGAAGGGAACGATGATACAGGGAAAAAGGATGGAGATAAGCAAGCCAAGTCCAAAGGTGACAAAACTTCCAAAGATGCGGCTACCAAGGGTAAATCAACTCCAACACCTACAGCTCGTCAAGGTAGACGCACCAAGAAGTTTCATGATGTAGATGCTAATACAGCCTCATCACATACTCCAGTCACATCTGCCCCAGTTGCTTCAGTTACTACACCGATAGTACAACAACAGCTGACGGAACCCGATCAACCTATACCAGACATTCCAGTCTCAGATCCAGTCCAAGACTTACCAGACACTAAAGCAGTAGCAGAACCTGTTGATGATGTTCATGTCTCTATTACAGTTCCTGATGCTCCAAAGTCAAGTAAACCAGAATGGGTGGATACACTCGAGGAAGATGAAAATGCACCCGTACAACCTTGGGTGTCCAATGCTGCTGCACTTCGTCCACTGACAAAGGCTGATGAAGCTGACTTCTCTCAATTCCTAAGCAATCCAATAGACTTTTCAAGATACTTGGAGTACAACTATGGGTCTAATGTAACTCAAGCAATGGTTGTGAGAGGACTAAAAAATCCCAACCTTCGTGTTAAATCAAGGCTCAGCAGCACGGAATACGAGTACAACGCAAATGAACTTCTGAAAGAGTTAAGAACTACTCAAAGGGATGGTCTTCATGCGCCTGAAAAACCTCCTCCTACTACAATTGCAGATGATGATCAAATTACACTTGACTTCTTTGTTAGTGAGGATCTCAAATACTTGGTCAAGGGAGTAAACAAGTATGCAACTTCCCTAACATTGGTAAAGGCTGCAACTTGGGATTTAATACCGTGGTTAGAAGAAAAAGTTAATCGTCTCTGGGTTCCACAAAAATATCCTGAATATGATCGATATGCTGAATTGGGTGCTTCACATTGGGATGAGCGTGTGCGACGCACCTACAACTATGCATGTGTGCACAACTCAGGTTCTCAAGTCTTCTCCCTAATTCGAATCAAAAGCATCCAAGGCGTTAGGATTGAACCCAAAACAGGCTATCAACATTTGACAGAGATCAGACTCATTCGAGAAGATGAAAAAGTCTACACTATCCAGGAAGGCGACTTTCCACTTCTTCGTCTCGAGGACATTGAGGACATGCTGCTTTTGCTAACTCACAACGCCCTCAGACACTTGACGTCAGAAGAACTAATTGCCCTGAATTCAGCTCTTCGAATGTACACACGTCGAGTTGTCATTAAGAAAAAAGTTGAAGATCTGCAACTTGGAGTAGAAAGTTATCAACGGAAGCTCAACCTTTCAAAACCACGTACTAAAGTCTTCCAGAGGCATTCAGACAAATCTCCTTACACCAGCACCTCTGACCTGATGCCTGGCATTTTCTACCTGAATGGTCGTGGTCTTATGAAGTTCATGAGAATTCCAGAGATCAACAAATTCAGTGACGGGACTCTCACCTAAATTCGGGACAAGCTGGTGCATCTCAACAAGCACAAGACTCTTCCAGAGGTCACTGTAGATTGGGACAAGGTATATCAACAGAGTGCTACATACACGATCAAGAAGATTGATGAGAAGCTAAGAGAAAGACGTCTCATAAGAAATTTAGAATGATTCGTTGGTGGAAGACCGTATGGAGCGCACCACAAGTTCATGGAACGAACCATCTAATGGGTCGTACTACCTCAGGTCATCTCCATATTGTTAAATTTGTTAATATGTAAATATTGTGAATATTCTGCTTTTGTGGCTTGTTGTAGTGTGGAAGTATGATAATGTTTCAAGAATTTCTCACGAGATTCTAAATCTTTCAAAATATATCATACTCAAGCACTACAACTAACCCTCATTAACTTGAAAGGGAGCATTAATATGTTCTATGGCCATAGATTGATTTCATTTTTACCCAAAGACCGGTTAATCCATTTAATATCCAAAATATTGATGGTTAACATTTTGGAAAGGGGAGAAAATGGGATTAAGGAGACTTAATGATATTTGGCTAAACAATGAAAAAGACTTGAAAGATAAACCAACTTAATATGTGTCATGCACATGTTAAGGGGGAGCGTTTTTGATGATCAAAACACTTAAGGCACAAAAACTTTGATTATAATATCACAAGTGCTTTAAGTGATTTTCAAGGATTTTTCATGGTGACAATACTTACCCAAAACACACTTAATTCACGACGGATGTGGTGACAAAAGGGTGGTAGGTATAGGTATTAGTCCAATTATTCATCAAAACCGATGGAATCTTCCCAAGGACAATTCCCTAGATAGAATTAGAAGTCCTAGGAAAGATGGAGAATGATTGTGAACGTAGCTGAATGCTGACCAA
Source organism: Glebionis coronaria (assembly GCA_025667525.1). Classification (NCBI taxonomy): domain Eukaryota; kingdom Viridiplantae; phylum Streptophyta; class Magnoliopsida; order Asterales; family Asteraceae; genus Glebionis; species Glebionis coronaria. The sequence goes on along the minus strand of CM046882.1, from coordinate 407,576,623 downwards.
GTACTTAAGCTAGCACTGGAACAATCACAACAAGGTGCTAGTGATGACGTATTGGTAAGCATTGAAGGGGTTGAAGAATGAAAAAGAATTGTAAAGATAAAGGGTGTAAAGAAAGAAGCCCTCCTTACAACTTTAGGCAGAAACCGGGTCAATACATATGCTATTGAGATCATTTTTTACAATGATTCTCGATATTGAAGATAGACATCATGGACCTAGTGATGCAATGCACAACCCGCCCCAGCTAACTCAAATATCTCTCAAAAGATATTTGTTTTAATCACACGGAGTTCAACACGTTATCTATTGGTCTATTCACTCCGAATAGACTGATAATGAATAGGTGGCAATCCTCTCCAGCCATCGCTCACTAAATCAAAACGCACTATCGAGTCTAGAGCCACGAGATCATCAAAAGTCTCATTAGGATACTTTCCATTTATTCCTTGCTTCTTCACACACTGTGAAAAGTAAGAGATCTTTATGAGTCCTACGCAGTATTCTTGTAGTATTGCCAGAACATCCGAGTGATACGCAAGTATTACAATGAAGATGGAAATCCTGCTTAAGCCAACATTAAACAAGTTCATGGTAGGTGACACATGCGGTTCTTTAAGAACCAATCTTGTGAAAACTGGAAAGAAACAGTAGTTTAATTCTTAACTGAACTTAAACTCGTTCCAGGCCTCTACGCATTATCGTATGATCTTGCCAGAACACTCGGAGTGACACTCTTTAGTATTCACATTGATAAGTGGAAATCCTTCTAGTGTTAACATCAAACAGCACTTGGTAGGTGACAAGCAAGATTCTATTTGAATTAAGTTTGTGACAACTGGAAAGCAACGATGGTGAATATCTTAATTGAAATTCACTTGTTCCAGGTTTCATGAATTGACGGCTTCAATCATAAGGATTCTTAATCCAAATGATTCACTCTTTATGTTTGTAGTCAGCTTTGGACGGTCGAATAAAGAGAACGGGTTTACCCGTGAAATCCTGTCAGGAAGTTACTTAATTGATACTATCCGTTACGGGTACGATATTTAATACCGTCCAACGGTCTTCACCGACCGGAGGTAAAATGCTACCGAATTAGAATAAAATGTCAAAGCCATTTTATTCGTGTCTTATTATGTTGCTGCATTCGAAGAAGGTGGCGTTGCGTTGTACCTGTTGAAGACGGTGGTGTTGCGGTGTACCTGTTGAAGTCGTTCTCACATATTTATTCCTTCTGCTTCAAATATTTCAGCAAATTCAAGAAAGTCTGACCTAAAAAGTCTTCCGATGTATCGACTTTGAAACTTTCAAATAATTCAACAAAGGATAAGTATGTGGGACATGAAGTCACGAGGAGGCAAGAATCACAAGAAGGCAAAGATCGCACGTGAAGGGTCAAAAGAACAATGCTCTAAAGCCAAAGCCTAAAAGATCAACATCAACATATTCACAACAAAAAGAAAAGAGAAAAGAGAAAAGTGGACTACGAGCTCAAGAACAAGATCTAACATGCTAGATTAGGACTTTGTAAATTTGGAGTGACCTCCCTTTGGGGGAGATTGTTAGAAATACGTTTTGTGTATTAAGAAAGTCTCGGTCACTCCAACTATATAGTTATAGGCTCGTAGTATTGTTTAAGTAATTCTTATGTTTAGCCCGACCCATGAGCATGTTCATGGGCCGGAGGCCCAAGTCCACTTAAGGACTCGGGTATATAAACCCCTTTCCACCATGGAAAGGGGTGTTGGTTGTTTAGTTGTTTTACTTATTTTAATAAAAGTTTCTTTGTTTCTCTCTCTCTCGTTTCTCTCTCTAGATTAACAACAACCCTCTTGATTAGTTATAAGATTATCATTGTTCTACAGCTATCTTGAATTAGCATCTGTCATTGGTAAGTTGAAGAGATTCTTCTTGCAGGTATGTTTATTGCACCCGAGCGCTAAGATTCCCATTGTCCCCACAGCCTTCCTTTAACTTGATTTTTCTTAGAACTGTTGGGATTTAAAATATAGTTAACCAATTAACTACGAGTACGTAGCGGATTGGATCTAGTTTGAACAATTATGATTAACACGTAATTAATAATAAACAATAAAGGAAACGCGAAAACTAACCTTCGTCCAAAAGCAATGAAACGAAAGCGAGTGATAAAATATACCACCTCTACGGTTGCTCACACAAGCACGTCAAACGAACACGTCCGGATTCCTAGCCGAACTCCACGTATACCCAAACACCAAGTGTCGTAGCCCAAAACGGATCAAAAACTAAAACAGCCTAAACTGTAGTTTTGTCCGATATCCTTCTCTGTCCAATAACCCGGATCTCAGTGTTGTCAAATATCTGACAACACTGTGCGACAGAAAAACAGTGGTTCTATCCCGAGAACGACCAGACAACAACCAAAACCTTCGACGAGCTGTTACGATTAACCACCTCGTAAACCTTCGTTTAAGACTTTGTTTTAGCAACCTTAGGATTGATTCTAAGTTACCAAAACACCTTGGATTGTATAGAATGCAAGTGTTTATGATTTGAGATGTAATTCAAAATCTATAAACCCTAATATTAGGTTTATTGATTTGAATGAAGAAGATGGGAAAATAGAGACTATTGCTGTGTTTTAAGTGATTTTAGTCGTGAGTTATGAGCAGGGGGTGAGGGGTTTATATACCCTTCAAACCCTAGTTGAGATAATGCTTAAAATTGAATTTTAAGCCTTATCCCAAACACTCCTTAACTTATCACAACTCCACTTTACTCCTTATCTCTGCATACAAACGAATGTAGACACTTTTATAATCTTTCTAGAACCTTCTTGGCCAGCCAGGGACTTAAGGAACTCAATAGATTCATGTCTTAACCATTCATGTCCAAAACGGGTTAAAACAGGTCATTTTTTAGAAGCGTATACGTAAATATTGAAACGTATTCTAATGTATAATGTGTGTGCCCCCAATAGGCTCACACACCCCTAGCCACATTTGGCTCATCCAACGAGCATGAACTAACAGCTCCCACTTGGTCGTTGCAGTAGACAACACAAATGTCAACGACGGAAACGTCTAGCAACGCTCACACTCGTTATTTAACTAGAGGTGTCTGAGATATAGTTTCATAGAACATTCTCAGTAGCATGGTCATTTATGACTTGCTTTTATCATCCTTTGTTATAGATACCGTTAAACTATGGATATGGATCCTAACTCATTCTATATAGTTTAACCATTTAGATTCTCGTTATTGAATTCAATTCAGATTTACCAAATGTAACCAAAATTCATCTTGCATTACCATTTGGGTTCGGCCAAACAATTATCTGATTAATTCTAGAGAGGCGCCATGGTATCATTCTGCACATACTAAGTGGAGTAACAAATCCTTTATTGACTACAAGTGTTGTGGATGCTGCTTCACATCACTCCGAAAAATAGCTTTTATAACTACCTTATTCAGGACAACGTTTTGCATATAATTACGAAAGTGATATCCACACATGCAGAACTTGTTTGCATCTCAAGTCTAAGGATGACTTAACAGACCATTTCCAACATCTTACTCATGACAAGGATCCAAAAGTAAATGTTTGAAGTTTGGGGAATCCAGTATGCATCCCTTATGAATACATATGAGTTTGGCTTAGAACAATTCTCATTCTCACAGAATATATCCAACACTCGCATTTGCCTTATGTAAACAATATTCCCATATTAGTAACCGACAATGGATATTTAGAATGATTAAATCATTCATGGATTAAACATGCAAATATAGAATAACAAATTTTATATGAATGAAATAACAAATACCTCGTATCTTTATTTATCAGAAAATAAAATTGTCTTACAATTCCAAATTATCCAAATACTAATTAACATACAGATTTACATGAGACTACTAGATGGTATCAAACCAATACCCCGAGTCAATTTGGAATGCTTAGGGAATGCTAACGCCTTCGTAAATGGATCAGCTAGATTGTCATCTGTATGAAATTTTTCTATCTTGACATCACCCATCTCAATGGTCTCTCGAAGATAGTGAACTTTTGCGCGAAAATGTCTAGCACCCTTGGTGACTCTGCTCTCATTAGCTATGGTAATGGCTCTAGTATTGTCACAATACATATCAATGGGATCTTCAATTGTGGGCATAATACCAAGCCCAGAAATGAATTTACGAATCCAAACAGCCTCTTTAGCTGCATCTAAAGCAGTTATATACTCAGCTTCTGTAGATGAAGTTGCAAAAATACTTTGCTTTGTGCTTTTCTAGTCAACAGCACCTCCATTTAGAACGAAAACATATCCAGTCTGAGATTTTAGGTCATCAGCATCTGTTAGATATCAAGCATCAGTGTAGCAAGAAACCCTGAGCTCTCGTGTAACACCCCACCATGGCGGAATATGGGGCGCGAAGTATGGATATCATCAAAACAAACGGTGTCTCTATAGAGAAAACTAAAATGCAAATATAATGTCATAAATGGCGACACAAATGTCATGACAATATCTCAACAATGCAGGAGTCTAGGTAAGTAGGTAACAGTCCGACCACTTACCCAAGACAAACAATAAACATAAGCCAAACAAACATATAGGTGCCAACATGTATCACTTATAAAAAAAACATAAAGGTAAACTAAGAAGGAACGGGGATCTCCTTCTATATGCAATCCTAAGGCATCCAAGTCTAGCCACTTCTATCCTCAAGCTTAACCACATTCACACGTGAAAGAGACACTAAAACACGTCAGCATAATGTTGGTGAGAGTCATAGGTTTAGACTCCAACGCCAAAACAAACCATAAGCTATGAATAATAACCAAATTCAAGCACATATGGACAATGTGATACAAACATGCATTAACAACTATTATTCAAGATTAAACAAAACAGAACAAATCCAAATCCAAGGCTCTCAGCCTTACCAAACAACATGGTCCCTTAGATGCTCACACATCTATGTACCTCCCCAAGGCCCCGCCTTGCCAACATCCCCTTGGTACCAAGTCAAAACATAAAAACAATCAAGAATCATATAGCAGTTAATCACGTAAGTACACAAGTCCATCACCAAACACAAAACATTCATAGCATAATTATTAAAATCAAGACAATGTCTCTTCCATCCCATCTGGAAGTCAAAATCATTAGTAAACATGGGACTATGAAACTCACCTGATTGAGCTTCTCCAAAAGTCCGCGCACTAGCAAAAGCTAACAAACAAAAACACGTAATCAAAACATGAACCAATCACTAAGATGGCTCATGTTGGAAATACGTTTTACGTATTAAGAAGGATCGGTCACTCCAACGATAGTCCATGTAATAGCTCGTAGTTTAGTTAACTTTCTTTATTTATTAAACAAGAACAAGCCTAGCCTACAACATGTGTAGGCCGGCCCAAATGTAAGCCCAAGCCTATGACAAGGGCTTGGGTATATAAACCCTCTCCTTTGATGGAGAGGGTGGTGTGGTTTCATAATTTTCACATAGTTATTCTTACTTTCTCTCTCTAGCTTTGTGTGAGATCCACCATCTCTCTATCTCTTTCTCTCTCTAAAAACATAAGCAAGATTTACAATCCTACAAAGGGTATCAAGAGCCATGGGATGATTGTATTGTTCATGTGTTTGTATTCTAGATTCATACGCCATTTTTGATCCATTTTCACACGTCCAATTTTTTTTTGTGTTTTTGATGGTTTTTTCTTGATACAAATCTTCTACATAGTTGTGGTAGGGATTTGGTATAGTTACTTTGGCTAAAAACACAAAATTTTGGGTGTTTTGATCATTTTTTGGCTTAAAATCACGAATTGGTTGAGTTTTGTCCAAGAAAAGTGGAAATTATTCCGATCTGGTCATTGGAAAGGGGTTTATAGTACATTCCGATCAGTATAATCGGAATAGGGTTTTGGTATTCCGATCACAGCATTCCGATTGGTATTCAGATTGGTATTTCGATCACAGCATTCCGATTGGTATTCAGATTGGTATTCCGATTGGTATTCAGATTGGTATTCAGATTTGGTATTCCGATCACAGCATTCCGATTGGTATTCAGATTGGTATTCCGATCACAGCATTCCGATTGGTATTCAGATTGGTATTCCGATTGGTATTCAGATTGGTATTCAGATTAAGTATTCCGATTAGGTTTTCCGATAACTCATTCCGATCATCATTCCGATCACTATTCCGATCAATATTCCGATAACAAAATTATTCCTTAAATCGTGTGTAATTTTGACTTGGAATTTTTGGTTTATTGAGAACATATTTTAGGGGATTTTAACATTGTTTCTCGACTTCAACTCACAACAACAAACACATTTACTTTCTTTCATTGATCGATCAAAGTTTGTAAATCTTGCTTATGTTTTTAGAGAGAGAAAGAGATAGAGAGATGGTGGATCTCACACAAAGCTAGAGAGAGAAAGTAAGAATAACTATGTGAAAATTATGAAACCACACCACCCTCTCCATCAAAGGAGAGGGTTTATATACCCAAGCCCTTGTCATGGGCTTGGGCTTACATTTGGGCCGGCCTACACATGTTGTAGGCTAGGCTTGTTCTTGTTTAATAAATAAAGAAAGTTAACTAAACTACGAGCTATTACATGGACTATCGTTGGAGTGACCGATCCTTCTTAATACGTAAAACGTATTTCCAACAATCTCCCCCTAAGAGAGGTCACTCCAAACAAGGGCGTTACCCAAGTTACAATAATAAAGTAAACCTAGCATACTATGCTTGTCTTGAGCTCGTAGTCTTCGTCTTTTCTTTTTTCTTTTTCTTTTTCTGGTGAACATGCTGATGTGATCTTTGATATCAGTCTTGAGCATTAATCTCTTGCCTTGATCTCGTGCATCCATCACTTGTGATCTTCGCCTCTTCGTGACGCCATGTCCCACAAACTTATACCTTCGTAATTCTTGAAAGCTTCAGAGTTTGATACAGCGGAAGACTTAACTTTTAGGCTTTCTTGAATTAATTGAGATATTAAGTGCATAAAGTATAAGCATGCGGGGACGACTTCTTCTTGGATCCCGCAACACCACCGTCTTCAAATGCCGCAACATAAGTAGACACGAAGGAAATGCTTTTGAACATTTCATTCTAATTCGGTAGCATTTTACCTCCGGTCGGTGAAGACCGTTGGACGATATTAGATATCGTACCCGTGACGGATAGTTTCAATTAAGTAACTTCCAGACAGGATTTCGCGGGTAAACCCGTTCTCTTTACTCGACCATCCAAAGCTGACTGCGAACGTAAAGAGTGAATCATTTGGATAAAATTATCCGCATGATTTGAAGCCGTCAATTCATGTTCCTAGAACAAGTGAAATTCAATTAAGAACCACACCATCGTTGCTTTCCAGTTGTCACGAGCTTGATTCGTATAGAATCTTGCAAGTTACCTACCAAGTGCTGTTTGAGGTTAACACTAGAAGGATTTCCACTCATCACTGTGAATACTAAGGTATCACTCTGAGTGTTCTGGCAAGATCACTAAGATATTGCGTAGAGGCCTAGAACGTGTTTAAATTCAGTTAAGAATTAAACCACTGTTGCTTTCCAGTTATCACAAGTTTGATTCATAAAGAATCGCACAAGTCACCTACCATGAGCTTTTTGATATTCTCTCAAGAAGGATTTCCATCTTCATTGTAAATACTTTCGTATTACTCGGATGTTCAGGCAAGATCATGAAGATTTTGCGTAGGACTCTTAAGATCTTACTTTTCACAGTGTGTGAAGAAGCAAGGAATTATGAAAGTGTGTCCTAATGAGATATTTGATGATCTCAAATGGCTCTAGACTCGATCGTGCATTTTGGATTTTAGTGATCGGAGGCTGGAGAGGAGTGCCACCTTTTCAATACCAATTTATTCGGAGTGAATAAATCAATAGATAACGTGTTGTCTCCGTGTGATTAAAACAAATATCTTTTGAGAGATATCTGAGTTAGCTGGGATGGGTTGTGCATTGCATCACTGGGTCCATGATGTCTGTCTTCAATATCAAGAATCATTAAAATGATCTCAATAGCATATGTGTTGACCCGGTTTCTGCCTAAAGTTGTAAGGAGGGCTTCTTTCTTTACACCCTTTATCTTTAAAATTCTTTTTCATTCTTCAACCCCTTCAATGCTTACCAATACGTCATAACTAGCACTTTGTTGTGATTGTTCCAGTGCTAACTTAAGTACTTGGTCGGCATTCAGCTACGTTCACAATCTTTCTCCATCTTTCCTAAGGACTACTATTTCTAGCTATGGAATGTCCTTGGAAGATTCCTCCGGTTGTGGAAGAATCATAGGACTTAACCTATCCTACCATCCTTATGTCACCACAATCTTCATCGTCGTGAAATAAATGGGTTTTGGGTAAGTATATGTCACCATGAAAATCCATTTTGATATAGAAAATCCATTTTGCTCCCCCTTAACATATGCCACGATATTCGAAAACATTTCGCATATGTAGAGATGAGCCAGCACATTAAGTCAAACCATTTGTGATAATATCCCATATTAAATCACATTTTCTCCCCCATATTAAAAATATTAACCCAATCGATGTTTTTAATATCAATTGATTTAATGTAGTTTTAACAAAGGTTTTGGGAAGAAAAATGCGAGTCCGTTTTATCTTCATGATACCAACTGTGTGAGATATGATATCGATTTGTAACATGATCACATATTCACCATATTAGAAAAGAATTGACAAGGTTGGACCTGATAGATGAGAACATCATATGATAAGATCAAATGGTTCTTGTCAGCATATGTTGGTCGCCTCGTCACGTCTGAAGTCATCTCTTGACACCACATGTACGATTGGTATTGTTGTCTTGACACCAACTTGTGAACTTGGCACGTTCGGCATCGAAGATTCTGAATGCTTGACAATTGCTCCCCCTCAATTGTTGACCCGTGTTCTATTGAAAGAGCTGTAGTCGTCGGTTGAGTAGTCGCATCGTCGAGTATGTAGACACCAATTGTAGATTGCTATGGTTGTAGAGATGATAGCTTCATAAAAATAAGACTTCTCTTGTTTTAACAAATAAATGCACTGAGGCCTACATTGATTTGTGTTAGACCAAGTTATAAAGTAAACTTGATCCCTTACAAGGTTTTAAAGTAAACCTTGCCCGAGAAAATTAATTCCCGTTGTGAGCCAAAGCTTTCATAAGAAATACTTGACTTTAATATGAAAACCGGGTTGCAGTCAGAAATAACTACAAGCCATTTAGGCATGTTTTATGAAATATTTACAACTTTTGTACGAACTCTATTTATGGCGTCGTGTCGATATTAATCAATATTTCTAAGGCCGTAAATATTATCGTACCAAAAGACATGCCTTTAAAAAATAAAGTAAAAATATTTTTGGATTTTTATGAATTTTTCAATTTTTATGGTTTTTATATGATTTTATATTTTTGTATTTTGCTTTTGTGGATAAAGATATAAATAATATATACAAATGATCACCAAGGATATGAAGAATAGTTTTACCACCACTATTCTTTCGCTTCATCTGCGAGTTCCTTAAGAGTTTCAGGCGAGAAAGTTCTCATTCCTAGCTTGTCGGCCAAAAATTCAATTCGAGCGCGATCTAAAGCCTTCGTGAAAATATCCGCCAATTGATACTCAGATCGGACAAAGTAAAGCTCTATTACTCCATTTTCCACTTGCTCCTTGATGAAATGGTAGCGAATGTCAATATGCTTCGACCTGGAGAATTGAACATTGTTGCAGCATAAGGCAATTGCACTTTTGTTGTCGCAGTAAATCGGAATTTTGTTGAAACCTAGACCATAGTCGGTTAATTGCGATCTCATCCAAAGAATTTGAGCACAGCAACCAGACATAGCTATGTATTCTGCTTCCGTACTTGAAATTGCAGCGCTTTTCTGCCTTTTCGATGCCCAACTGATTAATCGATCTCCTAGTAGTTGCAATGTGCCACTCGTGCTACGCCTTGTATCTTGACAACCCGCGTGATCCGCATCTGCATATGCCATTAGTGCAATAGAAGAGTCCTTCGAATACCAAAGTCCCCGATTAATGGTTCCTTTAAGATATCGAAAGATCCTTTTAACAGTAGCTAAGTGTAACTCAGTAGGCCTAGTTTGATACCTAGCACACATACATATAGCAAACTGAAGATCAGGTCGACTGGCTGTGATATACAAAAGAGTACCTATCATTCCACGATAAAGTGTCGGATCAACGGCAACTCCATGTGGATCTGCATCAAGCTTAGTTTTCTCCACCATTGGAGTGTCCACGGGGTCGCAAGATTCCATCTTATATTTCTTAAGCGATTCAAGGGCATACTTGGATTGATTGATAAAGATGCCTTTGGGACTCTGAGATATCTGAAGACCTAAGAAGAATGATACCTTGCCCATCATTGACATCTTAAACTTGGAAGACATGAGTGTCCCAAACTCATCCGATAAGGTTTGGGTCGAGGCTGCAAATATAATATCATCAACATATATTTGTACCATAATCATATCTTTACCTCGTTTCTGAATGAACAGCGTGGGATCCACCTTGCCTTTAGCGAAGCCTTGCGTAATGAGGAATTGTGACAATAGATCATACCATGCGCGAGGAGCTTGCTTCAACCCATAGAGAGCCTTCTTAAGCTTGTACACATGATTAGGATAATTAGGATTCACAAAACCATCCGGCTGTTGAACATAGACCTCTTCCTTGATTTCACCATTAAGAAATGCCGTCTTCACATCCATCTGATAGACGATCATATTCATATGGGCTACATAAGCGAGGAATAGTCTAATAGCTTCCAAACGGGCAACAGGTGCAAAGGATTCCATAAAGTCGATGCCCAATAATTGCTTGTATCCACGAGCTACTAGTCGAGCTTTGTTCTTCAATATTCCGCCTAACTCATCGAGTTTCACCTTGTAAACCCATTTCAAAGTGAGTAACTGCACTTGATCCGGGCATGGGACAAGTTCCCAAACATCAAGACATATGAATTCGTTAAGTTCTTCTTGCATAGCTTCTATTCAACAGGATTGAGTAAAAGCTTGTTGCCATGTCTTAGGTACAACTTCAGTGAGAAAAGCATCAAAGTGACAAAACATTGCACTTTCTTGTAACTGACTTCGTGTGGATACCGGACGATTAGGGTCACCACAATCTATAGGATGATCCTTTGTCCACTTGCTGTCATGTTCACGAATCCGTGGATTGGAGTAAACTGTAGATGGAGCTCCCTCTAAGGTGGACGACCCGGCTTGATTAGGGTCGGGAATTGGTACACCAAAGAATGGAAGTTCACGCATTTGAGCGAATTCCAAATCGTGATCATCATCATCCTCTTCATCATCAATAGGCATGACGTGGGTAGTTGTTACATGTGTTGGTTGAGAATTACTCGTTGAAGGTATATCTTGACCCATTGTAGGTGCAGATGTGTCTGATTGTGCTTCGGTTGCTGGAGCGACAACTTCGGTTACCGGAGCTATTACCTCAGGTTCTGGAGCAACAATACTTGGAGGAGTAAAGAATTCATCAAAGAACGGTTGAAACAACGTATCCCGTTCAGTCCTAGTAGGTGGTATAAATGATGAAGTAGGGTTGTTTGGGACAAGACCAGAACTAATATTACTGGGTCCCATTTCATGAAGTGCGGGTTTAGAGCTGCTTTGCTCAGAAGCCATTGCTGTCAGCTCATCAAAATCAACATTCATAGTTTCGAGGATCTTGCGAGAGTCACGGTTGTAGATTCGGTATGCCTTCTTTGCGGGTGCGTAACCAATGAAAATACCAATATCAGCCTTTGGTTAAAGTTTTCCCAAATTGTCACCATCATTATTTGGATAGCAAAGAGAACCGAATACATGAAGATATGATAAATCTGGTACTTTTCCATGGAGAAGATCATAAGGTGTTTTACCATGGCGTTTACGAATTAGTGACCGGTTTTGGGTGTACACTGCTGTAGATACTGCTTCTGCCCATAAAAACAATGGAGCCTTTGCGTAAATTAACATCGTTCGAGCAGCTTCCATAAGTGTGCGATTTCACCTTTCAACGACACCGTTTTGTTGTGGAGTGCGTGCGACAGATGTTTCATGAGATATGCCAACTTCTTCATAATAATCACGCAAGATTTGATTCACAAATTCGGTTCCATTATCTGTACGAATGCGTCGGACAGTAGTGTTGAGACGCACTTGAATCATCTTGAGAAATCTGATGATGAATTTAGGTGCCTCATTTTTTGCTTTAAGAAATTTCACCCATGTAAACCGAGAGTAATCATCGACAATGACGAGGATGTACTTTTTGCCACTAAGACTTTCAACACGCATTGGCCCACAAAGATCCATATGCAACAGATAAAGTTTCTCTTGATTGGTGTCTTCCGTCTTGGGTTTGTATGACTTCTTAGTGCTTTTCCCCATTGTACACGTGGAACATAAATGATCCTTTGGAAATGATAGTTTAGGAAGACCACGAACAAGTTCGTTTTTCGCCAAATGATTAATAGCGTCAAAGTTAAGATGAGATAACCGTCGATGCCATAACCATGACTTAGTCTTCGATGCTTTGGAGAGAAGACATACGGGAGAAACGGCCATCATGTCTTGTAGAGACAAAGTATACAAATTATTCCCTCGAGTACCTTTCAATAAATCAACCCCTTCCAAATTACGAATGAAGCAGGTATGCTCTCGAAAAGCAACTTCTAGGTTTGCATCACAAAACTGTCCCACAGAAAATAAATTGTGACCGAGACCTTCCACGTAATACACTCTTGAAATTATAACATTCCCAATATGATATTCACCGTAACCCATTATCTTTGCAATATGATCATTCCCAAATCGAACCGTACCAAGAAACTTGCTGACGAAATTTCTGAGCTGAGAGCGATCTCCGGTCATATTCTTGGAGCAACCAGAGTCCAAATACCAGAGAACAATTTGGACCACCTGTTTTCAACAACAACAGTAGACAATGCATTGGAAACTATTGGTTCCGGAGTGTTAGCAGATATAGATATGTTATTATCAGAATTGCTAGCATTTTTGTTATCCTTAGATTTCCTGCATTTTCTAATGTGAGTTTTAGCATTTACAGGTTTTACTGTTCCAATTTTCTGAGGTTTTGGAGTATTAGCGGGCACTACAGTGGGAGTAGACCTATTTAAAGGGCACTTTGTTCCTACAGTAGTGTTGGTGTTCCTAGTTAAAGGACACGCTTGTTTTTTGGTAGCCTTGGTACTCCTAGTTAAAGGGCACACTTTCTTCGCTTTAGTGGGAGTGATCCTAGTCAAAGGGCACGTATTTCCTACTATAGTGAAAGTTCTACCAGTGGGACGCCACATCCAACCAACTTGGGTTAACACTTTCCCAGTCGGTTTCCATTCTAATCCATTTTTTCGGGCATACATCTCATTCACATGGTCAATAAGGCAAGAATCATGACGACTAGAAAACATACATTCATTGCAATTCCAACATTTCAAATTTGAATTCACAGTAGGCTTAGAACGCTGCACAACCGTAGAGCCTTTAGGTTTAGCTACATGATTCTTTTTATTCAAAACAGAAATAACATTCCTAGGATGGGCTTCTACTTTCTTCTTCACTTGACTACTAGATGGGGGCAAGATCCTATCATTCTTCTTGTTTCTCATAAGCTTAGATCTTTGAGCCTTAGTAGTGGTGCTTACTCCTGTAGAAGGCAACACGGGAATATTAGAAGCTGGTTTTGATTCCGCCTTATCTTTAGTGACCAATGTTTGAGAAGGTTTAGTCCTAGGGCCCTTGTTAAGTGGTGTGACGGCTATTAAGTTCCTTTTGATTGCACTAGAGGACGAAGCTGAGATAGTGGCTGCGTTCTCCACAACATTCTTACCTTTTAGAGTACGAAGTGTTTCCTTTAACTCAGCCAAGACCAGATTTTTATCACAAATTTGTTCCCTCAAATCAGATATTTCCACCGACTTTCGATTCAATTGTTCAATCAATGATTGATTCTGTGCAGTGGTATCAACACATGCGGGCTGTACTGAATCGAAGAGTTGTGTATTTTTCTGTTTTAAGTTATCAACTTTGGACAAAATCTTGGAAACTCGATTATCTAGATCAAGTCTAAAATTCTCAGCGGCCTCAAGTATGTTCACACAGTTAAGATCCTTAGATTTCTCTATTTCTATCGGCAAAGAGTTAGCAACTTTGTCACTTGGCTGACGCTGTTTTGATTGTAAATTCAATCGAAAATTCTTTTCAAAATTTGCATCATCGATATTAACACCTTCGAATGACGTTTCAAAGATTTCTTGAATAAATTGTTGCTTGCATTCAAGCGAAATACAATGTGTTTGAATCTCATCAAAACGTTTTGAAAGCGATGAATATGAATCTTGAAGCTTTAAAAATTCAGCGCCAGATTCGTGACAAGTACTATCTACCACATTATCCACAGATTCATCATTATGCATAATAGAATCATTATCAACACTTGTATTCACACAGACAGAAACTATATCATGATACATCACTTGATTCAGAAGCAGATCATTATGGCGTGAAACCCGTTCTATTTCAAGTAAACTGTTTTCATAAGCATCTTCCATTTCATTGAAAACACGTCTAACTTCTTCTATTTCCAAAAACAAATCTTGATCAATATTACGAAGACAAGCCTTAACATTCTTTACAAACGGAACAATTTCATCTCGAAACGCAGCTCTAGTGTGCTCAAAGTTCCATTCACCTTCCGTTATGGCCATGGCCGTCGTACGTTCCAAAATGACCTTGTCAAAGTCGGCTAAGTGTTGGTGAACCGTATTTAAGTTAACGGACGCCTTACTTACCGGTGGAATTAACTTCGTTAAATCCTTTTTGACGAGTGTAGGAGACGTACTAGGAAGGTTTTCATTTGACAAACTTTGGGGCACAAGAACTGTTAATTCTGCTAATTCCTTTTGTAAGCGAATGCGTGTCTTTTTCGAAAATTGATCTTTGTTATGTTGATCATAATCAATTGTATGGAATTTTGAAAGCATTTTAGAATGAGTTTCATCCCCAAGTGATTGTGTCTCCTCAGTACTACGAACAAAAGGTGCTTCTTTCGATTTTCCAATTATGGTCATATCATAAAGGCCGGGAATATATTCCTGAGCTTGTTTTGCATAACCGGGATTAGGTGGTAAATCTTGAAGACGTTTAAGTTCGAGTTCTTTAAATGATTTAGTTAAAAGATGAACCTTTTTTGTGGAAGAGTATTGTTTTAAAAGCTGTTGTTCTTTGAATTTAAGAAGTTTGGTAGCATTAATTTCTGATTCAACCTTTTTAGACTCGAGAGTTTCGAAATCCATTTTAAGTTTCTGAAAATCATTGACAACCGACTCTTTTTCTTTTAATTCATTGGAAAGATTAGCTTTTAATGATTCTATTTCTTTCAAGTGTTCAATCTTTTCAAAACGAAATTGGTCAAATTCAGAACATGTTATTTTCTCTTCTTGAGGGACCATTTCAAAAGCTTTGACCTTTTCTTTATGCAACGCAAGCTCATCAGTTAGGGTGGAATTCGTATCTACGGATTGTCTGAGGGCCGTATGCATTTGATCAATAATATGTTTAGGCACCATGACCAAATCATGTTGAGCATAAGATTCCATACCCGTCGTAGCATTTGGTTGAGGTTCACTCAAATGTGTTGGATTGGGTACCACATCATTTGAATTACTAGTTCCCGAATGCTGTTCGAGGTTGTCATTTTCATGCCCAACTTGATGTTGGTTATCATCAATATTATTAGATGTGGTTGGTACCTCACTGATGACATCAGAACCGTAGTGAGAGAGATTAGCAACGAGAGCAGCTTGGGCAGAGTGAATGTCATCACAATCAGAATCATATGCGTCAAGGTCATCTGCTTGATAAGCTGCATTAGAAGTAGAAACGACTGCAATGCCTTCAGTATCTGCTGCCCCTGGGTCTGCAAGAAATGCTAACTCCTCTGAATCCAAGATCTTCCCCTTAGACTGAGCATCAACCAAATACATCTTCTCACGAAACCATGCATCATCCCTCCTCCTTTTCGGCTGAGTACATTCCCTAGCCATATGACCTTGTCCTCGGCAATTGTAGCAAGTCACAACCTTTTTAGGACCACTAAGACTTCCATTTCCATTAGCTTGAGAATTCACAGCTTGATTGTTCCCAGTCCTTGTAGTAGGTCCATATGAATTTTGCCTTCCCTGAATAGGTTGCACCGTCACTTGACCATCTTGAACAGTGGCTTGTTGTCGAGGATTTGAAGAGGTGCGGAGCTGATTGTTTGTTGGTGGAAATCCTCTAGTAGCAACAAGTTTTGACAAGTAAGCAGTGAGATGGTTTAGAACATCAGCTGGCGTATCATTTGGCATCAGAGCCTCGGTTCTATCCTTGGATCGTGTTTATATATTCGATTTGGTGGTCTATTTTATTTTGAGTCTCGTTCTATATCAGTTTTGTCAATTTTGTCACAAAATTTTTTGTCACGTCATATGTTTTGTCTAATCTGTCCAAATAGTAGCAGATTTTGGGTCTTATCATATTTATGTGTCTCGGTTTCATCAATCTTCTTGGTCAAAGTCTTATCAAATTTGGTCAATCTTTCTGGGTTTATGTCTTTCTTGTTTATGCAGTTAGAAAAGGACAAATGTGCAAATCCACCATTTTCGGGTCCTTCAAAACCCTTTTCAGATTGGGTTTCCGACAGCCTATTCAGATTGACATTCAGATTGGGATTCAGATTGGGTTTCAGATTGACATTCAGATTGACTTCCAGATTGACATTCAGATTGACATTCAGATTGGTTATTCCAATTGGGGTGTTCGTTTGATTCCGATAACGTAAAAACAAATATTCCGATTGGACATTACTTTGACTCAAAAACAATAAATATTCCGATGGGATTTTTTTTTTGTCATTCCGATTGGAGTGTTTTTAAAAAGACTTGTGAACCAAATTTTGTGACCAAGACAAACCCTTCGTTTAAACCAACCGAGTCAACTCGGTAATTACCGAGTTGACTCAGTCAACCCACTGAGTCGACCATAACTCAACTGCCAACCTTTTATCTCCACAACTCCAAAACTAAACCTAATTCCCTTCGTCACTTATATCCCATCTAGACTCGTATCTAAAACATTACTCAAATTAAGATCTCAGATTCGTTTTCGTGTTTAACCATTTGAGATCTTTATAGATCTATTTACACGAAAATAAATCTCTCATCACTGATCTGTCATTAATTTACGAATGCAAAGAAGATTTTTTAACAACTTTGTTAAAATCATTCTTTATTTCGGTTTATAAACTCACGAAATCAAATCATCTCAGATCTAATTTAATTTACGAAATCAACTAAGGATTTATAACAATTATGTTATAAGCCATTTATTTGTTTCGTTTTTGTTAATCAAAACCCAACATGCAATCATAAATCTGTTCTTAATCTTCGAATTTAAAGAAGATTTATAACAAGTTTGTTATAATCTTTCTTTCATTCGATTTAAACAAAATCATACCTACCTGCTAAAGCTTTGCGTCTACATATCGGTTGAGATTGATTTGTGACTTGATTGATAGTCATAAGGTGGGATATACCTTGATATATGGACGGATTGATATGATATTGGGTGTAGGAGGGATTGATTTATTCGTTTATTGAGATGATTAGATGGGATTGTTGTTGAGATGAGATTAGAGGATTTTTTAGGGGACGGATTAAACGAGGTGGGGGTGGGAGAAGATGAGGTTGGGGGCGGATGTATCTAAGTGAGAGGATTAGGGTTTGTTAATCTGTGAGTGAAATTAGGTTGTGAGTATTTTATACCACATGAATCGGGTTGGTAACTTGGACCGGGTTTGATGGCCCGGGTGATGTTGGTAACACAAATGCAACGTGTGGACTTTTCACCACAAATGTTCAAACAAGTGTCTGCCAACATGCCACGCCTCTCAATACTTAGTTTTGTGGACCGGGTATTGATTTTGGGCTTTTTTAAACACGGCTATGGGCCGTATGTTTTAAAACTCAATATACACGAAATTTCATTTCAAAATTATCTATTTTGATAAAATTTTGTGTATTCTCGGGACAAAAGTGACAAAAGTTGATGACACGTTTTAAGACAAAAAGTGACGAGACATTGTTAAGGAGAATGGATGCTCAAACGAACAAGTTCCTTTTTTGAATTTGTGGTTTTTTTGTTGCATTTGTGGTTCTTTACTTTATTCTTGACACTGATTGGGTGACGAGAAATGTGACGCGACAAATTGACGTGACAAATGTGACAAGAATTCATTTTGACGAGACCAAGAAAAATGGGCGATTTTTTAGTGGCTTTAGATTTTGTTTGATCGGGTATTAATTACGTGACGTTGAAGACGGATTTTTCGAAGGCGTGTATTTATTTTATCTTTTAATAGATAACTTGCTCGTGCTTAATCCTAGAATGAAGACTTGGTTATCTGGTTTCCGGGTTCGGGGTGGATGGTTGATGACTCGGATAACTATCACTTAAAGGGGTTACTTTGTTGTACTCAGTGTCACGCGCTTAGTCGACGTGGATAATTTCAAGAGGTGTTGTGCTTATAGACTTCTTCAGTGATGCATTGAGTACTTAGAGATTTCTCCACCGTTCTTCATTCAACAATAGTGCAAGCTTAAGTCACAAGATCGAAGGATTTTTATTCAGCTTCACGTTTGATGTATCTGGTTCATTCTTTCAGTGGTTACTTCAAATTGCTTTCACGTGGGTTGGTAAAGGTGGCCATGGAGAGTTTATGAGAAGAGATTTTCGATCAACAGCTGATTCTCACAAAATATATAATTCAGCTTATTTATTATTCTCACGAGATTTCAGGTTCATGTGCATACAATTTATTGATGGTTCCAAGCTTCGAAACCATCAAGGGGGAAGAAGAAGACACATTGAACGCACAACGAGTACACGTGATGAACTTCATACCTTCTTTTGATTTGAAGATATTCCGGGATGACATTTGTCATAGCCGCAGAGAAAATCAGTGTTTTAACTCGTGTCGTTATCAATCTCTAAACGGTACACTACTGATTCGAGGTTTAATTGTTTGATTGTTGCAATTAAACATCATCATTATCCTATATGCATTCCCGGGACTTAATTGACTCTGGTGCATCTCAGGAAGAAGACGTGTGCATTTCCGGGACATAATTGACTCTGGTGTTACGATGTCAACTTCATGAATGGGATAAAGTGTCCACTTCAGTATTTGAGCTTCATAATTGGGATTGATTTACCTTCTTCAACTATGTGGGGGAAGAAGTGTCTTGATTCTTTCTGGTATGCATAACTTGAATTCTCAGGGGGAAGAAAAATTCAGAAGAATTATTCAAGCGTGAGATGAAAAGTTGTTGATCTACTTGGGGGAAGCTATTTAAAATGCTTCTACATCAAGTTTACGTGGCATGAATTAGGGGGAAGCTAATTCAGAAGCTTCTCCTTAACCAGAAGTGTATGGGTTACTTAGCTCGTGCCGTTACAGTATTTCTACTACAAGTTAAAGATGAGTCGTTTTGAAGTCAAAGGCCTCAGAAGACATCATCAGCATTAGACGCTTCATGAAAGCTCTTGTTCTTAATTATTTTGTACTTGTTAGGAAGAATATTGTAAGGAATTCTACACGTCGTCCCATGGGGGAAGATTGTTGGAAACTCACTTTATGTGACGACATTTAAGAATTCCCGTTAGTTATCATAGTCACGCACATTTAGACTAGACTAGGCTCGTTGTAAAGTTTAGGTTGTGTGCGTGACTATATATACCCCTCCTTAGCTTCCAAGGAGGGGTGTTGATTGTCATTTGTTCATTTGGGAATACATTAAACTTTCACTCTCAACCTCTCTTCTCTCTCTCTAAGCCATCAATGGCTTCCACCAATCCAAGCACCGGTCTTTACTCCAAATGATACGCCAGCTGATGTTCTAAACCATCTCACTGCTTACTTGTCAAAACTTGTTGCTACTAGAGGATTTCCACCAACAAACAATCAGCTCCGCACCTCTTCAAATCCTCGACAACAAGCCACTGTTCAAGATGGTCAAGTGACGGTGCAACCTATTCAGGGAAGGCAAAATTCATATGGACCTACTACAAGGACTGGGAACAATCAAGCTGTGAATTCTCAAGCTAATGGAAATGGAAGTCCTAGTGGTCCTAAAAAGGTTGTGACTTGCTACAATTGCCGAGGACAAGGTCATATGTTTATTGTTCATGTGTTTGTGTTCTTGATTCATACGCCATTTTTGATCCATTTTCACATGCCCAATTTTTTTTTTGTGTTTTTGATGGTTTTTTCTTGATACAAATCTTCTACATAGTTGTGGTAGGGATTTGGTATAGTTACTTTGGCTAAAAACACAAAATTTTTGGGTGTTTTGATCATTTTTTGGCTTAAAATCACGAATTGGTTGAGTTTTGTCCAAGAAAAGTGGAAATTATTCCGATCTGGTCATCGGAAAGGGGTTTATAGTACATTCCGATCAGTATAATCGGAATAGGGTTTCGTATTCCGATCACAGCATTCCGATTGGTATTCAGATTGGTATTCCGATCACAGCATTCCGATTGGTATTCAGATTGGTATTCCGATTGGTATTCAGATTGGTATTCAGATTTGGTATTCCGATCACAGCATTCCGATTGGTATTCAGATTGGTATTCCGATCACAGCATTCCGATTGGTATTCAGATTGGTATTCCGATTGGTATTCAGATTGGTATTCAGATTAAGTATTCCGATTAGGTTTTCCGATAACTCATTCCGATCATCATTCCGATCACTATTCCGATCAATATTCCGATAACAAAATTATTCCTTAAATCGTGTGTAATTTTGACTTGGAATTTTTGGTTTATTGAGAACATATTTTAGGGGATTTTAACATTGTTTCTCGACTTCAACTCACAACAACAAACACATTTACTTTCTTTCATTGATCGATCAAAGTTTGTAAATCTTAACTTATTGAAATGGAGTACACATCTCTTACGGATAAGTCCATCCTCTCGGGTACGGATAATCGTCCACCAATGTTGGTGAAGACTATGTATGAGGAATGGGCTTCCCGAATGGAACTTTATATGTTGAACAAGGAGAATGGACATCTCATTTGGGCATCGGTGCTCAATGGACCACTAGATTATGGTACAGTGACGGAAGGTACAACTACTCGTCCTCGCACAACGGGTGAATTGACTGGAGATATGAAGATTCAAGACAAATGTGATAAGTATGCTACAAACATCATTCTCCAAGCCCTTCCTCCAGATGTCTACAAACTCGTCAGCAAACATAAAGTTGCCAAAGAGTTATGGGATAGAATTCGTGTTCTCATGCAAGGCACCTCGTTAACTAAACAAGAACGAGAGTGTAAGCTTTATGATACTTTTGATAAGTTTGCCTATGTGCCAGGGGAGACTCTCAATGATTACTATCTGAGATTTACCCTATTGTTGAATGAGCTTAATATCTATGGCATGGCAATTCCTACCTTTCAATTGAACACCAAGTATTTGAACACTCTTCCTCCAGAATGGAAAAAATACGTGACGGATGTTAAATTGGCTAAGGACTTGCATAACACCAATGTGGATCAACTTCAAGCCTTTCTTCAACAACACGAATGCCATGTGATTGAGGCTCGGTTGTCTACACCTCAAGTTCATGATCCACTTGCAATGTATGCTTCTCAACAAAACATGGCTTATACTTATCAACAACCATCATACTTGCAGCAGCCACCACCACACATCTATTAGCAACCATCCTATCAACCACCAATGATGCCACAACAAGAATATCAACAAAGTGTTCATCAACAATCTTTTCCACAGCAACCACAATATCAGACATCACCATCACAAGTCAACACTTCTCCATTGGGCTATACTCCTCAGCAAGGATATTTTTCAATAGAAGCACAACCTATGATGGACATCTAACCTACTCCCGTATATACACCTCATTTATATGCTCTATGCATCCCATTACACCCCTCTATAAAGCCCTTAACTCGTTCTACTTCATAACACATCTCGTTAACATTTTACCAAAAATAGTCCCAGTTTTAGGTCTCCAAACTATAAGCCAAATGCCCACCTAAACACACCCATGACCTTTGTAAAGGGAATACTTATTCCCTTACATATGTTAGCTAACTCCTCCCATTTCCCCAACCTTAAAGCTACTGTGAAGGCCCCGATATATATATATATATATATACTTTTACATATCCAGAAGTCACTGATTTTAAACGTGTGAAAAGTTTGTTATGATTAGGGGGTCTTACCCTAACCCATTTTCTTAGCCCCAACGCAGATACCTTCTACAATATATAAAACAACTCCCACGTTCGTTTGAATGTCCAATTGTACTCCTAAGTACCCCAAACAACCCAAAACTTAAAAAGAAAACAGGCTGACCCGAAAACAGTTTTTACACCCGACTGATGTAACCAGTTTTTGACCCACTTTCCGACTCCAATTTAGTTCTCGTTCCTTGATTTAGAAAGCCAACTCAATTACTTTTCAGGGCTAGCTTGATCGCATCTTGAATGTTCCTAGAACTCCAGATATGATCAAAACAATGACACCAAAATTCTGTCCAGTTTTTAAAAACGAATTTAACCTAATTAACCTAATTAATTAACCCTAACCCCACTAATTACAAGTCCTAATTTATGTAATCATTATAACATCATTATTATAACATTAATATACTGTTTTTAAATTAAACCCTAACCTAAATCCATCATAAGATGATTAAGAGAACATTAAAACAATTTAATTGAAAAGGGTTATGAAGGTTTTACCTTTAAATTAATGGGAGATGAAAAAAACCATGAAACCCTAAAAAAACTCTTTAAACCGTCGACCTTCATTCTTTTTCTCCAGGGATTTATGTTTTTTTGATCTACTAAAAACCTTATATATTTTCCAAGAATCCTAGCCCAAATACAACTCACTTTCCTTTTCCTTTTTTTCCTTTTTTCCTTCCTTTTTTTCCAAACCGACCTAAACCCCCTTAAAATTCGTTTTTTTTCTTTTTATTATTAATATTTGTATTAATAATATTACCTTAATTTTCCTTAATTTATTTCAGCTCCTAAAGCCTCCAAAACATCAAAACCGTAAAACTAGTCAAATTTACGCGTTTTACCGTAAAAGACGTAAAATATACAGTTTTAAAAAAAAATCTCAAATTTTGAAATAAACTTTATAACTAAGTCCTAAATGACTTAAAACCATCCCGAAAAATACTCACATGCCTAAATACCTCTTCCGAGACCTCTAAACGCAAAACCTTAAATCATAAAAATACGATTTTCTATAATACATATACGTATACTTAAAACCACCAAATAACACCATCTCATTTCATAGTCACTACATTGCGAGCTCATGAACATGAAGTAACCGTTCCTCAATTTACTTATGATTACTTAATACCCATATACGATATCCATACTTACCTCGTTCACGCAAAATAAACATGTAAACACACAAATCAAATAGTCACACATAAATTAACCTAAAAATAGGACCAAGTGACGAACCTCAAAACCACGGTTATCACATCACTCCCTCCTAATAGAAATATCGTCCCGAGATTTACTCCTTAGGATCGTCATTATCAATTTAGCTGAGGATACTTTCTCCTCATAAATCCTTCCCGTTCCCACATGAACTCTAGTCCACGTTCCAAATTCCATCTACCCATAACTACGATATATTTCCCTTTCTATCCAACGTCCTAGCTTCACGACCCAAAATCTCTATCGGCTCTTCGATAAAACGAAGACTCGTATCCATACTAATATCATCTAATGGTACCTGTAAGTCAGTTCTTGCTACGCATGAAATACGTCATGCACACTACTCAATTCCTCCGGTAATCTCAACCTATACGCCACTAGCCCAATCCTTTCAAGGATTTCATATGGACCTACAAATCTAGGTGCTAACTTCCCTTTTCTTCCCAAACCGCATCACCCCTTTCCATGGTGAAACCTTTAGCATAACTTTATCCCAAATCTCAACGGCTTACGCCTCTTGTCCGCATAGCTCTCTTGTCGGTTCCTTGCTATTTACAACCTCTACTTAGTCACTGCCACCTCCATAGTTTTCCGATCTACCTCCGGTCCAATACATTGGCCGCTTTTAACTTCATCCTACTGTAT
The DNA here is from genome assembly GCA_025667525.1 of Glebionis coronaria. Taxonomy (NCBI): domain Eukaryota; kingdom Viridiplantae; phylum Streptophyta; class Magnoliopsida; order Asterales; family Asteraceae; genus Glebionis; species Glebionis coronaria. Next base: position 407,552,334 of record CM046882.1, on the reverse strand, counting down.
CGGTGATCCACCTCATCTCCTATGAATCAACTCCAGCAGTTTCTACTACAATTCCTATCACCAGACCTAATGGATTCTATCCTCTACGGATTTTCCATCATTCGGAAGTTCTCCCAACCTTAACACATCCAATGGTATATGCAGGATTGCATAACCAAAATCTTCCCATAATATTCACAAGGAACATGTCATAACCACCACCTCATCCTTGATTTCCCATGCTCGGCACCAAGTAACTAACCATCCTTCATACTAGCATATGTTACACCTTTTCTCTAGGTGAACGGTCCATTGTTCGTGACTACCAACCTCTTGCTCTAACGGTTTCTCTTCAATATCACCCCACTATCTTCATAACCTCTTGCTTCCTCGAATCATTCTTCCTCCATTCTACTTTTCGCTTGTCTCTCCACAATCTTAATTTCCATTCCATCTTATATCCCGTCTTCAGCCTATAATTTAGGCGTTTCCTCCTTTATTCCCAACATTCTCATCAATGGGGAATATGCTCCTATCACCGGTGACCCTCTCTTTGTAGAAGAGTTCTTCCTACTATAATGCTTCCTCCAACTATCTCCAAATCTCACGCCAATGCTCTAGGCGTCTTTCTCAATTACCCCTATAGTATACTCATACCAACCATTAGTCTATCAACGGTATACTACGCTTGCTTCCCATCGTTTCTTCCCTTGCCATAATTCTTCATAAGGCATTCCATACATATTAGGCTAACTTTTACGCAAAACCCTCTATTCCATCACATTCGTACGCAATCCTTCCATCTTCTCAACTACGTGACTTCTCATTCCTTTTGAAATAGGTGATGAATTAGTCAGTCTATCGACTATCACCCAACTCTCATCGTACTTAATCCTCCACCACATTATGTATCTCTTCCACCAACTTCGTCCTTACATCACCCTTTCTAAGCTACTCCTATCTATGTAGGAAGTATAGTCTACGTCCCTTTCCTCCCTACGATTGTCCAAGCCACGCAACATAAATGTTGACGCGTTCTCTGCTTTAGACAAATCAACTCGTGCAACCTACATCCTTTATCTAAACCGCCCTAATACGTCATCCCTATAGTTCAAGTTCGTCTCAGCTTCACCTCATTCTTCTTATTCCATGTCTCATCGACCATGCTTGCCTTTCCCAGATGGTACTTGGCCTTGCAATTTTCTTTCGTCACTTAACTCCACCCACCACCTTTGCCAAATGTTCAATAAAGGTGATTGAATATGTGTTGGAGACGTTCATGATCCTTATAGATCATTCTCTACGTCTCGTACCCCAAATGCCTCTAGCATTCTAGGCAGATATAACAATCCAACTCCACAAACTAAGTCTATCCAGTTCTTCCAAATCTTCAGTTCCTGCAACGTATAAGCGATCGCCTTTCTTTGTCGTCCTCGTACGTGTCCAAATCCCTGCTCCACGTATTGTCATGCTTCATGAATTCATCCAGTCCTTCCGAAAATGCCAAAATCTGCTCATTATCCAATCCACCTCTTCAGCCTCCAAAACGCTTCCTCATCCTTCTTCACTTCGCCCTTTGCTGGTTCCTCGATATGCCATTATCTCTGACCACTCGTCCTGGCCAACTTAATCCTAAAACTCACACTTGAAAATCTTACGTATAATTCCCTTTCCTAACAACTCCAGATGTCAAGATGTCGACGATGCTCCTGATGACAACTCGTTTATATACGTTCATGCACACTCGGTTCATTGACTCCATGAAAACCGCTAGTGCTTTGGCGAAGCCAAATGCATAACCGTAAACCCAAAGCGTTCATACAACATCCTTAGCAGTTTCAACTACGTCCTCCTTGCACCCTCTCTTAGAAGCAATACGAATAAATTTCTCCCTCGTTCTACTCGCGAAAATCTACACGTATTCTCTAAGACCAATACTTCCTCTTATCAGACCACTCAACCGCTTTTCACAGCCAATCTACTAGTAAGCAACTCAAATTTTTCCTTGCATCCGTTGCAATTTCTAACAACTCTTGTTCTTAAAATCATTCCATCAACAATTCCCTTGGAAAGGCACTAACTACAACTCCTCTCACTTCTCCTACTTGCTCTACTTATGGTTCTACCTCACAGTAATAGGCAAACCTGCTAAATCTCAAGAAATTTTCAGAAAACTTACATGCCTTACGCACAATCATAAATACCTTTGAGGTATCATATCCCCTTTCAACACTCTCTATGGCACGTTACTTGTGCCAATATCCATACATTACACATATATCTATTCATCTCCCTTGGCACTCCTAAGAGACCTCATGACCACATTAGTTCGTCTACGAACTTCTTTCCTTCCCGCTAAGGGTATTCCGACCGTTCTCTCATGGCCACCTACTTAATCGTGTAGGCGCGACCAAGTCTTTCATATGACTACCTAAACGTTCCCAATCAATACGTAACCAAAACTACATCCTGAATCCACTAGATACGATCGACGAATCAAACCCACGGATAACTAACAACATTTCACGTGCACCAATTAAAACCAGTCAAAAACCACGAGACTCAAGAGAAAACTCAAACCCAAAACGTGTATCAATTCAAGATGACCCATGACAACGAAAAATAATCCCAGAAACACCCAATGGAAACCAAAACATATTACGCCCCGCGGCATATTATTTAAACCGTGAAAAAGATCGACTTTTCCAAAAGAATATATTTTTATTTTTTTTTTCTTTACCTCCCCACATATATGTGACTTAAACAATCTACAAACAACCATCATGACAAACTAAAATCTCAACTCAAAGACTAGGTATCCCGTGCATCCCAAATCATAAAAAAAAAAACTACTATTCAAACTCAACCTTTAACCCGACACTTGTACAATAACTTCGACCAGTCCACTGACTTCCCATGACTATACATTCTGAATATTTGAAAAGTACGTTCCGAGTACATAATTTTTGGATTTTGAATCACTCAAAAAGCTCTAAAAACGAACAAGTTATGACCAAAACAGTTTTATATTAATGAAAGATAAAATTGTATGTGAAATCTTCATAAACTCAATTTAACCTTGTATTAATAATTATAAATGACGTGAATCGGTTAAACCCAATTATATAATCTATGTAAGTAGAAAGAAATTTTACTTCGCTTTATTTTAAAGAAAGTATTTTAGAATTTGAAATAAATAAGCGTTGATTAAAATGAAATCTTATGTTACATCTTGTTTCAAACACGGCTCCAACACCTTACCCTTATTTTACCGAATACAACCAGCTATCTAACCCTATAATAGATTTTCAAGTCCCCCATTTTCTCAATATATACCGACCAAAAGAAATGTAAGACCCAACACAAAAGATTTCATTATCTCAAAAGAAATCCCAAGTTATTTCAATAGACTTAAAACCAAGAACACCATTTTAAAACGTACACGTGAAATACGAAACTCAAAGAATACGCTACCAGACACACTTCAAAAGATTCAAAACGTCGTTGAAACTCAACCAAACTCGAGCACTAATAAATTGTTTAAACACAAGAGAGCACTAGGTACGTTCAAGTTATAATAACTACTGAACGACCGTAAATCATAACATAACATCTACTAGTATATATACATCCGCATATGTATACCTATTGAATCTCCCAAACATACTCGTTATCATACATGTCAAGTCAATCAATCGCTTTATACGCTCGTTTTTCCATACGAGTAATCACCATCTCACCGTGCCACAACAAGGCATAAAGCCCACCTCCAAAAGCAAACCATATCGTGTGACCCCATAATCACACAACACAACTATAACCCAAAACATATAACACAAAAGAACAATAGCCATATCATAGGCAGCCTTACATAAACCCATATATTATACGTATACCCAAATTCTACATCTCATCATATACAAGCATGTACTAACCCTCTTTCATGCAATCATACTTGAGAACCCATTGAAGTTGTGGTACTTGTATAACTATGTTGGCCACCATACTTATACAATTACCCTTTCCCCAATGCACTCCCTCCTATGATGACACTTATAAGAATCAATACAACATATAACACATAAATCCATCTACTCACATAAGCTCATAACCACATAACCAATAAGGTCCAAAACTCCATCTATAAAAATAACATAATAAAACTATTGGAATACAGAAATCCATAGTCTAGCTAAAACAGCCTAGACTAAATCCAAAACGAAAACATAACCAGTTATAAGTCATGTCGCCCATAAGAGTGGAAACAACATAAAATCCTTCATATCCACCTACTCCTACTAACTCAAACCACCACATGATTCTTAGGGAACATGACTTAAACATCAAAAGAAAAATACTATACCTCAGGTACATAAAATAACCCAACAAAAGATAGAAACTACCATGTACCAAATTATGTACTATAAGGTACAATTTAAGCAAAATACAAAAATGACTAGCGTGGATGATTATGGTTCAACCTTCACTAGGCACCACCCGAAAAGAAAATAACATGTGGCTAAGTATGAAAATACTATGGTTCAATTCATACTAGTCAAAACATCACAATAAATAACATCCAAACACATCAATTATTATAAAATGCACACATACTCCTATGACGCCTATATGCAGGGATCGTTAAGCTATAGACTAGGCTACGCGACTAGGCAACCTAATTCTCTATAACCATGTCTCTGATACCATTCTATAACTGTAAAACCCAAAAATATGATTTGTATTTTATCGTTTTATATATGACCTAAAGTTTAAACAATAAGCATTTGGTATTAAAACTTTCCGTCGATTCGATGGTCGAGCTGATAATCAACATTTTTTTAAAGCTCTTATGACTTATAATTAAGTAAGAACGTAAATTAACATTAATCATTACATGTCATATGTTCTTGCTCAAATCTCGGCAAATTGATTTGCTAAGAATAAATCACAATTGACTTGCTAAGAATAAAAACGCTTCTTGTTTAAAGCTTGGTCAAATAAATTATTAAACATCTGACTTTATCAACCCAAAACATGTTCCAGGCCCCATGAACCATCACCATTTATACACTTGATCATCCATGTTATAATATTTCCTCCTAAATCCCACCGTGAGTATCAATATCATTGGCAAATTTCATCTTACGTTAAGCCTTTCTCAAGTTTCATAACACGTGCTCATGTTCGAATGAACTTCTTGCTTGTGAACATGTCAGTGTTACGAACCCATCTGCACGGATTATGTACTGATTTGATGTGGGCATCACGTTCGAGTTAGTGTTCAGCCCCGCGTATCATTGTCGACTAATGCGATGAGAACGAGTTCGGGTAAGAGGTTTCGGGTTTGTATTACAGTTCGTGGTAGGGCTGCGTTTGGCTGGTGTTCGTGTTCGAGTTCACGTCGACATTGCTCCTTCCAGCTTATGTTCATGTAAGTGAGTACGTATCCAAAGTCAAGCTTCAGTACTTGATCGAGCTTGGTTCGAAGTCTTGGCTCGCGATTGGTAATAGATGTTCGTGTACATCATGTTTCGAGTCCCCATTATATCTCGTTGAGTTCTTGTGTTAATGTTCATTACGGTGTTCACTCTCGTCCTTGTTTTGGTTTCGACCATTCTCGTCTAGCCAGAGGTATATTTTTAACCTTCATCAAGTACGGAATCATAATCTTCATTTGATATAGTAGCATGATCTTTATTTGAATAGCATGATATATATATATGAAAATCTTGGTCAAAGGCCACCGTTATTAATAATTGAAGAGACGTATTTTGAACTTGATGGGTGATGCTTTTCAAACATATAAAGAACTGCTTCTTCCTTTACTAACGCTTAGATTGTAGATGAGAGTCGCTTTTATAAATACAATTATATAGTCATTTTTTTAAACTAAAGTGGAATGAGGAAGAACATGTACCTAGACATAGAAATTGTGTATAGTATTATAATGGGTTTTATAACATTCTTGAACGATAATAATTAACTACTTAAAAGTCCTCTTTTACAAATAACATGTATATTAAGTGTTATAACTTATTTTAAAAGTCTTTATACAATATAAACAAGTTAAATTATCTAAGCATTTAAAACGAGCTTATTACTATTTATGAAAAACTTTCTATTTTTTAGCAGGTTACCAAATATAGAGTTAGTATAAGGCCAGAATACGTGTTATGCCGTAATTAATAGTAGAACGAAAATATGTTGAGAGGGATTATTAGAATACTCAGACTTATCAGTTTATATACATACAATATTCCAAGAATAAAATAAATCACGAGAAACAGTTAAAATCAGTGAAAAATAAATAAATATCAGTCAACTTATTTTCACGTCCATTATTTATGTAGTATCCATGAAGTCGGAGTAGATCTTTCAGCTTTCGTTCTTATTTCATTTCTGGACACGAGGTACGGATTTCCGTCCTTTCAGTAAGGACTTCCTTTCTATGCATGATTAGGATTTCCCGTCTTCAGCTAAATGTTTTCCCCAGTATACGTTTAAGTTTATCAGTAATCATATTAATAACTAAATAAATTGCCTGAGCATTATATACAAGCACGACCAGTTTATGTACTAGTTACGGAGGTACCGTAACCACGGCACTAGAGGCACCGGTGCCGTGACTCACATGCAGGAGAGTGATATCCTGCATCGTCCCACTCAGCTCAGCTTGGCCATTTTATCAGTATTATTAGTGGGGCGTATGGATGCATCCTAGGCTTATATGTGTTACAAGTTATCAGGGTGAATGTGGTGTGTGCTCTACATCCTTCACATTGGAGCTGATCCCTCCACCCAGCACAGTTATTTAGAGGTCACCCCTCTATAGCATGACGAGGTCACCCCTCCAGTTATTCATGCACGGTTGTTACAGCACGTGACCTATATAAGCTCTGGCAAATAAAATACAGTAAATGCATGTTTTCAGAATTAATAGTTATATTTCAGTATCAGTATATATGAACCAGGTTTCTCAGATTTTATGCAGAGTTCTACCACATGTTACATATCAGTCAACAGCTTCAGTAATTTATCGCCTGTTTCATTCAGTATATTCTTATCATGCTTTATATCCGTTCACTGAGCGTTATGCTCAGCCGTAGTTTCCTTTTATGTTCTAACGGCAGGTACACCAGGACGCTCTTAGGATTTCTGAGAGCATGTGCATTTGGGTGGAAGCTATCCAGACTTCTTACTTTATGTACTTACATTTTCTGCTTATTTGGACATTGTTTAGTCCTTTCCTTCAGTATTTTACTTTTTATGTTTTGGGCTTATGTTTGGATTGCCGATGTTTGATTCCGATATTTCCTTTATGGTCAGTTAATGTTTTAGGACATTTACCTTATGCCTTGATGACACGCCATAAATACACGTAACGGTCCACTTATCCAAGTGGGGTGTTACAATTATGGTATCAGAGCGCAAGGTTCGACCTGTAGGCTCTAAAACTTGACCTGTGACTAGTGGGTAGTCACCAGGAACTTCACAGATTTTGGCGCTGTTACCTTTCATGTTCCTCATGAAATTTTCAGTCAATTGTTTTCATTTATCAGTCAGTTTTCTTAAAGTTTTTGACTAAGTAAAAGGTTGGGACAAGACTGGCCATATTTAGTCGCATGTGATTTTTGCGAATTTCGTTTTGGTGAACCGACCCAAGGCGTTCACCCTTGCCGTTCAGATTTTGTATTGATGGACCGACCATAGGCGTTCATCCTTATTCATGTCAGATTCATGTTATCAGTCGTTGTTATTTGGTGAACCGACTCATATGCGTTCACCATTTCTCAGGTCAAATTTCATGCTTTCAGTCGAATGTTGTTTTGTGAACCGAGCCATAGACATTCACCTTTGCTCATATCATGACCGTTTATAATATTTCTGACAAGTGTGGATTGGACTACAACCAACCATATTTAGTCCCAGATTGTAAATTCTATACATGACAGTTCTCATAAGATTTTGACAAGTATGGATCAAACCAGAATCGCCCATACTTAGTCACATGTTTTCTTTTGAAAATCTGCGAATTAAACAATAACCATCCGCATCAGTTGATGTTAAACCTCAGTTGATTATATCCTCATGTTCTTTGTAACAATCCAGTTTTCAATCTCACGTTAATGTCGTTTTCATGATGATTCAGTTTCATGTCTCTTTATGAAGATTAAGCTATCAGCAGGGTGATGTTGTATTCATGCTAATACACGGAAGGATTTCAGTGAGATCCTGTTACATGATAAATCATTTTGGTCTTCATCAATCATGTCTTCATGCTAATCATTGTTGGAATTCGGTTTAATCATATTCTTTAAACCTCTAAACAACCAGCATTAAGTCTGCGCAATAATCGTCGGCCTATCATGTTACTCGTTTCAGTTCAGTTGCTACCATTTAAATCAAATTATTTCTTGTGATCATACAAGATGGATGACACCAGTATCAATCACCACATAAATTTCCACTAGTGTCATGGACATTTTTCATGTGTACTCTACGTACAGTGTCTCAGATATGCTCCATGTGTAGTATTCTTTTTGTATTCCATGTACCGTAGTTAGGTGTACTCCATGTACCCTACTCCATGGATATTGCTAATCGATTCTCAATCACCTAAGGCGTTTCCACTTGTCGATATTCTACCAGATGTTGATGCTGCTCATGAGTTGAAGATTTTACCAGATACTGATGTTGCTCGTGAGTTGAAGATTTTACCAGATGATGATGCTGCTAACACTTTGAAGACCTCACAAATGCTGATGCTGCTGATACTTTGGAGATCTCTTAAGATGCTGATGTCGTTCATACTATGAATACTCTGCAGAACAAGGACGAAAACTATAAATTTGAAATTTTTGACAAGAATAAATTTCAACCATCAGACACTACCATTCCACTCCATACTTTTACCTTCTCAGTTAGATGTCACACTTCACTCAGCTAACTTTCATTCAGAGGAGTGGGCACCAGGTACCCAGTCGGCCACTCAGCAGAATAGTTATAGAAATTCCAGACGTAATAATGACCGTCATGAAACTGACAGACAAAGCAGAAATGACAATCACCATGCTTATATTTATCAGTCAGTAACCATCGGAACTCCGGGATGAAAGTGACCAAAAATACAGAGGTCAGTGGTCTAACTGGTCCGCCAATCTTAGCAGTTATCAGAAACTTTTAACCTTATTCAAAGCCACCTACTAAAACATGTGTCAAGACATCAGTCAAGACACAAGTTTCAAGTACCATAACGGAAGACACATGTCAGGATACCAATCATGATACATGTCATACGAATATCCTCTTAATTCAAGGGTCAAAACTCATAGCTTCAGTAAATTTTTTTGATTAACCAGTCTCTCAAAAATTCAGGATACCCTCCAAGGGGGTATAGCCGTGCTGGCATGCCACACGTTAAACGAATAATTAAAAACTCAGTTACCACTACTAGAGTATTATTCAGATTAAACACGCAGAGTTCATTCAGTGAGATTTCAATCGAGCACATTCAACAAGATCCGCTATGCTTGTTCAATTATTCATATGTCAGCTTTATCTAAATCAGACACTATCTACCTTCCAGCCGGAAAAGACTCCACAGTACAAACTGTATTTTGAAGGATTTTCGTTTAGTTAACGACGAGATCTGTCTTAATGGATCTCAAATATATTCATTATATTTCCAGCCAGAAAAATCAGTACAAATCATTCTGCTTTATAAGAACGTGACTTCTAAGTCCATAGCTACGAAGACTTTTGACTATGAGTTATAATTTTCTTCTGAAATTCTTTAAATTCATGATCATCAGATTTTTCTAGAGTTTTCAGATATCATTCCCGAAAGCTTTTCAAAAAAAAAAATTATTTCTAACCACGACATAGAGGTTAACATCAAACTTGTTCAAGAACAGAAACTACTTTCAGAAATTTTCATCGGAGGGCTTCGGCGAAATTAAAAGAGTTACAACAGTTGCTGCAAGAATTACCGACACGAGGCTTTATTCGCCCTAGCGCACCACCAGGAAGTGCATCGTTTCCGTCTATCAAGAAGAAGGCTGGTAACATGAGATCATATATCGATCACTGAAAATTTTACAAGATCACTATTCATAATTGATGTTCGTCTCATGTATGGAAGGTTTCTCTGATCTGCTATGATGTCTTAAACATTTCCAGAACAATTCCTGATTATGCCACCAGCAATGGTGAGAGAAAGAACATGAGAATTTTTTTCAGACTGCTGTGCACACGTTATAGTCTCCCTAATACTCCAGCTATAGTATGAAATTATGAATAATTTTTTTTCCATGGGTTCTCAAACAAAATCGTCAGTATATTCATTGATAACATTCTGATCTGCTAAATTCTAAGAGAAGTACATGAGAATCATCTTTTCACGATCCTGCAGATTCTCCGATAGGAGGAAATTATATAAGCAGCTTTCCAAATGTGAATTTCAGTTGAACGAAGTGGCATTTCTGAACCACCCTATTTCAGCAGAAAGAAATTTCAGACAATCCTGCGAAGGTGAAGGCCATCACCTGATGGTCCCGACCGACGCTTGTGAACGAAGTACGAAAATTTTCTAGAACTCATTTGACTGCTACCGCAGAAATTGCTGACACTTCTCACTAAAAATTCTTCCATGACTATCCAACCAGATTTTCACCAGAATACCCCATAATCCCAGGTAGAATTTTGATAGAAACAGTATAACACGTTGAGGCAGCTATGTTCATATCTAAATGCCTGCCATTCCAGCAGGTTTAAGATAGAACGCCGTCATGCTATCAAGTTATTACTACCAGTAGAAATTCTGGACCGAAAGCCGACAAGACTCCATGGAGATTGTTATCAGTTTACCACACACTTACCACACACTCAGAAAAAGTATAATACTATTTAAGTCATTGTCGACCATGTAATCAACCTACGCGTTTCCTTTCATCCGGAAAGATTACGCAATAGCGGACCTCTAGAAAATTCAACAGTAAATCGTATGATTTCGAGGCATTCCATCGATCATCATATTAGACAGAATTCCTGTTCACAATCACGTGTATGTTTACGTTCACCTTACGTTCACGTTTATTTTCACTTTCACATTTACGTCTCATTCACAGTATGATGTTGTTTCAGTTCATGTTTATGATATCTCATGATTTAAATTCACGATTCGTGTTCATGACATTGTTCACGATCAAATTCGTGTTCTGTCTCATGATACACATTTCACAGTGTATTACCAATTCGGTTACATGAAGCTTAAGGAACCAGACTCAAGTTAGCAGAGCTTCTCCATACGTAGGCAGACATTTCACGTCTCAGGCCGTATCGTTTAGCATTCTTTCCTCAGTCAGCATATGTTCATGATATTTCCTAGCATCACGTTCACAGAATGTTTCATGTATTGTCGTGCACAATATATTCCATGCCCAGCATTCCTCATATAATCGTGAACCACGTTCACAATTGCTCACGTATCACGTTCACGATCGTTCACGTGGTTCGTCCTTATATGTTTCAGCAGCTTACTCAGAGATATAAATGTTATCTTTCAGGATACTTGTACGTATCGCTTCATGTATCTTGCATGCTATGGCGTCTCATTCTATCAGATTCAGAAAACCCATCTTAAGTATGGAACCAGAAACTATTTCAGCACCATCAGGACAGGGTCATCAGGACCAAGATGTTCATTATGTTTAGATCTTTGAAGGAATCGTTTCGAGCGGGAGGCCATTCGAAACAGAGGAGTCCGTCCGGACCTCTCATCACTTTTCCTTCAATAAATCCAGTTAAGTTCTTTCAGTCAGGTTACGTCTAGGTCCTCTTCAGCCACGTCATGCCACATGTTCACTTCAGTCATGTCATGTTTATACCTTTTAGAAACATTATGTCTTAATTAGAAGACGAATTATACTTTCAGCTCATAAGCCTTTCAGCTTTCATGTTCTTTCAGCCTATGTGTGTTCTTTCGGCTTATACGCCTTTTAGCTTATGTAGACTTTCAGCTTTTCCAAGCTTCACCAGCTTATTTACCGTGAATTCAAGGACGAATTTTTCCTTTTAGAGAGGAAGAGTTGTAAAACCCGGGATAGTCGTATCTTTAATTCGAGGACGAATTATTCTTTTAGAGAGGAAGAGTTGTAAAACCCAAAAATATGATTTGTATTTTATCGTTTTATATATGACCTAAAGTTTAAACAATAAGCATTTGGTATTAAAACTTTCCGTCGATTCGATGGTCGAGCTGATAATCAACATTTTTTTAAAGCTCTTATGACTTATAATTAAGTAAGAACGTAAATTAACATTAATCATCACATGTCATATGTTCTTGCTCAAATCTCGGCAAATTGATTTGCTAAGAATAAATCACAATTGACTTGCTAAGAATAAAAACGCTTCTTGTTTAAAGCTTGGTCAAATAAATTATTAAACATCTGACTTTATCAACCCAAAACATGTTCCAGGCCCCATGAACCATCACCATTTATACACTTGATCATCCATGTTATAATATTTCCTCCTAAATCCCACCGTGAGTATCAATATCATTGGCAAATTTCATCTTACGTTAAGCCTTTCTCAAGTTTCATAACACGTGCTCATGTTCGAATGAACTTCTTGCTTGTGAACATGTCAGTGTTACGAACCCATCTGCACGGATTATGTACTGATTTGATGTGGGCATCACGTTCGAGTTAGTGTTCAGCCCCGCGTATCATTGTCGACTAATGCGATGAGAACGAGTTCGGGTAAGAGGTTTCGGGTTTGTATTACAGTTCGTGGTAGGGCTGCGTTTGGCTGGTGTTCGTGTTCGAGTTCACGTCGACATTGCTCCTTCCAGCTTATGTTCATGTAAGTGAGTACGTATCCAAAGTCAAGCTTCAGTACTTGATCGAGCTTGGTTCGAAGTCTTGGCTCGCGATTGGTAATAGATGTTCGTGTACATCATGTTTCGAGTCCCCATTATATCTCGTTGAGTTCTTGTGTTAATGTTCATTACGGTGTTCACTCTCGTCCTTGTTTTGGTTTCGACCATTCTCGTCTAGCCAGAGGTATATTTTTAACCTTCATCAAGTACGGAATCATAATCTTCATTTGATATAGTAGCATGATCTTTATTTGAATAGCATGATATATATATATGAAAATCTTGGTCAAAGGCCACCGTTATTAATAATTGAAGAGACGTATTTTGAACTTGATGGGTGATGCTTTTCAAACATATAAAGAACTGCTTCTTCCTTTACTAACGCTTAGATTGTAGATGAGAGTCGCTTTTATAAATACAATTATATAGTCATTTTTTAAACTAAAGTGGAATGAGGAAGAACATGTACCTAGACATAGAAATTGTGTATAGTATTATAATGGGTTTTATAACATTCTTGAACGATAATAATTAACTACTTAAAAGTCCTCTTTTACAAATAACATGTATATTAAGTGTTATAACTTATTTTAAAAGTCTTTATACAATATAAACAAGTTAAATTATCTAAGCATTTAAAACGAGCTTATTACTATTTATGAAAAACTTTCTATTTTTTAGCAGGTTACCAAATATAGAGTTAGTATAAGGCCAGAATACGTGTTATGCCGTAATTAATAGTAGAACGAAAATATGTTGAGAGGGATTATTAGAATACTCAGACTTATCAGTTTATATACATACAATATTCCAAGAATAAAATAAATCACGAGAAACAGTTAAAATCAGTGAAAAATAAATAAATATCAGTCAACTTATTTTCACGTCCATTATTTATGTAGTATCCATGAAGTCGGAGTAGATCTTTCAGCTTTCGTTCTTATTTCATTTCTGGACACGAGGTACGGATTTCCGTCCTTTCAGTAAGGACTTCCTTTCTATGCATGATTAGGATTTCCCGTCTTCAGCCAAATGTTTTCCCCAGTATACGTTTAAGTTTATCAGTAATCATATTAATAACTAAATAAATTGCCTGAGCATTATATACAAGCACGACCAGTTTATGTACTAGTTACGGAGGTACCGTAACCACGGCACTAGAGGCACCGGTGCCGTGACTCACATGCAGGAGAGTGATATCCTGCATCGTCCCACTCAGCTCAGCTTGGCCATTTTATCAGTATTATTAGTGGGGCGTATGGATGCATCCTAGGCTTATATGTGTTACAAGTTATCAGGGTGAATGTGGTGTGTGCTCTACATCCTTCACATTGGAGCTGATCCCTCCACCCAGCACAGTTATTTAGAGGTCACCCCTCTATAGCATGACGAGGTCACCCCTCCAGTTATTCATGCACGGTTGTTACAACACGTGACCTATATAAGCTCTGGCAAATAAAATACAGTAAATGCATGTTTTCAGAATTAATAGTTATATTTCAGTATCAGTATATATGAACCAGGTTTCTCAGATTTTATGCAGAGTTCTACCACATGTTACATATCAGTCAACAGCTTCAGTAATTTATCGCCTGTTTCATTCAGTATATTCTTATCATGCTTTATATCCGTTCACTGAGCGTTATGCTCAGCCGTAGTTTCCTTTTATGTTCTAACGGCAGGTACACCAGGACGCTCTTAGGATTTCTGAGAGCATGTGCATTTGGGTGGAAGCTATCCAGACTTCTTACTTTATGTACTTACATTTTCTGCTTATTTGGACATTGTTTAGTCCTTTCCTTCAGTATTTTACTTTTTATGTTTTGGGCTGTAGAATATTGATAATCAATGAATCTATGAAGGGGTTTGTTAGTTTCTAGAGAGAGAAAGTTAGAGAGAGAAAGTGAGAGAAACTATGTGAATTTTATTAAGTGGAAATTAAGAAATGATAACAACCAACCCCTTTCCTTAGTGGAAAGGGGTATTTATAGTCCAAGCTAAACATTGGGCTTGGGCCGGTCCATGACAAGCCCATGGACCGGTTCTTACTTAAGTTAATAAGCAAATAATAACTAATTACTAACTACGAGCTATTACAACATAAATCATATTGTGGAGTGACCGATACTTCTAATATACGTTAAAACGTATTTCTAACAATCTCCCCCTAAGGGAGGTCACTCCACGTTACAAAGTTCTAAACCTAGCATACTATACTAAGTCTTCGTTCTTTAGCTCGTAGTCTTTTCTTCTTTTCTTTCTTTTGTTGTGAATATGTTGATTTGATCTTTTTGGCTTTGACTTGAGAGCATTGTTCTTTGGCCTTTCACGTGCGATCTTTGCCTTTCTTGTGAACTTTGCCTCCTCGTGACTTCATGTTCCACACACTTACGTCTTTTTGTTGGATTCTTGAAAGCTTCAGAGTTTGGTACAGCGGAAGACTTCATCTTGTACTTTCTTGAATTTTTTTGTTGCAAAAGACATAAGCATGTGGGAACGACTTTTACAGGTACACCGCAACACCACCGTCTTCACTGGTACACAGCAACGCCACCGTCTTCAACAGGTACTCAGCAACGCCACCGTCTTTAGCAGGTACACAGCAACGACACGAATAAAATGGCTTTGAACATTTTATTCTAATTCGGTAGCATTTTACCTCCGGTCGGTGAAGACCGTTGGACGATATTAGATATCGTACCCGTGACGGATAGTTTCAATTAAGTAACTTCCTGACAGGATTTCGCGGGTGAACCCGTTCTCTTTATTCGACCGTCCAAAGCTGACTGCGAACATAAAGAGTGAATCACTTGGATAAATTATCCTTGTGATTAAAAGCCGTCAATTCATGAAACCTGGAACAAGTGAATTTCAGTTAAGATTTTCACCATCGTTGCTTTCCAGTTGTCACGAGCTCAATTCATAAAGAACCTTGCACGTTACCTACCAAGTGCTGTTTGATGTTGACACTAGAAGGATTTCCACTCGTCACTGTGGTCAATAAAGAGTCACTCTGAGTGTTCTGGCAAGATCATATGATAATGCGAAGAGGCCTGGAACGAGTTTAAGTTCAATTAAGAATTAAACCACTGTTACCTTCCAGTTTTTCACAAGATTGGTTCTAAAAGAACCGCACGTGTAACCTACCATGAGCTTGTTTGATGTTGGCTCAAGCAGGATTTCCATCTTCATTGTAATACTTGCGTATTACTCGGATGTTCTGGCAATATTACAAGAATATTGCGTAGGACTCATGAAAATCTCTTACTTTTCACAGTGTGTGAGAAAGCAAGGAATAAATGGAAAGTGTCCTAATGAGACTTTTGATGATCTCTTGGCTCTAGACTCGATTGTGCGTTTTGATTTAGTGAGCGATGGCTGGAGAGGAGTGCCACCTTTTCAATACCAGTTTATTCGGAGTGAATAAACCAATAGATAACGTGTTGATCTCCGTGTGATTAAAACAAATACCTTTTGAGAGATATTTGAGTTAGCTGGGGAAGGGTTGTGCATTGCATCACTGGGTCCATGACGTCTTTCTTCAATACCGAGAATCATTAGCAAAAATGACCTCAATAGCATATGTATTGACCCGGTTTCTGCCTAAAGTTGTAAGGAGGGCTTCTTTCTTTACACCCTTTATCTTTACATTTCTTTTTCATTCTTCAACCCCTTCAATGCTTACCAATACGTCATCACTAGCACCTTGTTGTGATTGTTCCAGTGCTAGCTTAAGTACTTGGTCGGCATTCAGCTACGTTCACATTCTTTCTCCATCTTTCCTAGGACTTCTAATTCTATCTAGGGAATTGTCCTTGGGAAGATTCCATCGGCTCTGATGAATCATTGGACTAAACCTATTCCTACCACCCTTTTGTCACCACATCCGTCGTGAATTAAGCGTGTTTTGGGAAGGAATTGCCACCATGAAAAATCATTGAAAAATCACCTAAAGTACTTGTGATATTGAAATCAAAAGTTTTGTACCTTAGGTGTTTTGTTCATCAAAAACGCTCCCCCTTAACACGTGCTTTACACATATTAAGTTGGATAATCTTTAAGTCTTTTTCATCTTTTAGCCAAGTATCACTTACGTCTCCTTAATCCCATTTTCTCCCCTTATCCAAAATGTTAACCATTAATATTTGGGATATTGAATGGATTAACCGGTCTTTGGGTAAAAATGAAATCGATGTTTTGGCCATAGAACAAGTTATTGCTCCCCCTTAAGTTAATAAGGGATAGTTGTAGTGCTTTGGTATGACATATTTTGAAAGATTTAGAATCTCGTGAGAAATTCTTGAAAAATTATCATACCTTAACACTACACCAAGCCATTCAAGCACATTATTCACAAATTTACATATTCACAATTGAAAACCAATATAAAGTGACCTGAGATGTACGACCCATCAGATGGATCGTTGCAGTAGCTTGTGGTGCACTAAATACGGTCTTCCACCCACGAATCTTTCCAAGCTCCTCATCAATCTACGTTCACGGAGCTTTTGATCGATCTTTTTGATCACATACTTTGCCATCTGCCGGTAACCCGGATGCCAATCCTCCGTCATCTCTGGCAAAGTCCCACCCGAGTTCAGATGCTCCAACTTATCTCTGACTTGTATAAGAGTTCCATCACTATACTTGTGAAGCTCACCCACCCTCATAAACTTCATCAAACCTCGACTGTTCAAGTAGAAAATGCCGGAATTCGGGACAGAAATGCCGGTATAGGGACATCTTTCTACATGTTGAGGTAGCACTTGATTCACAGGACGGGTTAAGTTGAGCCTCCTCTGATAGCTTTCGACTCCCAACTGAAGATCCTCAACTCGTGACTTGATGACAACGCTTCGTGTGAACATACGAAGTGCTGTATTCAAAGCAATCAGGTCTTCACGAGGAATGTGAGTAAGTTGATCTCGGGTCATTAGAAGCAGCATATCTTCAATATCCTCAAGGCGAATGATGGAAAAATCTCCTTGCTGGATTTTATATTCCCTGTCATCCTCCCTTTTCAAGCGAATCTCCGTCACATGATAGTAGCCGTTCTTGGCTTCAGTTTTCATTCCTAAGATGCTGGAGATACGGATGTCGGATCTAACATTGCTTCCAGAATTGACCATGCAGCAAACCCTGTACGCCCTTCGGACTCGTTCGTCCCAATGAGATGCACCTATGACAGCATACATATCATAATTACGATTCATTTTTGGGACCCAGAGTCGATTTACCTTTTCCTCGATGAAGGGTATTGTCCCCCAGTTGGCAGCTTTCAGCAAAGTCAGGGATGTTGCATACTTTGATGACCCCTTCATAAGATACTCAAGATCATTGGTGACGAAGAAGTCAAGAGTGATCTGATTATCTTGAGCAGGATCCATTGGAGGTGGAGCTCTTTCTGATTCATGAAGTCCTGGCCGTTGAACGGTTTTCAAAGCCTTTATGATCTCATCGGCATAGTACTCGAGCTCCATTCGGGGTAATCGGGTTTTGGCACGCAGTCTCTTATCTTTCATCGCTTTCTTGACCAAGGATGGAGTAACCGAAGTCTTATACTCATGAGCAAGAAATGCACATAAGTCAATCGGACTTCGGATACGCAGATACAGCACATCTTTGTCAGCATCTGTGATCGGATCATATTGAGCTGCTTCCGTGATCCAAGCTTGTGGTGGTGCAGACTCGTCTATCTCCAACGTGTCTTCCCAGGCACGAATGCTTGGTTCAGGAACCGTAGATTGTTGAACCTGTTGTTGAGGAGTGGAAGTGCGAACATCTACTGGTTCAGTTTCAGGCATTTCAGCAGTGTCTTGAACTGGAGAGTGTTGTGCAGCTTCGGGTTCCGTCACTGATTCTGCAATCACAGGAGGAACAACAGCAGAACTAATGGGGTTAGTGGTAATAGGTAAAGATACAGCGACAGAGATACCAGGAACCGATGACGCTGTAGTGGCATTCACATCATGGCGCCACTTAGTTCGTCTTGATTCTGAGGATGTCGACTTGTCCTTCTGTCCTGCATCTTTTGTGGACTTGGTTCCAGTAGCAGTCTTCTTGGAGCTGGTAACCTTGTCTCCCTCTTTCGGCTGTTCACCCCCATCATCATCCTGATTGTCATCCCCGTTATTATCCCTAACACTCTCCTGATTCTCATCACCACCATCATCGCCATCATCATCATCCTCATCCTCGTCATCATCCTCATCATCCTCATCATCATCACCACCTTCGTCATCGTCTTTCTCCTTTTCACCTTCTTCTTCTTCTTCTTCCTCTTCTTCACCCGTACCCTCTTCTTCACTCTCTTCCCTTTCTTCCTCAGGTAAGATGTGATATGGTACCACACTTCCAAACATTTTGAATAATCTATCATCCTCCATGATAGCATCATTCAGGGATTTATATAGAGCCCGTTGAATCCTCGACTTGTTATACGACCCAAGTTCCACCATTCGAGCCTTAAGGATCTTCTTCAATTCAAAATCCGTCAGGTCATAAGCAATCTTATAGGCGGCTTCTGAAGGGTTGGATGATTTGACCATCAAGTTGTCAGCAGCAAGTGTCTTCAACTCGTCACGAAGCTTAGGCATTAAGGATTCAACGGATTCTTGCACTCTTTCTTTCACAGATGCTTCAAGTGCTTCTTTTTGTTCCTTATATTTATCCCTCATCGCTTGAAGTCTGGTAATGCGTGCAGCATGCTTATCAGCCTCAGCCTGCTTAACTCGAGCAAGTTCCTCTGCATGAGCTTTGCGTGTAGCTTCCATGTCTGCAGAGAACTTGGCAATCAACTCTTCTTGAGCTTTCTGAGATACTTCTTCCCTTTGAGCTCGTCTTTGCAACTCTTGGCGAAGTTCATCCATTTCGCGTTTGTGATTGTCAAGCATTTCGGCCATCACTAATGCAGCCATTGCAGATGTTGCAGAGCTGCTCTGGGTTGACTGAATAGGCTCGGTTGTTACTGCTGTACTAAGGATGGGGATTGTGGGTGGTGGAAGAAATGGTGTGGAAGCCGGTCGGGTTGGTCGGGTTGTTAAGGGTTGGATTGGTGGAGGTAGAGTTGCCAAGGGTTGAATTGTCACCATGATTGTAGGAGCAGCAGGTTCCTTTTCCACACTTGTTGAAATAGGGATTGATGGCTCCTTCGAAGTGGAATAGTTTTCAGGTGACCCAAACTCATCAACATCATGCGGTTCCTCGTACTCATCCTCGATATCTACCCTCGCACCTGAACCACTACCGCCTGTATCTTTCCTACTCCTTTTAATAGCAATCTTCATCATTTGTTGCTCGGATTTGTCAAGAGTAGGATCAACAATATTTTCTTCATCACGTAGACGCATCAAATCCTTACCCTTTCCTTTCTTACCCTCTGACTTCTTCTTCTTTGGTTCGGGTTCAGGTAACGCAGCTGGTTGTTTGCGTTTGCCTTTACTCTTAACCGTTGTCAATGAGTCTTCTCCAGTTTGAAGGTTTGCTTTTAGCCTTTGGATTTCTAGCTGCAGTAGCTTGTAATCAGCAGAACCTTTGATTTTGTCTGACAGAAGGTAATCAGGAACAGGACCCGGAATCACACCAGTAGACGGTCCTTCATGCCTCAGATCTACAGTATCATCAGCTTCTTCAGTGTGATAGCGACCTCCTGCACGCCTATCAATAGTAGTATCAAGCTTCATAAAATAATTTATGATGAGCTTAATAAACCGAGGATAAGGAAAGAAGTTTGTCTTCAGCTTCTTGTTGTGGAAGAGTTGAAAGGTGAATTCTTCCCATATCAACAAAGCATAATCTGAATTCGCAGCTTTGTACATGCCATAGAAGAGGTTCATTATCGGACTGCGCAAAGCATCATGGCCACTCGTCTTTGGTGTAAGACATTTACTGAGAATACCCATCAATGCTCTCCAAGGTTGTCCCACCTTAGCAGTTGTAAACTCAGATGCAACTCGTATTTCCGGACATCCAAGTGCATCAAATAACTCCGCGAGTTCATCTTTAGTAGGATCCCTTGAGAAAGACATGCCCTTGGGTGTATCCCGTATACCAAGCATCTTACGGAAGTCTGAAACGGTGAGTGTCTGCTGCTTGTTGTCGATGGTGAAGGTGATCTTGTTCGAAGTGAAATCCTTGGTTGCCCAAAATTCAAACATATACTCATAAGGCACCGAGGCTGTACTCCTAAGGGCGTTCTTGAAATGGGAGTTATCAAGAATGGCTATGGCGACCTTAAAACCATGGTGAGTGGATTTAGAAACTTGCTTTAGCCTATAGTTGTTGGGTATAAACTTAAGGGTTCGAGCTTTAGCAATATCGGCTTCCCTAGATTCTTGGATAGCTTGTACTGTTGGATTAGTCATTTTATCTGCTTAAGATAAGACATGAAAGGTTGATGCACAAAAACAGATAGATATATATCATTCTTACTTCTAAGCATAACACATTTCATAAGATAAAACAACAAGTACATAGATAGCATGCAAACAATAACAATCAAACAACTCATCCGGAACTTTTCCTCATTCGGAACATTTTCATCCGGAACATTCTTCATTCGGAACTTCTTCTCATTCGGAACTTCTTCATCCGGAAGTTCTTCGTTCGGAACTTCCTTCATCCGGAAGTTCTTCATTCGGAACTTCCTTCATCCGGAAGTTCTTCATTCGGAACTTCCTTCATCCGGAAGTTCTTCATTCGGAACTTCCTTCATCCGGAAGTTCTTCATTCGGAACTTCCTTCATCCGGAAGTTCTTCATTCGGAACTTCCTTCATCCAGAAGTTCTTCATTCGGAACTTCCTTCATTCGGAAGTTCTTCATTCGGAACTTCCTTCATTCGGAAGTTCTTCATTCGGAACTTCCTTCATTCGGAAGTTCTTCATTCGGAACTTCCTTCATTCGGAAGTTCTTCATTCGGAACTTCCTCATTCGGAAGTCCTTCATTCGGAAATTCCTCATTCGGAAGTTTTTCAGAAGAAATCCTTCATTCGGAAGTTTTCAGCCACGTTCATCCGGAACTTTTACAAACTCAACTCAGATGATTAATTTAGCGCGTTTGTGAGTTTCTAAGGCAAACTAAGGCAATATAAACATCATTTAACCTATTCCGAGCAAATCCCACCATAAATCCCTAATCAATTTAGCCTAATTTAATCAAAAACCCTAAGTGGATTGAACTGAGTAATTGAGCATGTTTAATCAGAATTATATGATAAGAAATGTGGATTAGAAGATAACAAATTGATGTATATACCTTAATTAAACGAAGAAACCGGATCTTAATGGATGAAACGAGAGATTTGATTGTTTAGAGCGTGTGTGTATGTTTATGCAACAATGGCGGCAAGTGATCAAATAAACAGTGAATGGAAATAGTAGTGAGAGGCGGGTTGATTTATTTTTGACTTAGGTCAAATTTTGCCTACTTTCATTAAATACTACCTTTAGTCCCTCCAATTTCACTCCCTATCCTTTTTTGTTGCTAACTTTTTTAATTCACTTAAACCTTGTTTAACTTACACACAATCTTAGCAAACGCATCCTATTTAGCATATCCCCAAAATCTAAAAGCAATGCCTATCACTTAGAACGAACACTAGTCGTTTTCTAAAGCAAAACCACTCAATTACCATGTAGCCCTTAATTTTCACAATCACTTTTGAAAATCAATTTTAATGACGAAGATGATTTTACTATTTTCTCCCCCTTAAACAATGACCCGTTTTCTATTTAAAGAGCTGTAGTCATTGTTTAAAGAGTCAAATAGTGATGAAAGCATTTCCAATTTCTCTTGAAAAATTTTGATTCGTGGTTTTAATAAGATTTCTCTTATTTTAACAAATTAATGCACTGAGACGTACACAAATTCGTGTCAGACCAAGTTATAAAGTAAACTTGATCCCTTTGCATGATTTGGCTTGTAAATCACGCCCGAGAAAATTAATTCCCGTTCTGAGCCAACGTTTTCCAAGGAAATACGTGACTTTAATATGAAAACCGGGTTGCAGTCTGAAATAACTACAAGCCATAATGGGCATGTTTTTAAAAATGTACAACTTTTATACGGACTCTATTTATGGCACCGTGTCAATATTGATCGACATTTCTAAGGCCGTAAATATTACCGTACTAAAAGACATGCCCGTTTTAAAACGAAAAATATTTTTGGTTTTTCTTAATTTTATAATTTTTATGGTTTTTCTAGGTTTTATATTTTTTATGGTTTTTCTTGGTTTTATATTTTTTATGGTTTTTCTTGGTTTTATATTTTTGTATTTTCTTTTGTGGTTTATATATTTACGATAATATACATGATCACAACCAAAGGATACTCTGAATAGTTTACCACGACTATTCAGCTGATTCTTCTGCCAACTCTTTGAGAGTCGCTGGAGTGAATGATTTCATGCCAAGCTTGTCGATCAAAAACTCGATTCGTCCTCGATCTAAGGCTTTGGTGAACATATCCGCCAGCTGATACTCAGTAGTGACAAAATACAGCTCGATCACTCCGTTCTCCACCTGCTCCTTAATGAAATGGTAGCGAATGTCTATGTGCTTGGCCCGGGAGTGTTGAACATAGTTGCAGCAAAGGGCAATGGCGCTCTTGTTGTCACAATACATCGGGATTTTGTTAAATCCAAGACCGTAGTCAGTTAATTGTGATCTCATCCAAAGGACTTGAGCACAACAACCGGACATGGCGATGTATTCAGCCTCCGTGCTTGATATTGCAGCGCTTTTCTGCCTTTTTGAAGACCAACTGATCAATCTATCTCCAAGGAGTTGCACAGATCCAGAAGTGCTACGCCTCGTATCTTGACATCCAGCATGATCAGCATCTGCGTATGATATTAAAGCAATCGAGGAATCTTTCGGATACCATAGACCACGATGAAGTGTTCCTTTTAGATACCGAAAGATCCTTTTAACTACATGTAAGTGCTTTTCGGTAGGCCGAGCCTGATACCGGGCACACATGCATACAGCAAATTGCAAATCAGGCCTGCTAGCAGTCAGATAGAGAAGGGTGCCGATCATTCCACGGTAAAGTTTCGGATCGACAATAATCCCATCCCTATCTTCATCTAACTTGGTTTTCTCAACCATTGGAGTGTCTACGGGGTCACAATTCTCAAAGTTATATTTCTTAAGAGATTCTAGAGCATATTTGGATTGATTAATAAAGATGCCTCTGGGATTCTGAGAAATCTGTAATCCTAAGAAAAATGATATTTTTCCCATCATCGACATCTGAAAGCGTGTGGACATTATCTTCTCAAATTGTTTAGACAATTCTATGTTAGTGGCAGCAAAAATTATATCATTAACATAAATTTGTACCAGAAGCATGTCGTTGCCGTCCTTGAGAGTGAAAAGAGTGGGGTCCACTTTGCCTTTGGAGAAGCCTTCCGACATGAGATATGTTGACAGGAGATCATACCACGCGCGTGGAGCTTGTTTCAACCCATAGAGAGCCTTCTTAAGCTTGTACACATGGTTAGGAGACTCCGTACTCACGAACCCATCCGGTTGACTAACATAAACCTCTTCCCTTAGTTCACCGTTCAAAAATGCCGTCTTCACATCCATTTGATAGACGATCATGTTCATATGAGCAGCAAACGCAAGGAATAGTCTAATCGCCTCCAATCTAGCCACAGGAGCAAAAGATTCCTCAAAATCTATACCCAAGGCTTGTTTATATCCTCTAGCGACCAATCTTGCTTTATTCTTCAATACCGAACCCATCTCATCAAGTTTAACCTTATAAACCCATAACAAAGTAAGGATGTTAACCTTGTCAGGGCGAGGAACCAATTCCCATACTTCAAGTCGTTTGAATTCATTGAGTTCCTCCTGCATAGCTTCGATCCAAGATGATTGGGTCATAGCCTGCTGCCAATTTTTGGGTTCAACTTCAGAGAGAAATGCATCAAAGTAACAATATAGTGCACTCTCTTGTAGTTGATGGCGTGTAGAGACTGGTCGATCTAGATCTCCAATAACATTCCTAATTGGGTGATCTTTTGTCCATTTAGTGCTATGGTTTTCAATCCTAGGTGGTCTGGAGTGAACAATAGATGGAGCTTCTTCTGAGGTAGAGGCGGCTGAAGGGTTTTCAGGGATCGCTACACCAAAGAAAGGAAGCTCTTGCAAGTGAGCATATTCCAAGTCGTGATCAGTAGAATCCTCTTCTACATCATTAGGCACAAGTAGGGGTGATGATTCAGGTGTAGTTTGAGAATCACTTGGTGAAGGTGCATCCGGTTCAATGTGAATTGTAGATGCGTTAGATAAAGGTTCATTAACTTGAGCAACCACTTCAGGTATTGGAGCAATTACTACAGGTGCTGGAACTTCATCAGTCGGGGGATCGAAGAATTCATCAAACAACGGTTGAAACAGTTTATCCCACTCGGGCCTTGATGGTGGTAAAAATGATGTAGAAGTAGGATTGTTGGGAACTAATCCGGAACTTATAGCACCGGGTCCCATCTCATGAAGCGCGGGTTCAGAGCTGTGTTGCTCAGAAGCCATCGCTGTCAGCTCGTCGAAATCTGCGTCCATAGTTTCTACAATCTTGCCAAGACGACGGTTATAGATTCGGTATGCTCTTTTGGACGGTGAGTAACCAATGAAAATACCTATATCGGCTTTTGGTTGAAGCTTACCCAAGTTCTCACTATTGATGTTTGGATAACACAGAGCACCAAACACATGGAAAAATGAAACATCGGGTTTGCGGTCATGTAGAAGCTCATAAGGTGTTTTTCCATGGCGTTTCCGAATGATAGAACGGTTTTGGGTGAAACATGCAGTAGAAATAGCCTCTGCCCACAAGAACAATGGAGCGTTCGCATAAATAAGCATGGTCCTAGCAGCTTCCATAAGTGTACGATTTCGTCTTTCAACGACACCGTTTTGTTGTGGAGTGCGTGCAGCGGATGTTTCATGTGATATACCAACTCCTTCATAATAATCACGAAGAGTCTGGTTGACGAACTCTGTACCATTGTCTGTACGAATACGGCGGACAGTGGTATTCAAACGTACCTGAATGAACTTCAGAAAAGTGATGATAGCCTTCGGAGCTTCATCCTTTGTACGTAGAAATCTAACCCATGTAAACCTTGAGAAATCATCCACAATGACGAGAATGAATTTCTTACCGCTCACACTTTCAGTTCTCATCGGTCCACAAAGATCCATATGCAAAAGATGAAGTTTTTCTTGATTAGTGTCTTCAGCTTTGGGTTTGTAAGATTTCTTGGTGCTTTTCCCCCTTGAACACGCGGAACATAAATGATCCTTGTGAAATTTAAGCTTGGGAAGACCACGAACTAACTCGTTTTTAGCCAGATGATTAATGGCATCAAAATTAAGATGAGATAATCTTCGATGCCATAACCATGACTTGGTCTTCGAAGCTTTAGAGAGAAGACATACTGGAGAAGCGGCCATCATGTCTTGTAAGGACAAAGTGTAAAGATTTGCACCACGAGATCCCTTCAACAAATCTTTTCCTTCCAAGTTGCGGATGAAACAAGTGTGTTGTCGAAAAGCAACCTCAAGGTTGGAATCACAAAACTGTCCTACTGAGAATAAGTTATGACCAAGACCTTCAACATAGTATACCCTAGAAATCGTCACGTTTCCAATCTGATATTCACCATATCCCATAATCTTTGCTATATGATCATTCCCAAATTTAACCGTACCAAGAAACTTGCTGACGAAATTTCGGAGCATCGAGCGATTTCCGGTCATATGTTTTGAACAACCGGAGTCCAAATACCACAGGATGATTTGGACCACCTGAAAATATCACCACACAAAGACAATGTAGAGGTATCGGAATCTGAGTGTTCCTTGTTATTAGCAGGTACAGATTTAATAATCTTAGATTTGCTAACTCTAGGTTTCTTAGATTTCCTAGCCTTTCTCTTCTTAATTAGTGGTGTAGATTCTAATTGGCTCAAATCCTGAGGTATTTCTACACTGATAGGCACTAAAGTGGGGGCTGACCTAATTAAAGGGCGCTGTTTCCTTACTTGAATGCGAGTGTTCCTAACTAAAGGACGCTCATACCTAACCTCAATGGATGCATTCCTAGTTAAAGGGCACATTTTACCATCGAGAGTAAAGGTCCTACCAGTGGGACGCCATTGCCAGCCAACTTGGGCACGAGTTCTACCCGTTGGCTTCCATTCAAGTCCATTCTTAATAGCATTCATTTCATTAACGTGATCAATCAGACACAAATCATGACGCTGTGAAAACATACATTCATTACAATTCCAACAATTTAAATCAGAATTCACGAATGGTTTAGGCTGCTGCACAGGCGCAGAGCTTTTAGTCTTAACATGATTCATTTTATTTAAAACTGAACTAGCATTCCTATTGTGGACTTCTACTTTCTTCTTTGTGGCACTACTAGTGGCGGGCTTGATCTTATCTTTCTTGAGTAGCGATCCTTTAGCCTTAGTAGTCGCTTTTAATCCTGTAGAAGGCAAATTGGGAACATTAGCAGCAGATTTTAAAGGTGTCTTACTTGATTGTGCCAATGACGGTTTCGCTCCTGGAGTCTTATTAAATGGAGTGACAGCAATGGGCCTGTTGTTAAGTAGTGCAGAACCTGGTGTACCTATGTATTGCAAATAAGCCAAGCAATATTGAACTCGCTTAACATATTCATGAGCCGAATAATAGTCGCTACTTAAGGGATCTAAGGCATAAAGATCGTCTACAATATCCCTAAGAAGATCGACATGCTTAATGGCATTCTTCATATAATCATCATAGGTAAGCTGGTTTCTCTTATGAAGCGGATTCTTATAAAGCACTACTTTCTTGGTTGTTGGAGCACTAGTGGACGGTGCAGAGTCGGTAGCTAAGTTATCAACAACTTCTTGTCGGGTGAGAAGAAGTGTCTCCTTTAACACAGCCAAAACCATATTTTTGTCTATGAGCAGGATGTTCAAGTCAGAGATTTCTTCGCACTTTTGGTTCAGTTGTTCAACATAATATTGTTGCTGTGTCGCATTAAAAGCGAATCGATCTTCTAGTGAACCATAAAGAGCGGCTAGTCCCTGCCTTGTCCGATCCATCTCCCCTAGAACAGTTGATAGTCTAACTTCTAAGACCTGATTTTTAGACTCTGCGGCCTCTAGTTCCATTCTTAATGTTTCCTTTGATGATATCTCTCTCTTCAATCTCATGATTTCTTCCTCTAATGTCTTAACAATTGCAATCATCTTGTCACTTGTCTCAACACCGTTTTCACAAACATTTGATATCAAAAGATTTTCATTTTGAGCTTGTTGTTTTAATTCTAAAGATATACAATGTTGTTCTAGTTGATTAAAGCGTTGAGAAAGTAAATTATAAGAATCTTGTAGCTTTAAAAACTCAGCGTTAGATTCGTGACAAGAATGATTATCTACCTCATTTACAGTTTCAGCAACATTTACAGAAATATCACAAACATCATCACAAATATCCTCACAAATATTCACAGCATCACAATTCATCATAGCGGATGTAAGCTCATTCGAATATTTAACATTTACAATAGTAAGCACATCACACGAGATTACTTCGGACAAGAATCGGTCATATTCGGTTGAAATCTTTTCCTTTTCAATTAGTTGCAGTTCGTAAGCGGTGTCCATTTCATAAAACACTTTTTGAACTTCACCAATTTCAAACTGAAGATTTTCCTTAAGAGATGCAAAACTTCTTTTTAGACTTTCGACAAACGGATTGATCTCAGTTTTAAACACCTCGTTCATGTGTTCGAAAGCCCATTCTCCGGCATTTAAGCCATTTGAAGTCGTACATTCCAAGATGACCTTGTCAAAGTTAGTAAAGTATCGGTTAATCTCTTGCAAGTTTAACCATACAGTGCTAACAGGTGGAAGATTCTTTGGAATTTCCTTAGGACCTTCCATGTTGACAAGTGTAGGAAATGTACTAGGGCTTTCTTCCTCTATCATGTAGGTTGGTGCTGTAATGAGATCTTTGTCCATATGGAAGCAAACTCTAAAATCAGTTTTAGCAAGCTCCTTATTCATTTTGAAATAATCACAATCGGGATATTTTGCTGAATTGTATGACCGATCCTCATCAACTAGAACCTTACTTGTTCGATCATTGGGAAAAACAATCGGGTCTAAAGCCAATCCTAATTGAGTTGCATTATAAAGTCTAGGACTATGTCTTAAAGCTTGTTTTGCATATCGTGGATTAGGGGGAAGGCCTTTTAGACGTGATAAGTTAAACTCTTTAAATGAAGCATCAAATAAGTGAACTAGTTGTGAAGCAGCGTATTGTCTTAACAGCAAGTAGTCTAGACTTCTAATCTTATTAGTAGCATTAATCTCCATTTCAGTCTTCTTAGATTCGAGTAATTCAAAATCAGTTTGAAGTTTTTGAAATTTAGTGACCACTAACTCCTTTTCTCTAAGTTCACTAGACAAATTTGCTCTTAGGTTTTCGATTTCTTGCAAGTGACCCATTTGTTTGTTTCTAAAGTGATCATATTCGAGATTTGTGAGAACACTAGACGAAGGCACTAATTCCAAAGTTTGTACTTTCTCATTGCTTAAGGCAAGCTCATCAGACAAATTCTTATTCTTAGCTAAGGTTTCTAAGAGTGCAGCATTCATTTGGCTAAGTAGTGTAGCAGGAACCATGACCAAATCTTGTTGAGCAGGAGTAGGCGTATGCGAACTGGGTCCCGGTTGTGATTCACTCAAAGTCTGGGAACTCACATTGATATTGCTATCATTGTTTGTCTCCTCATTTGAAAGACTCACCACCGAAGATTCATTCGAATCAGCACTCTCTTGCCCAACTTGATGTGGTTGAATACTAGCATCAGTGGCATTATCAGTGTTATTAATAAGTACCTCAGATTTCTTATCTGGCCCTAAGCTGGAAAAAGTTGCCATGAAAGCAGCCTTTGCAGTTTGAAAGTCATCACAGTCGGAATCATACGCATCAAGATCATCGGCTTGGTAAGCGGCATTCTGCGTAGTGACAACGTCTTGTTCAGCAATCCCTGGGTCAGCAAGAAATGCAAGCTCCTCTTCATCAAGTTCCCTTCCTTGCGCCTGAGCATTTACCAGATAGATCTTTTCTGCAAACCACTGTCCATCCCTTCTCCTCTTGGGTTTCTTACAATCCCTGGACATATGACCCTCTTCCTTGCAGTTGTAGCATGTGATCATTCTCAACTTGCCTGTATTAGCCCGTGGAGGATTATTGACCATTGGAGCAGGAGCAGGATTGGCGGTGCGAACATTGGTTGATGTGGAAGTTCTCCCCTGATACGGCTGAATTGGCTGAACCATTACTCTGCCATTCTCAATTGTAGCTTGTTGGCGAGAATTGGATGAATTCCTCAACTGATTGTTGGTAGGAGCTGATCCTCTGAATCCTCGTTTGCTTAAAGTTCTTGTGAGGTAAGCAGACATAGTAGTTAGCACTTCAACTGGGTCAGCTCCTTGTTGGAATACAGGAACTGGGACTTCCTCATCATCACAATAAAGTGCTTGATCTGGATAAGCTGCATAATCAGTAGAAGGAATACTCATTTGATCAGGGTAGCTTGTTGGATATGCTGCATTCTCTTGATAAGAAGAATATGATGGCTGAGCATAATGTGCAACATTTGCTGGATGAAGTTGTGAAGCATACTGTGGTGAGGGTGCATTGAACCGATATTGTTGCTGATGTGAGGTGGGTGGTTGTGGTAGAATCGAGTATTGGGGAAAGGCTGGTGTCATGTAAGGTGATTGATGATAAGCTTGATGTCCCAAGATATAGGGTGTGTTGTTGTGAGACAAGCTTGGTTGATTCGCCATCAAAGCTAAGGAATCTGGGTGCATACCACGAGGAGAACGGTGCATAATCACATGCTTCTCATGTTGCTGAAGGAAGGCATAGATTTGATCTAAATTGCACTTATGCAAATCCCGGGTTAACTTCACATCAGTAATGTACTCACCCCATTCAGCTTGAGGTAGAGTATTCAAGAATTTGGTGTTAACCTGGAATGGTGCGATCACAAGATTGTATACATTCAGATCATTCATGAGTGTGGTGAATCTGAAGTAATAATCGTGAAGTGTTTCCCCTGGGTTGTAGGTGAATCTATCAAACAAATCATACAGCTGACACTCCCTTTCTTGTTTGGTGAGAGACGTGCCTTGTAGCAACACCTTAAGACGTTCCCATAGATCCTTTGCCACCGTATACTGACTCACCATCCTATAGATGTCATGGGGAAGAGCTTGGAGAATTGTTTGAAGAGCTTTTTCATCTGCATCTGCAACAAGTTGTTGAGCTGGAGTAAGTTCTTCAAATTCTCGTGGTCTAGTCACGTTATCAACCGTAATGGTACCGTAGTCGAGTGGACCATTCAAAATCGATTTGACCATAAGCCTTCCGTATGTCGGTTTCCCCTTTAGATATTGCATCATTCGACCTTGCCATGCCTCAAACACCTCTTTAATAAGCATCGGTGGACGGCTATCAGTTCCCGTTATGATTGATATATCCGTAAGAGATGTCATCTGAGGCATTACTGAATTTGGATTCATTTTGTTTTTCTTCAAAGAAACAGAGATTATCGGTTGATCGAGCAGTGAAGTAAAGCTTGTGAATTGTGTTGTGTTTTTGTTGTATGAAACCAAGATTAAATCCTCTAAAAAATCGTCGAAAAAAACAAGCAAAATCACCCTTGATTCGGAACTTTTTGTTGATTCGGAAGTTTGATTCGGAAGATTACCTTGATTCGGAACTTTTTGTTGATTCGGAAGAATACCTTGATTCGGAACTTTCGGATTGATCCGGAACTTCTTGGTTCGGAAGTTCTTGGTTCGGAACTTTGGCTTGATCCGGAACTTCTTGACTCGGAAGTTCTTGGTTCGGAAGTTTGGCTTGATCCGGAACTTCTTGACTCGGAAGTTCTTGGTTCGGAAGTTCTTGATTCGGAACTTCTTGGTTCGGAAGTTTCTTGATTCGAAACTTCTTGACTCGGAACTCCTTGATTCGGAAGTTTCTTGACTCGGAACTTCTTGGTTCGGAAGTTTCTTGATTCGGAACTTCTTGACTCGGAACTCCTTGATTCTGACCTTCTTGATCCGGAAGTTTTGCTGAATGAACAGAAACTTTGTCCGATGAACAGTAGAACAGTAAAACTTACGATTAAGCCCAGATTTTGACCAAATAACCCAAAAAGTTTTGTGCTTTCGACTAAAATAAGTAACAACTAATACTTATCCACTAATCCCAATCACAAAAACATCAAAAACACCAAGAATCAAGATGATTTTTCTTAAATAACACTAATACAATCAAAAACTAAAAAACCACACAAATCACCACCTTAAATCACCCCATAGCTCTTGATACCAAATGTAGAATATTGATAATCAATGAATCTATGAAGGGGTTTGTTAGTTTCTAGAGAGAGAAAGTTAGAGAGAGAAAGTGAGAGAAACTATGTGAATTTTATTAAGTGGAAATTAAGAAATGATAACAACCAACCCCTTTCCTTAGTGGAAAGGGGTATTTATAGTCCAAGCTAAACATTGGGCTTGGGCCGGTCCATGACAAGCCCATGGACCGGTTCTTACTTAAGTTAATAAGCAAATAATAACTAATTACTAACTACGAGCTATTACAACATAAATCATATTGTGGAGTGACCGATACTTCTAATATACGTTAAAACGTATTTCTAACATGGGCTTATGTTTGGATTGCCGATGTTTGATTCCGGTATTTCCTTTATGGTCAGTTAATGTTTTAGGACATTTACCTTATGCCTTGATGACACGCCATAAATACACGTAACGGTCCACTTATCCAAGTGGGGTGTTACAATAACACCCCACCATGGCGGAATATGGGGCGCAACGTATGGATATCATCACAACAAACGGTGTCTCTATAGAGAAAACTAAAATGCAAATATAATGTCATAAATGGCGACACAAATGTCATGACAATATCTCAACAATGCAGGAGTCTAGGTAAGTAGGTAACAGTCCTACCACTTACCCAAGACAAACAATAAACATAAACCAAACAAACATATAGGTGACAACATGTATCACTTATAAAAAAAACATAAAGGTAAACAAAGAAGGAACGGGGATCTCCTTCTATATGCAATCCTAAGGCATCCAAGTCTAGCCACTTCTATCTTCAAGATTAACCACATTCACACCTGAAAGAGACACTAAAACACGTTAGCATAATGTTGGTGAGAGTCATAGGTTTAGACTCAAACGCCAAAACAAACCATAAGCTATGAATAATAACCAAATTCAAGCACATATGGACAATGTGATACAAACATGCATTAACAACTATTATTCAAGATTAAACAAACGAGAACAAATCCAAATCCAAGGCTCTCAGCCTTACCAAACAACATGGTCCCTTAGATGCTCACACATCTATGTACCTCCCCAAGGCCCCGCCTTGCCAACATCCCCTTGGTACCAAGTCAAAACATAAAAACAATCAAGAATCATCTAGCAGTTAATCACGTAAGTACACAAGTACATCACCAAACACAAAACATTCACATCATAAATATTAAAATCAAGACAGTGTCTCTTCCATCCCATCTGGAAGTCAAAATCATTAGTAAACATGGGACTATCAAACTCACCTGATTGACCTTCTCCAAAAGTCCGCGCACTAGCAAAAGCTAACAAACAAAAACACGTAATCAAAACATGAACCAATCACTAAGATGGCTCATCAACCTATGATGGACATCTAACCTACTCCCGTAAATACACCTCATTTATATGCTCTATGCATCCCATTACACCCCTCTATAAAGCCCTTAACTCGTTCTACTTCATAACACATCTCGTTAACATTTTACCATAAACAGTCCCAGTTTTAGGTCTCCAAACTATAAGCCAAATGCCCACCTAAACACACCCATGACCTTTGTAAAGGGAATACTTATTCCCTTACATATGTTAGCTAACTCCTCCCATTTGTCCCAACCTTAAAGCTACTGTTAAGGCCCCGATATATACATATATATACTTTTACATATCCAGAATTCACTGATTTTAAACGTATGAAAAGTTTGTTATGATTAGGGGGTCTTACCATAACCCATTTTCTTAGCCCCAACGCAGATACCTTCTACAATATATAAAACAACTCCCACGTTCGTTTGAATGTCCAATTGTACTCCTAAGTACCCCAAACAACCCAAAACTTAAAAAGAAAACAGGCTGACCCGAAAACAGTTTTGACACCCGACTGATGTAACCTGTTTTTGACCCACTTTCCGACCTCCAATTTAGTTCTCGTTTCTTGATTTAGAAAGACAACTCAATTACTTTTCCAGGGTTAGCTTGATCGCATCTTGAGTGTTCCTAGAACTCCAGATATGATATAAACAATGACATCAAAATTCTGCCCAGTTTTTAAAAACGAATTTAACCTAATTAACCTAATTAATTAACTCTAACCCCACTAATTACAAGCCCTAATTTATTTAATCATTATAACATCATTATTATAACATTAATATAGTGTTTTTAAATTAAACCCTAACCTAAATCCATCATAAGATGATTGAGAAAACATCAAAACAATTTAATTGAAAAGGGTTATGAAGGTTTTACTTTTAAATTAATGAGAGATGAAAAAAAAACCATGAAACCTTAAAAAAACTCTTTAAACCGTCGACCTTCATTCTTTTGCTCCAGGGATTTATGTTTTTTTGATCTACTAAAAACCTTATATATTTTCCAAGAATCCTAGCCCAAATACAACTCACTTACCTTTTCTTTTTTTTTTCCTTCCTTTTTTTTCCAAACCGACCTAAACCCCCTTAAAATTCGTTTTTTTTCTTTTTATTATTAATATTTGTATTAATAATATTACCTTAATTTTCCTTAATTTATTTCAGCTCCTAAAGCCTCCAAAACATCAAAACCGTAAAACTAGTCAAATTTACGCGTTTTACCGTAAAAGACGTAAAATATACAGTTTTAAAAAAAATCTCAAATTTTGAAATAAACTTTATAACTAAGTCCTAAATGACTTAAAACCATCCCGAAAAATACTCACATGCCTAAATACCTCTTCCGAGACCTCTAAACGCAAAACCCTAAATCGTAAAAATACAATTTTCTATAATACATATACGTATACTTAAAACCACCAAATAACACCATCTCATTTCATAGTCACTACATTGTGAGCTCATGAACATGAAATAACCCTTCCTCGATTTACTTATGAGTACTTAATACCCATATATGATATCCATACTAACCTCGTTCACGCAAAATAAACATGTAAACACACAAATCAAATAGTCACACATAAATTAACCTAAAAATAGGACCAAGTGACGAACCTCGAAACCACACTTATCACATCTCGTTTTTCGTCACCACCATAAACCAGAAACATATTCTTAGTATTCCGTAAATACTTAAGAATATTTTTAACAGCAATCTAGTGAAGTTCACCAGTACTCTGTTGAAATCGGCTTGTTATGTTCTGAGCGAACGCAACATCAGGACGAGTACATCTCACAACATACATAATTGATCCTATAGCCGAGGCATAAGGAACATTCTGCATGCGTTGCTTTTCAGCTGGTGAAACAGCACATTGTGACTTACTCAATTTAGAGCTTTCATGCATTGGGATAGTTCCACGCTTGGAATTCTCCATATGAAATCTTTTCAAGATTTTCTCAATGTAAGCACTTTGACATAAACCAATTAACCGTCTAGATCTATCTCGGTAGATCTTGATTCCAAGAATATATGCAGCTTCTCCTAAATCTTTCATAGCAAAACATTTTCCAAGGTAGGATTTTACCCCTTTCAACATTGGAATATTGTTCCCCATGAGCAATATGTCATCAACATATAGAATTAGGAAAGTAACATTACTCCCACTGGCTTTGTGATATACACATGGCTCATCTTGATTCTGAATGAAACCAAATTTCTTAATCTCATCATCAAACGCTTATTCCATTGCCTAGATGCTTGCTTAAGTCCATAAATGGAACGCTTGAGCTTGCATACTCGGTTAGGATATTTAGGATCGACAAAACCCTCAGGTTGCACCATATAGACTTCTTCGGAAAGATGTCCATTGAGGAAAGCGGTTTTGACATCCATTTGCCAAATCTCATAGTCATAGAACGCGGCTATGGCTATAAGAATCCTTATAGCTCTAATGTCTGCTACAAGAGAAAAGGTGTCTTCATAATCAACCCCGTAGGTTTGAGTGAAGCCCTTTGCTACAAGACGAGCTTTAAAGGTGTGTACTTTGCCATCTATGTCAGTCTTTTTCTTGAATAGCCACTTGCTACCAACGGTTCTACCGCCAGGATGAAGATCAACTAATACCCATACATCATTATCTTTCATAGATTGCATCTCCACATTCATCGCATTAAGCCATTTTTCGAATTCAGGATCCAATAATGTAGCTTTATAGTTAGCGGGTTCTCCAAGATCCCCTAACTCATGCTCCCCAGCATCGACGTATAAACACATTCAATCTGGTGCACGACGTGTCCTAGAGGACTTACGAATGGGATTGATATCACTTTGAGGTTCTTCAATTTCTTGGTCATCCTCGTCATGATCTAAGCCAGTGTCATCAGAAGGATTTGCATCTTCATCTTGAATAATTTCAAGATCTTCTATACTCCCACTTGCTTCTTGATCTAAGAGATTACTCTCAAAGAACTCAGCATTCCGAGCAACAATAACTTTGTTCTCAGGTGGGTAGTAGAAGGAATATCCCATCGTTTCCTTTGGGTATCCTTCAAAGATACACTTAATAGATATGGGTTCCAGTTTGTCAGGTTTGGTCATCGTATCACGTTTAACCAAAGCTTCACAACCCCAGACTCTTAAGTAAGAAATCTTAGGGGCTTGCCTATGCCATACTTTGTACGATGTCTTTTCAACATTCTTAGTTGGAACCATGTTGAGTATGCGTGCAACAGACTCAAGGGCATAATCCCAAAAGGACTTTGGAAGAGTAGTTTGATTCATCATGGATCGAACCATGTCTAGCAGTGTTCGATTCCTCCACTCAGACACCCCATTATGTTGAGGTGTGTAGGGAGGAGTTCGATGGGCAATAATCCCATGCTCCTTAAGATGATTCAAAAACTCTTGACTCATATATTCACCTCCACGATCAGATCGTAGTGATTTTATGGTCTTACCGAGTTGATTTTCTACTTCCTTTTGAAACACTTTAAATGTCTCAAACACTTCATGTTTATGCTTTAACAGGTAAACATAACCATACCGACTAAAGTCGTCAATAAAAGTGACAAAGTAGTTAGCTCCTTGCCTTGACACGATTCTAAATGGGCTACAAACATTAGTATGTATTAGTCTAAGTAGATCTTTAGCCCTTTCCACTTGATGTGAATAGGGTTTTCTTGCCATCTTCCCAGACATACAAGAGACACACTTTTCAAACGACTTAATGTCAGTTGAGGTGAGAAGTCCATCATGTTTCAACTTCTCCATGCGTTTCTTGCTTATGTGTCCATGACGACAATGCCACAAGAGAGTAGAGTCCAAAGTTAATTTGGCTCTTTTACTGCTAACAGCAAACATAGAACTATCATTTGTTTTAGAACAAGACATATCAATTTCATAAATACCATCCCCTCGGGGAGTAGCAATAATGTGACAATCCGTCAATTTATGGTTGATATTTTATTCTCAATATTTATTTGAAAACATTATTTTAATGTTACATTATGAACTCACTTATTTTTGGGAAGAAATTTGGATTTACGTCTTGAAGTAGCATCGACTACGTCTAAACCGGAGGATTCAACGTTACGTGCTTACGTTTACATACACCGTTTTGGTGACAGTCCGACATTTCAGAAAATAAATTTATCCGTGAATATTATTTTGGAGTTTTAAATTTGTGTTAGTTCATAAACTCACAAATCTACGAGAAGAGACTAGGACTTACGATTTTATTTTAACGTCCTTTACAACTAAACCGGAAACCTTAGGATTACGTATTTACGTTTTCGAACTCCGTTTTTGATGAGACAATTTTTATTAGATTCGTTTTGTGCCGTTGATTCATAATTTATAAAAACGTTTTTCTTAAAACGACCTGAGGGCACGCAAATCGAGGAAACTAGAATCGAGTAGTACCCGTAAATAAATGGGGATGAGACAAGTGGGACACTTGCCCCACCCCCACTATAACCATCCCACACAACACCACCACACCACATTTGGTGTCAAGTTGTAAGCTAAGCTTACACTTGTCATTCTAGCTTACAAGGTAAGCCATTCTTCCATCAAAACTAGCTACCAAAAACTACTACCTTCATTACATACATGCAAATCAACCAAAACTCTCTCTTCCTCTCTCTATAATTTCGTCCCATATCATCACCACAACACCCCATTCATACAAAATTTAACCACAAACATTTGTTATACTTAAGATATGTTAATCTCCATTTAAAGAGATGAAGATTGGTGCAAGTTTTAACATCCAAGGAGAAGTTTTCAAGGGATTCAAGGGCTGATTTTCCACAAGGTGTTTATGAAGATAGGTGATCTTGAAGATGGTCTTGTTTATTCATAAGTTTCTCCATCAAAATCCATGTCCAAATCACAACCTACATCAACTTGGTGGTATAAAGATTGTCCTCCTCATCTTTTTGTTATTTTGATTATGTAATCATGTATTTTATTTCCTATTGTATATGTATATGATGATTATATGATGATAAAAGTATTGTGTGGGGATTTGGTGTTAATAATCATGGATAAAAAGATGAAAAACTATAAGTAAAAATGGGTTAATTTTGCTTAAATTAGTAGGCTGTATAAAACAGTAAAGAATCATATGATGAACTGATAAAATGGCATAGATTAATTGATATACAGTAAGCTATGAGTCTTGTACACATGTGAGAGTTGGCCATGCAATGGAATCATTGTAATGAGTGAGATATAATCAAAACAAGTTTAAAGTACAAATCTGAGTTCACTGTTTCGGTCGATTTTTAGAAAATACTTAGAAGATGATTCAACAGAAGCTATAGAAGAGTTAAATGGAGCAAATATTATGCAGTTTATGTCATAAAAATTTGAGCTTCTATCTCCATATAGAACTCTAGATATGGCAGTTTTGGTGAAGATAAAAATAAAAATCAGATTTTGGAAATTAAAGTATAATAGTATTATATAAGCACTCAAATAAAAATAGTATAAAATGTAAATAAAAACCCACTAACTCATATAATACATTTATATAAATATGTACAATGGTAAATAAGTGGACATTTTATAAAAATGGTAACTTGTTAAGTTTTATAAGTTATAAAACTATAAACTTGATTTTTACGACTTTTTCGGCTATTACCGTAAAATTAACGTTTTTCGCCAATTAAAACTTAGACGATCAAACCCGTCTAATGTAAAGTTTTTAAAAGTCATATAATGATATATAAGTATCTAATACAAGTAAAAACCGATAAAACCCGAACTATAGGACATACGAACATTAACGAGCTAAGTAAACATATTGGACTAATAATTGGACTAAATAAGTTAAACTCTTATAAAAAGAACTTATTGGGCTTAACCCATTTGGGCCCAACTTGTAAAGTTTAAATACTGATAATATAAGTATAAAATGGATTAAAACAAGTTAAAGAACTTATAATAAGTTTATTGGATTTAAAATACGTAAATAGGTAAAACTAGTAAACTAGTATAAAAGTTATCGACACATAAACACAAAATGACTAAATGAGAATATGTAAAGCCACTTGATCATCATATATATATATATAAAATCATCATATGTATACATAATTGTTATTTTTATAAAGTCATTGGACAAGAGTCTAAGACGAGTATTATTTGTCTAGGTTTCCGTGATTGAAGCACGTACCGTACGTCCGAATTGCCGATAACCGCCTTCCCACATCAACGTGAGTTCATAGCCTCGCACTCTTTTAAATGTTTTTATGAAATGTTTTATAAACCCGCGAGGGAGATAACATGTTAGTTTTTATAAAAATAGGACACCATTTGTCCCGATTGTTTGTTTATTGATTTGGACCCGAATGATTGAATGACCCGATAAATGATTAAAGGACCCGATAGATGAAATTAAATGGATTATTAAAGTTAGGTTATGTCACTAAAAGTCCCATTAGCATGAATTGTGAACTACCGGGATTTGGTAGACGCTTGTGCATATAATAGTACTATTTGGGGACGATCACCCTAGTTCGCGCCTTGACGGTTGATCCCCGTCGTGCCACATTGATTGGTAAGCGAATTTATGTATGAGAAGATTTCCATAGCGTGACCTTTGTGACGACACGCTAACTTAGATGGGCAAATTTAGTATCGGGTTAGCTACCCGTTGTTGTGATAGTAAGGTAACAATGTCATGCGGCTTATAATAATCCAAACTAACGAAATACTACTAGACGCACCGAATTACGATGTATTGCCTGACTAGAAATATAGGGTCATACTATTGATATTATGTTCGTGTTTTGGTTTTCATAACCATATTCATATAACGGTTTTTATTTTCATACAACGTCATAAGACGTATTGTATGATGTTTTTACGACATTGGCTCGTATAATGATTTTTAAGGCAAACGCCTATATTATGATTTTGATGAAGATTTGTATAAAATGACTTTGGCTATTTTATGGCCTATTAAAATGATTTGTACAAAATGATTTTCAGTAATAATTTTATACTGATATTATATTGATGGATTTTATTAAACTCTGAATTCACTCGGCGTTATCGCTGACCTTTTCTTTTAACATGTTTTATCTCAGGTACTTGAAGGTAATTCTCGGGAAGACAACAAGAATTCATGGCCCGCACTTAAACAACAATTTCCATTCAAATACTTTGTAAAACTTTGTATGAAATAATATGACTTGGGACCGATGTAACTTTGATATTTATGAATGGAAATGCTTTATTAATAAACGACACGATTTTAAGCGTTGTCTATGATGTGAGTAATGTGCTATCCCGTTACACCAACGAGTCTTCCGCTGTATTGAGTTGTATAAATTTGGGGGTGTTACAGTTTGGTACCAGAGCTCTCGTTATAGAGAACGAAAGATTTTTAAAACCAAGGTTTTGAATAAAACATTTCAAAATCTTTTAACTATAAACATTTTTCTAAAAATGTCTAAAAATCATTTGACTATAACGGTGCCGAAGAATTCCCGAGTTACCGACAAGGCCAGACTGAGGTGTTATTTTATATATATATAACTTGGATTATATATATATGATGTAATTTTATTACATGATTGTTTGATGATTATTTCTATATTTATACGAGGTATTTATACGACATAGATTGTCACAAGTAACCCTAACTCCCCTAGCAAATCAATCGAAGCTATTCTCGTAGGAATTCTAGCTATCCTAGATCTAAACCAAGTTGTGGATATTTATGATCCCAACAAATGGTTGATATTCGTAGAAATGTAGATATTAGTTGATTGTGAAATTGAAAGAAGAATTGGCGAGATTAAATCCTATATCGATGTCATGACGATCTTTCCTTATAGAGTGGAGTTTGACAAAACGTTATCACCTAGAAAGATGTCATCTGATTCGTTGTCATCCAATTCTTAAATTGAAATCGAAAGGGTGAATGTTGCACTTGAGGCTGTCATTGGAACCATTACCCAAAATCCTCATGCCACTAATACCTTTCCGAGAAATCTAATTGAATGTGTGAGTCATCTCATGCTAGTGACTCATTTGATAATTATTGATAAAGGAGTTATAGGATTGGAAATTAAGTATTGATCATATCGAGATTTTATTGCCCTTTTAAGGTGTAAGAATAAGGATGAAAGTATTGGGAAATGACGTAGGATATCGAATTGAGTATAAAATTGGTTGAAACTTGAATAAAGTAAAATGTAACCCGTATGGAATATGAGATTTTTAAAAGGAAGTCATTAAGTTTTGTGATTGAATTATAAGGTTTTAATTGATTATTGATTCGTGTTAAGTGTTGTTCCTAGACATTGTACACTAACGAGGATGCCTAGTGTCCAATAAATAAATTGAAGAAATCTTCTTCTGAATTGGGACCGATGGATCTTCCGGGACAGGCAGGACACTTAATGACTCTTGTAGATTAGTATTCATTGTGGTATCTTCTAAAAATCCCTAACTTAACTGAGATATCAGTTGGTAGGATGAGTTTTGAGAATTGTATGACATAGTGACATGTAATGTGTTACGGTACAATTTTGACTTGTTTGTGATTAATGAAAAGACTACCTTTGATTGCTAAATTCTACATGTATCGATGTTATCTATCTTTTATTGCTTCATCCTAATGTTCGCATTAGTGATGCAACCATTGAACAAGTACTCATCTCGATTTGAGTTACGTTGTGCATTATTCTTTTGAGTGCCATCGAGATCATGAACCTCATGATTATTTGGCTAAAGCTCATTTCCTATCATATTGTAGTTAGTTCTTGGTGAACAAGCTTTCATCACTCTTCTGCAGATCACTCATTGTTTTTATAAAGATAAAACAGTATTCCTTGAGACAAATTGAATTTTCATCACTAAAAGGATTACTCAAAGTAAGATTTATAAGTGATTGTTATCGAAATGAAGTTGTTTATAAAACATCTTAGAAAACTTAATTGTTTTCATAATAAAAAAAAATCTTTGTAAATTTATTCTTGATTCTTATCTAAGAATTAAGCATGAAAATGATTTTACTATAAACATGGATGATAAAATTTTGACGAACTGAGTATTGCATCGTTAATCTTGAAATGGTATATAGTTGCGCGCCTACATACAATTTGGAATGGACCATGCAAGGCTGATTAGTAGTCACCATAAAACTAATGAATAAACACTACATTTTCTTTGAAGATTGTGAAAGATTAAATTTTATGAGATCTGCAAGAAGTGAAAAATAGGGACATAGTGTTAGGGACACCTACATATGTGCCCGTACTATTTATTCTTCTGATTCAAATTTACTCATCTATGGAAATTGTCTTATTTGACAATTGACAATTCTTTCTTGTCCAATTCTCCCGTAGCGAGATTCTTAGAAAAAGTATCTGATTACCGAGTGTTGATACCCGACTGGATGTATCGACGTTCCTATCATTTCTTTTGATTTGATTTCATTTGAATGACCTGGGTAACGATCCGAGGAGCCTTCGAATGCGTACTCAAATTATGAAAACATGGGATATATTCATATTCGTTAAATGTTTTCGTCTGTATCTTATTTGAAATTCTCTCGCGTAGATTATGCGTTGACCTTACTCTTTTAAGGTTAGTTATGTATCCATATATCCTTGAATTTGTGAAGGATCATGAGCTATTATTAGTCTTTTGAGAAGTTCACATCTTATCGACGGCAATAAAACTGGAAAGTTGATAGTGCCAGTAGAATGGATTGATTGATTATGACATGACGACATTGTCTTAATTGATGGGAACTCGAATAGAATTCCCCTAAAAGATAAGGTGTTGATTATCAAAAGTGATATAAATAATTCTTGATGGTTGATCATATCCTACAATTAGACTTAAAATTATACCGTGAATGGTTGTGAATTAGTCATAGATATTATAATCTAGAAAGAACCTAATATGAATTTATTAAAAGATGTTTCCATTAACTGAAACTTTAGGAGGTATTTGTTGATGAATTACCTAGACTTTTGCCATTAAGGCAAGTTGAAACTGGTATTGATTATATTTCTGGTGTTGCACCTGTGGCTTGTGCACTATACGTCAGCACCATCTGAATTAAAGGAATTACCGTACAACTGAGAGAGTTGTCGGAGAAAGATTTTATTCTACCAAGCTCGTCATCATGAAGAGCTATGGTATTATCATTCCTTATATTTATAGATTACTGTGAACTGAGTAAATTGACAATCGAAAACGAAATTCATAACTCGAAATGGAAGATTTGTTCGATCATTTACAAGATTCTAGCGTATGTATT
Source organism: Glebionis coronaria (assembly GCA_025667525.1). Taxonomy (NCBI): domain Eukaryota; kingdom Viridiplantae; phylum Streptophyta; class Magnoliopsida; order Asterales; family Asteraceae; genus Glebionis; species Glebionis coronaria. Next base: position 407,508,379 of record CM046882.1, on the reverse strand, counting down.
AAAGATTTGATCCACGGCATGGTTATCATCAACTTCGCATCTGCGAAAAAGGGTTATGTATTCCAATCACTACATCCTGTACTTGTAATGAACATTATGAGTTTCACGTGGTGACGTATGGATTGATTAATACACATGTAGCATTCATAAATTTGGTGAATCACGTGTGTAGGCTGTAATTTGATAAACCCATGCTCGTGATCATTAAGAACCATTTGTTTGTATATAAGAATAAGAATGAGTTAATAATTAGTTATAAATTGCCCTGAATTGGCTGAACAATGAAAACCTGTACTTTAAATATTTAACATGTGATTAACGGCTTAATCCTTTACATTATTTGACCATGTGATTAATAAGATAATGGAACCTATATTGACTCTTCAAAAATTTAGAGCCCTCTTAAGGCTCTGGGATATACCAAAAAAAAAAGAAAAAAAAAAAGAAAAGAAAAGTGCAAATATGTTTGACAGATATTTTATCAAAGAAAATTTTTAAGGGATTATTTCCTTATACACAAATCATTTAACTAAACTCCTGTTTAGGGGTAAATGTTTGTGTATACCTCAAGACAACCTAAGAGGGATCGAGGAAACCATTTAAACCATGACTTAGAATTTGAAATGACAATTTTTGCTTTTCAACTAAGAAAATTTTTACCAAAGAATAAACAAAGATTTTTCAAACATTTACGAATCTTATTAATTATTTTTGATAAATCAACAAAAATCTTGTTAATTAAATTCAAATTTATTTTGAACATTTTATATAATTGGTCGAACTAAGGAATTTAAAATTTTTACGTTTACGTTTCATAAAAATTAACTAATTATTATTTAATTACTTGTAGTAATTATCGACGCTTTAGACATCGGATTGAGTAAAACAGATAAAGATAATAGTAAAGAAGAAACTAAAACAAAGAAAATGTGAAGAAATAATTTTTGAATAAATACGGACATGATAACTATTCCATATAGGAAAGTGAATGTAGGTACTGACACATAATATAGAAAGGATAAAGAACCAATTGGGATGTGTTCCTTAGTAATGATGGTACAAAATAAAATTGCCGAACAATTGAAAATATAGCCGATGCTTATAAAAAGGATAATATAGATAATAAAAGTGGTTCGTGGCTAATGTGAACCATTAAAATTGAGAAGCCGATGGCGTTAAATAATTTAAAAGGTCGTTTGTGGTTTCCTAAATATGGAGATTTAGAAATGTAGTCATATTGAATTCTTGTAAGTATAAGTATTTTATTCTTGACATTTATGATTTAATGTATCATTATCAGAAGAAGTTGTACTAATGACAAATTATGAAGGCAGACATCGCCTCATACATTAGTAAACGTCTAGCTATTACAAAGGTCATCATCTGAATTTGATTCGATTTGGGTCATCGTCGACAGACTGACCAAATCTGCTAATATCATTCCCGTTAATGATAAAGGCAAAAGAGTTATGTAAACATAATGTGCCTGTATCGAACATCTTTATCAAGATCCTCGCTTCGCATCGAATTTCTAGAGATTTGCTCAGAAATCATTGAGAACGAACCTTGATGAGAGTACTACGTACCACCCCAATCGAAGGGACGAGGTAAAGTAACGATACAAAGTAATATAAGTGCTATTTTATGTTTGAATGATTGACCTTTGGTAATGAACCGTATAATCGTTTTCCTTTGGAAGGATTATCATTGATAATCATCGTACTAGGATTGAGATCTAATCTTGTTAGGATCTAAATATTAGAGCATCTGTAAGCAGGAGTTGAGATGAAGACATCCGACAAACAACCATCGTGAGTTGGACATGTCTTTTAGGTTTAAGGTTCCCTATGATGGCGAACCTAACCTTACAAAATACTCAACCCGTGAGACCTGAAATGATTGTCAAAATTAGGATCTGATTATTGACTGCCAATAGTGGGCAAAAGGTTATGTGAATATAAAATGTAGATCTTGAAGTGCCAGATGGGTAGCAAAGTTATGCCAAAAATTTTAACCTTGGAGAAATGAATTAATGATCTGACAAATCATGGGATATAAGTCCCCATTGTATGGGACCATTGAGATGATGGAAAAGATTGGTTTGAAGGGCATATAAGCTGGATCTACCCTAGGAATTCAAGCGCTGCGTGAATTATGATTCGTATATCAAACTTGATGGAATATCTATCAAGTGAGAATCTGATTATTCTTAGTAGAGTTTAGATCGACGAAAAGTTGCATTCATCAAAAACCCGTGCACATCATGGATAGAGAAAGTAAGTCAACATTAAGCCTGATCTTATTCCCGTAGTTATGTTTAATGAAACTCGCGTATTGTAATGAATTACAATTGTGAGAAAAGACCGAATGTGGATGAAATACCCACATGGCTTTAACTCTAAAAGAAGCGAGTAGTAAGGTAAGATGATCTGTTAACCATGGATTCACTAAGAACGGGGGTTCGATCCGGAGGTCGGGGAGGATAGAAGTGTTGTTTAGCCATTTTAGTGAGAGAAACAAGAGAGAATAAAAGTGTGTTTTATTCTAGAGAGAGAAAGGTAAGACAAGAAATGAAAGCCTCACCCCCTCCATGGAAGTATGGAGGGGTATATATAGCACGGGACTTGGACTATTACATATGACAATATTAGTCCCTGCAAGTCCCGACTATGAACTAATGTAATTCCGTTAGTCACACACATTTTAAGGCTAACAATCTTCCCCCAATGTGGTGACATACGGAATTACTTACAATGTTCCTAACAAATGCAAATACAACAAAAATATGACAATATTAAGTTTGCTTCCAATGCTGAGGATGACGTCGTTGTCTTCAAGTCTTCTAGAAAAACTTATACCCCAGTTTGAATCCTCTTTGTCTTTGCTTGTTGAGGAACCATTGTATCATGTATGAACTGGATTAACTTCCCCCCAATTCATACCACATGTCTTGAAAAGCTTTCTTCATAGACTTCTTTTTGACGAAGCTTTTGAATCAGCTTCCCCCCAAACCAATATCCCTGTCTTGAGCAGAATCTGTAGCTTGAGCAATCTTCTTTCTTTGACATTTAAAGTGCACAGCGGAATTTTGTAGAAGAAGAAGTAAACCCCACCAAGTAACTGCTATCTTGACATTTTTGGTCTTCATGATTATGAGTTTGGGGGAACATGTAAGAAATCAACAACAAATCTTCTCACACTTGTAGACTACTTCCCCCTAGAAGTTGAACTAAGTACTCCAGAGTGGGAACAAAGTCTCCAAAGTACACGTTCTTCCCCCATGATGGTGACAAACTCTCGGAAGCATCATCTGACGTGTACGATCAAAAACGCGAGATGTTCTTGTCGAAAGTATGATGGTGACGAACACTCAGAAGCATCATCTGACGTGTACGCTCAGAATCACGAGATGTTCTTATCAGGAGTAAGAAGGTTAAGAACACTCGGAAGCATCATCTGTCGTGTACGCACAGAATCGTGAGATGTTCTTGTCAAGAGTAAGGTGGTTAAGAACACTCGGGAGCATCATCTGACAAGTACAATCAGAATCGCGAGATGTTCGTGTCTGAAGTAGAAATCTTTGTTGACATTTTGTAGCTCAAGTTGCTCGTGAGAATTGTTTGCTGATCACATCTCTACTCTTGTACTCTCTGGCTAAACTTACCGACCTCGTATTCTTTCGGCTATCTGTAGTGACCACTGGTGAAGTAAACCTGATATTCCAAACTTGAAACTGAAGTACAATCTCCCAAATTTGTTACTTACGCTTAGCACTGTTGTTGATTGACGAACGGTGCAGAGAAACGTCTCTTAGTACCTTATACATAAAAGAAGAGAGATGTATAAGATGTAAAACACCTCTTGAAGTATCCACAACTACAGGTGAGTGTGACACTGAGCACTACAACGTAACTCCTTAAGTGATAGTTTTCCATGTCGTCGACCATCCACCCCTTGACAGTGGAAACTAGATAAATCAAGTCTCAATCATGAATGCTCAAGCGAATCATCAATCGATATAATGGGGTGAAAGAGGCTCGATGATGAATTGAGTAGACGCCTTCGTGATATTCCACTTCACCTTCAAATAATAAATATCAAATCCACTTCGTAATCACTTGACATTACTTTGCCCGAATACTAGCCGTTTGACAGTTTTAGTGAATCTTGAAAGGATCGTTTTGGTGTTTGTTTGTTTTTGTCGTTTTGTGTTTGTTGTGTTTGTTTGAGTGTATTTAACTTGAGACCAACATTGACTAAAAAATGAGAAGATGTCAATGTGGTCTTGTCAACTTTACTTTGAAGCCCAAAATAAATCATACACCCAACTGATGCGCGGATCGACCTCCGCGGTGAGGTCGTCGAAAATTTTTCGAGAATTAGGGGTTTTCAAAACGAGGTTTTTCTTAAATCCAAATGAGTTCAAGTACCAATTATATAGCAAAATATACTCGGACCAGTATCATTTCGACCCATGATGTTATCAGGCCAACTCACAACCCAATTAGATTTTATGCATAAAAACCCTATGAATAGTAGCGGATAGCAAGAGGCCCATGAGCTTAAAGCTTGCCAAGGATATATACCCGATCCATGTATAGTGATATAAGTAATCCCAACCTAAAAATTAGGTCAAAGGCCACATACCATACCTAATCACCCACATAGAAGTATCCGCCCCCCTTTTTCTCTCCATCATTACACAACCGCTTCGTAAACTCAGCCACCATATTTTTAGAATATCAATCTCATCTCACCAAACTGAATCCGAAACCCATGAACATCCCACAGACGAATTCATCACAAAGCAAATGAAATCTGCCCCCCATCTAATCTCATCCATCTCAAACACGCAGTCACATGTGTAGACTCAATCATATAATCTCAATTAAACAAATCATAAAGACATCATCTCACAACGAATAAACCATTTCCCTGATATGATGTATATTTTGTATGAATACCACAAAAGATAAAGGTGCTGCAAGGTCTCCATCTTGGGGGTCTCGGGTAGGATTGCTATTTTTGTTTAATGTGACTTATAATTTGTAAATCGAATCAAGTAAATGATGATAACAGAGTTGTTACACATCACTCCTGAGATTCGAATATCAAACAGATGGAAGAATCCATTGATAGATCGATGATGATGATCGATTTCGTGTTAGATCTATAAAGATCTTGACATGCAATTTCATAGCACGAAACAATTCTGAGATCTAGTTTGACTGTTGTTTTCGAGTCAACAAATCGTGTCTATATGGGTATTAGGTGTTGATGGGTTAGCTTGTATTGAGAAGTTGTTGTTGGAGTGAAGAGGTTGATTCCTGTTTGGTGTTAAACTCGACTCACTAAGTTGACCTGGTCAACTCGGTAATTACCGAGTTGACTCGGTGTGGAGATGTAGTTGAGAGTTTTTGGACAGATTAAATTTAGTCATCGGAATGTGTCATTTAGAAATATTTAGAAATATTTTCTGAGTCAAAGCAATTTTTTTCTTTTGAGATTTCCATCGGAATATCAAAATTGTTTCCATCGGAATATAAATAGAGTCCATCGGAAAATAAAAAAAGAGTCCATCGGAATAAATCAAACACCTCATCGGAATAATTATCTGAAAGCCCATCGGAATAAGCTGTCGGAAAACCCATCGGAATGCTTTATCGGAAAGCCCGTCGGAAAAGGGTTTTAAAAACCGAAAAAGGTGGATCTTGCCAGTTATTTTGTTATTTTATGTCCTTTTCCCCGTTACAAATTATATCTGATGATGTAAAGGACACAAAAAAACGTGTAGAAAGACAATGTTTTGATGGAACCAATAAAGAAAAGATTAAAAAATGATAATAAAAGAACTGATGTGGAAACATATTTAGACCGTGTAATGGATTCACAGAAAATGAAAAATCGTACCACATAAAAATTGATCCGACACATAAACACAAACACAAAACATCGAGACAAAAACACGAAACACCCCCGGTTAGCTCTGATACCAATTGTTAAATATGGATTCACTAATAACATGGGTTCGATCCGGAGGTCGGGGAGGATAGAAGTGTTGTTTAGCCATTTTAGTGAGAGAAACAAGAGAGAATAAAAGTGTGTTTTATTCTAGAGAGAGAAAGGTAAGACAAGAAATGAAAAGCCTCACCCCCTCCATGGAAGTATGGAGGGGTATATATAGCACGGGACTTGGACTATTACATATGACAATATTAGTCCCTGCAAGTCCCGGCTATGAACTAATGTAATTCCGTTAGTCACACACATTTTAAGGCTAACATGATCTTTGAGGACAAAGATCCTGTTTAGGGGTAAATGCTGTGACAATCCGTCAATTTATGGTTGATATTTTATTCTCAATATTTATTTGAAAACATTATTTTAATGTTACATTATGAACTCACTTATTTTTGGGAAGAAATTTGGATTTACGTCTTGAAGTAGCATCGACTACGTCTAAACCGGATGATTCAATGTTACGTGCTTACGTTTACATACACCGTTTTGGTGACAGTCCGACATTTCAGAAAATAAATTTATCCGTGAATATTATTTTGGAGTTTTAAATTTGTGTTAGTTCATAAACTCACAAATTTACGAGAAGAGACTAGGACTTACGATTTTATTTTAACGTCATTTACAACTAAACCGGAAACCTTAGGATTACGTATTTACGTTTTCGAACTCCGTTTTTGATGAGACAATTTTTATTAGATTCGTTTTATGCCGATGATTCACAATTTATAAAAACGTTTTTCGTAAAACGACTCGAGGGCACGCAAATCGAGGAAACTAGAATCGAGGAGTACCCGTAAAGAAATGGGGATGAGACAAGTGGGACACTTGCCCCACCCCCACTATAACCATCCCACACAACACCACCACACCACATTTGGTGTCAAGTTGTAAGCTAAGCTTACACTTGTCATTCTAGCTTACAAAGTAAGCCATTCTTCCATCAAAACTAGCTACCAAAAACTACTACCTTCATTACATACATGCAAATCAACCAAAACTCTCTCTTCCTCTCTCTATAATTTCGTCCCATATCATCACCACAATACCCCATTCATACAAAATTTAACCACAAACATTTGTTATACTTAAGATATGTTAATCTCCATTCAAAGAGATGAAGATTGGTGCAAGTTTTAACATCCAAGGAGAAGTTTTCAAGGGATTCAAGGGCTGATTTTCCACAAGGTGTTTATGAATATAGGTGATCATGAAGATGGTCTTGCTTATTCATAAGTTTCTCCATCAAAATCCATGTCCAAATCACAACCTACATCAACTTGGTGGTATAAAGATTGTCCTCCTCATCTTCTTGTTATTTTGATTATGTAATCATGTATTTTATTTCCTATTGTATATGTATATGATGATTATATGATGATAAAAGTATTGTGTGGGGATTTGGTGTTAATAATCATGGATAAAAAGATAAAAAACTATAAGTAAAAATGGGTTAATTTTGCTTAAATTAGTAGGCTGTATAAAACAGTAAAGAATCATATGATGAACTGATAAAATGGCATAGATTAATTGATATACAGTAAGCTATGAGTCTTGTACACATGTGAGAGTTGGCCATGCAATGGAATCATTGTAATGAGTGAGATATGATCAAAACAAGTTTAAAGTACAAATCTGAGTGCACTGTTTTGGACGATTTTTTGAACATACTTAGAAGATGATTCAACAGTAGCTATAGAAGAGTTAAATGGAGAAAATATTATTTAGTTTATGTCATAAAAATTTGAGATTCTATATCCATATAGAACTCTAGATATGGCAGTTTTGGTGAAGATAAAAATAAAAATCAGATTTTGGAAATTAAAGTATAATAGTATTATATAAGCACTCAAATAAAAATAGTATAAAATGTAAATAAAAACCCACTAACTCATATAATACATTTATATAAATATGTACAATGGTAAATAAGTGGACATTTTATAAAAATGGTAACTTGTTAAGTTTTATAAGTTATAAAACTATAAACTTGATTTTTACGACTTTTTCGGCTATTACCGTAAAATTAACGTTTTTCGCCAATTAAAACTTAGACGATCAAACCCGTCTAATGTAAAGTTTTTAAAAGTCATATACTGATATATAAGTATCTAATACAAGTAAAAACCGATAAAACCCGAACTATAGGACATACGAACATTAACGAGCTAAGTAAACATATTGGACTAATAATTGGACTAAATAAGTTAAACTCTTATAAAAAGAACTTATTGGGCTTAACCCATTTGGGCCCAACTTGTAAAGTTTAAATACTGATAATATAAGTATAAAATGGATTAAAACAAGTTAAAGAACTTATAATAAGTTTATTGTACTTAAAATACGTAAATAGGTAAAACTAGTAAACTAGTATAAAAGTTATCGACACATAAACAAAAAAATGACTAAATGAGAATATGTAAACCCACTTGATCATCATATATATATAAAATCATCATATGTATATATAATTGTTATTTTTATAAAGTCATTGGACAAGAGTCTAAGACGAGTATTATTTTTCTAGGTTTCCATGATTGAAGCACGTACCGTACGTCCGAATTGCCGATAACCGCCTTCCCACATCAACGTGAGTTCATAGCCTCACACTCTTTTAAATGTTTTTATGAAATGTTTTATAAACCCGCGAGGGAGATAACATGTTAGTTTTTATAAAAATAGGACACCATTTGTCCCGATTGTTTGTTTATTGATTTGGACCCGAATGATTGAATGACCCGATTGTATGACCCGATAAATGATTAAAGGACCCGATAGATGAAATTAAATGGATTATTAAAGTTAGGTTATGTCACTAAAAGTCCCATTAGCATGAATTGTGAACTACCGGGATTTGGTAGACGCTTGTGCATATAATAGTACTATTTGGGGACGATCACCCCAGTTCGCGCCTTGACGGTTGATCCCCGTCGTGCCACATTGATTGGTAAGCGAATTTATGTATGAGAAGATTTCCATAGCGTGACCTTTGTGACGACACGCTAACTTTGATGGGCAAATTTAGTATCGGGCTAGCTACCCGTTGTTGTGATAGTAAGGTAACAATGTCATGCGGCTTATAATAATCCAAACTAACGAAATACTACTAGACGCACCGAATTACGATGTATTGCCTGACTAGCAATACAGGATCATACTATTGATATTATGTTCGTGTTTTGGTTTTCATAACCATATTCATATAACGGTTTTTATTTTCATACAACGTCATAAGACGTATTGTATGATGTTTTTACGACATTGGCTCGTATAATGATTTTTAAGGCAAACGCCTATATTATGATTTTGATGAAGATTTGTATAAAATGACTTTGGCTATTTTATGGCCTATTAAAATGATTTGTACAAAATGATTTTCAGTAATAATTTTATACTGATATTATATTGATGGATTTTATTAAACTCTATGAATTCACTCGGCGTTATCGCTGACCTTTTCTTTTAACATGTTTTATCTCAGGTACTTGAAGGTAATTCTCGGGAAGACAACAAGAATTCATGGCCCGCACTTAAACAAAAATTTCCATTCAAATACTTTGTAAAACTTTGTATGAAATAATATGACTTGGGACCGATGTAACTTTGATATTTATGAATGGAAATGCTTCATTAATAAACGACGCGATTTTAAGCGTTGTCTATGATGTGAGTAATGTGCTATCCCGTTACACCAACGAGTCTTCCGCTGTATTGAGTTGTATAAATTTGGGGGTGTTACAGTTTGGTACTAGAGCTCTCGTTATAGAGAACGAAAGATTTTTAAAACCAAGGTTTTGAATAAAACATTTCAAAATCTTTTAACTATAAACATTTTTCTAAAAATGTCTAAAAATCATTTGACTATAACGGTGCCGAAGAATTCCCGAGTTACCGACAAGGCCAGACTGAGAAGTGTTATTTTATAAATATATAACTTGGATTATATATATATGATGTAATTTTATTACATGATTGTTTGATGATTATTTCTATATTTATACGAGATATTTATACGACGTAGATTGTCACAAGTAACCCTAACTCCCCTAGCAAATCAATCGAAGGTATTCTTGTAGGAATTCTAGCTATCCTAGATCTAAACCAAGTTGTGGATATTTATGATCCCAACAAATGGTTGATATTCGTAGAAATATAGATATTAGTTGATTGTGAAATTGAAAGAAGAATTGGCGAGATTAAATCCTATATCGATGTCATGACGATCTTTCCTTATAGAGTGGAGTTTGACAAAACGTTATCACCTAGAAAGATGTCATCTGATTCGTTGTCATCCAATTCTTAAATTGAAATCGAAAGGGTGAATGTTGCACTTGAGGCTGTCATTGGAACCATTACCTAAAAGCCTCATGCCACTAATACCTTTCCGAGAAATCTAATTGAATGTGTGAGTCATCTCATGCTAGTGACTCATTTGATAATTATTGATAAAGGAGTTATAGGATTGGAAATTAAGTATTGATCATATCGAGATTTTATTGCCCTTTTAAGGTGTAAGAATAAGGATGAAAGTATTGGGAAATGACGTAGGATATCGAATTGAGTATAAAATTGGTTGAAACTTGAATAAAGTAAAATTTAACCCGTATGGAATATGAGATTTTTAAAAGGAAGTCATTAAGTTCTGTGATTGAATTATAAGGTTTTAATTGATTATTGATTCGTGTTAAGTGTTGTTCCTAGACCATTGTACACTAACGAGGATGCCCAGTGTCCAATAAATAAATTGAAGAAATCTTCTTCTGAATTGGGACCGATGGATCTTCCGGGACAGGCAGGACACTTAATGACTCTTGTAGATTAGTATTCATTGTGGTATCTTTTAAAAATCCCTAACTTAACTGAGATATCAGTTGGTAGGATGAGTTTTGAGAATTGTATGACATAGTGACATGTAATGTGTTACGGTACAATTTTGACTTGTTTGTGATTAATGAAAAGACTACCTTTGATTGCTAAATTCTACATGTATCTATGTTATCTATCTTTTATTGCTTCATCCTAATGTTCGCATTAGTGATGCAACCATTGAACAAGTACTCATCTCGATTTGAGTTACGTTGTGCATTATTCTTTTGAGTGCCATCGAGATCATGAACCTCATGATTATTTGGCTAAAGCTCATTTCCTATCATATTGTAGTTAGTTCTTGGTGAACAAGCTTTCATCACTCTTCTGCAGATCACTCATTGTTTTTATAAAGATAAAACAGTATTCCTTGAGACAAATTGAATTTTCATCACTAAAAGGATTACTCAAAGTAAGATTTATAAGTGATTGTTATCGAAATGAAGTTGTTTATAAAACATCTTGGAAAACTTAATTGTTTTCATAATAAAAAAAAATCTTTGTAAATTTATTCTTGATTCTTATCTAAGAATTAAGCATGAAAATGATTTTACTATAAACATGGATGATAAAATTTTGACGAACTGAGTATTGCATCGTTAATCTTGAAATTGTATATAGTTGCGCGCCTACATACAATTTGGAATGGACCATGCAAGGCTGATTAGTAGTCACCATAAAACTAATGAATAAACACTACATTTTCTTTGAAGATTGTGAAAGATTAAATTTTATGAGATCTGCAAGAAGTGAAAAATAGGGACATAGTGTTAGGGACACCTACATATGTGCCCGTACTATTTATTCTTCTGAGTCGAATTTACTCATCTATGGAAATTGTCTTATTTGACAATTAACAATTCTTTCTTGTCCAATTCTCCCGTAGCGAGATTCTTAGAAAAAGTATCCGATTACCGAGTGTTGATACCCGACTGGATGTATCGACGTTCCTATCATTTCTTTTGATTTGATTTCATTTGAATGACCTGGGTAACGATCCGAGGAGCTTTCGAATGCGTACTCAAATTATGAAAACATGGGATATATTCATATTCGTTAAATGTTTTCGTCTGTATCTGATTTGAAATTCTCTCGCGTAGATTATGCGTTGACCTTACTCTTTTAAGGTTAGTTATGTATCCATATATCCTTGAATTTGTGAAGGATCATGAGCTATTATTAGTCTTTTGAGAAGTTCACATCTATAGTGAAAATACCTGAAGTGTTGGCTTCTTGAGACAACCTCTTCTTTTTCTGCAACTCGGCTAAGTGCTCGGGAGAGTTCCGTTTCCAATGACCTATCTGACCACATTTTTGACAGGGGTCGTCCTTAGCAGGATTATCATTTTTGGGTGGTGGAGGATTTCTGATCTTGGGAGCATAAGATGGTTTGTGCTCGGGATCATAAGCCAGCTTATTCTTTCCATTTCCATAATTCCCCTTCGCAGCCTTAGGCGGTTTTCTACCTTGGTTTTTCTGGATCTTGCCTGCACACATATTATGAAGTGCAGGTGAAACAAACTTCTTGGGAAGTGTCTGCTCATGTTGTTTAAGCATGACATGCAGTTCATTCACCGAATTCACAGTCTTCCCCATGCCATGCATGTGGAAGTTTTGAACAAAACTGTCATACTCCTTGGAAAGGCCTATCAATATCAGGCTTATTCCATAGCTGAAAGTCACGGGGTGACCAAGACGCTCAAAGTTCTCAATGTAGCCCTTCATCTTAAGAACATATGAGCCTACATTTTGACCATCCTCAAGCTTACACGCGTGAAATTCACGCGCAGTTTGAAGAAGTTCCTGTTCTGCTTGCTGAGAAAACATGGTTTTCAGCTCCTGCAACATGTCATATGCTCCGAGATGGGTTAGATTTCGTTGGATCTTTAAGTCCATAGTCATGAGCATAAGGGCAACAATGTCCTTTGACCCTTTGACCCAAGCAGCATGAGTTGCAAGAGCATCGGGAGGGACTTGGTGACCAGGAGTTGCAACAGGTGCAGCAGGAATTGGATGTTCTAAGTATTGTTCCTTGTCTTCAGCTGATAGGATAATGCGCAACTGGCGGTACCAATCAACGAAGTTAGGCCCAGTGAGTTTGTGTTTCTCGAAGAAACTCCTGAGTACCGAATTGTTTCCGACATTGGTAGTCATCTACAATTAAAAAGTTCAAAAAATTAGTATTTTAGATAATTACATTCTTAATAGAATTAACTGCCCAATTAATTACTAATTAATACTAAGATCTATCTTGTACTCCCACTCATTACAAAAGGACTGTCCAATATGTAAATAAGTGGGGCAAGAGGTAAACGACGAGCGTTAATTGCATAACATGCAACTCTTAGACTTTATGAGACCGTTCAAGACACTAGTAAAACGGTAGTAATGTTATGAGCATGTTTAGTCTCATCTTATGCCTCGGGTCCAGGGTCTGACCGTGCATACTCGAGTTAAGTTAACCAAGCAAGAACATGCAAATATCACACAGGGTCTGACCGTCGTGAACAATTTGCCATGGGTTTGACAAGGCCCTTAGGACTGTCCAGAGAATCAAAATCAAATGCACGTGTTCTTAGTTGGCTGGCTTACACTTAAATTTCACATAGGGTATAACACATAAATGTGGCAAAACATGTGTACAAAGAAGCATGTAAACAACTTTGTAGCACGATTTTTAGAAACTTTTAGTAATGACACTGTAGTGATCTATGATGGTTCACGGTAGCTCCAATCGAACTCGCAAGCAAGCGCATGACCAGACCAGCGCAAGGCAATAGTCAGATATCCTTTAGGTGTGACTGTGCGCATCGGCTTATACCCGCCTTATAGTTTGTTCTAGTGGGTGACCCGTACATCCCATGAGTCCATAGCGTGCAGTTTTTATTTTCATGAAAGCGTGTTTCAATAGTGTTTAGGTCCTTCTATTTTATAAAACACTTTTCCACGTAACACATAAACGGTCACAATGAGCATGTATTTAGGCGTGTAAAATATTGACCAATTTTAATGTCATGGTTCTCTATAAGTATTTATCCATATTGCATGTAATTTAGGTGTTTTGAAAAACATGTAACAATAATGCAATCAGGAAAACGAATACAACAAACATAAGACATTAAATAAACACATAAATCCGAGACCCCGAAGAGTCTTCCCCAAACGAAGAAGCATAAGACTCTCACTAGGTTTTCATCAAGTATCTAAATCGCCCCATGCATCACATTATGTGATTGTAGTGAGTCTTACAGCCGGATAACATATAAAATAATCATGGCAAAACAATTAACTATTTTTTTTATGTATTCTAATTAACCCTTTAATCTTAATTATATGTTTCTAATTAACAATTAATTTTAATAATTACTTGTTATTTTTTATAATTAATGACAAGTACACAATTTAATTGTCAAATAAAAATAAAACAAATAACTAAATTAGGTTTCATGCATGCGGTTTCGCGTGTTTATTTAAAACGTGTAACCCATAACCACCAAACGAGCATGACTCGTGATGCCACTGTTGGGATTTAAAATGTAGTTAACCAATTAACTAAGAGTACGCAGCGAATTGGATCTAGTTTGAGCAATTATTATTAACACGTAATTAATAATAAAAAAATAAAGGAAACGCGAAAACTAACCTTCGTCCAAAAGCAATGAAACTAAAATGAGTGATAAAATATACCACCTCTACGGTTGCTCACACAAACACGTCAAACGAACACGTCCGGATTGCTAGCCGAACTCCACGTATACCCAAACACCAAGTGTCGTAGCCCAAAACGGATCAAAAACTAAAACAGCCTAAACTATAGTTTTGTCCGATATCCTTCTCTGTCCAATAACCCGGATATCAGTGTTGTCCAATATCTGACAACACTGTGCGACAGAAAAACAGTGGTTCTATCCGTGAATGACCAGACAACAACCAAAACCTTCGACGAGCTGTTACGATTAACCAGCTCGTAAACCTTCGTTTAAGACTTTGTTTTAGCAACCTTAGGATTGATTATAAGTTACCAAAACACCTTGGATTGTATATAATGCAAGTGTTTATGATTTGAGATGTAATTCAAAATCTATAAACCCTAATATTAGGTTTATTGATTTGAATGAAGAAGATGGGAAACCAAAGACTATTGATGTGTTTTAAGTGATTTTAGTCGTGAGTTATGAGCAGGGGGTGAGGGGTTTATATACCCTTCAAACCCTAGTTGAGATAATGCTTAAAATTGAATTTTAAGCCTTATCCCAAGCACTCCTTAACTTATCACAACTCCACTTTACTCCTTATCTCTGCATACAAACGAATGTAGACACTTTTATAATCTTTCTAGAACCTTCTTGGCCAGCCAGGGACTTAAGGAACTCAATATATTCATGTCTTAACCATTCATGTCCAAAACGGGTCAAAACAGGTCATTTTTTAGAAGCGTATACGTAAATATTGAAATGTATTCTAATGTTTAATGTGTGTGCCCCCAATAGGCTCACACACCCCTAGCCACATTTGGCTCATCCAACGAGCATGAACTAACAACTCCCACTTGGTCGTTGGAGTAGACAACACAAATGTCAACGACGGAAACGTCTAGCAACGCTCACACTCCTAATTTAACTAGAGGTGTCTGAGATATAGTTTCATAGAACATTCTCAGTAGCATGGTCATTTATGACTTGCTTTTTATCATCCTTTGTTATAGATACCGTTAAACCATGGATATGGATCCTAACTCATTCCATATAGTTTAATCATTTAGATTCCCGTTATTGAATTCAATTCAGATATACCAAATGTAACCAAGATTCATCTTGCATTACCATCTGGGTTCGGCCAAACAATTATCTGATTAATTCTAGAGAGGCGCCATGGTATCATTCTGCACATACTAAGTGGAGTAACACATCCTTTATTGACTACACGTGTTGTGGATGCTGCTTCACATCACTCCGAAAAAAGGCTTTTATAACTACCTTATTCAGGACAGCGTTTTGCATATAATTACAAAAGTGATATCCACACATGCAGAACTTGTTTGCATCTCAAGTCTAAGGATGACTTAACAGACCATTTCCAACATCTTACTCATGACAAGGATCCAAAAGTAAATGTTTGAAGTTTGGAGAATCCAGTATGCATCCCTTATGAATACATATGAGTTTGGCTTAGAACAATTCTCATTCTCATAGAATATATCCAACACTCGCATTTGCCTTATGTAAACAATATTCCCATATTGCTAACCGACAATGGATATTTAGAATGATTAAATCTATCATGGATTAAACATGCAAATTTAGAATAACAAATTTTATATGAAAGAAATAACAAATACCTCGTATCTTTATTTATCAGAAAATAAAATTGTCTTACAATTCCAAATTATCCAAATACTAATTAACATACAGATTTACATGAGACTACTAGCTGGTATCAAACAAATACCCTGAGTCAATTTAGAATGCTTAGGAAATGCTAACGCCTTCGTAAATGGATCAGCTAGATTTTCATCTGTATGAACTTTTGCTATCTTGACATCACCCATTTCAATGGTCTCTCGAAGATAGTGAACTTTTGCGCGAAATTGTCTAGCACCCTTGGTGACTCCGCTTTCATTAGCTATAGTAATGGCTCCAGTATTGTCACAATACATATCAATGGGATCTTCAATTGTGGGCATAATACCAAGCGCAGAAATGAATTTACGAATCCAAACAGCCTCTTTAGCTGCATCAAAAGCAGCTATATACTCAGCTTCTGTAGATGAAGTTGCAAAAATACTTTGCTTTGTGATTTTCCAGTCAACAGCACCTCCATTTAGAACAAAAACATATCCAGTCTGAGATTTTAGGTCATCAGCATCTGTCAGATATCCAGCATCAGTGTAGCAAGAAACCCTGAGCTCTCGTTTTTCGTCACCACCATAAACCAGAAACATATCCTTAGTATTCCGTAAATACTTAAGAATATTAAAAACAGCAGTCCAGTGAAGTTCACCAGTACTCTGTTGAAATTGGCTTGTTATGTTCTGAGCGAACGCAACATCAGGACGAGTACATCTCACAGCATACATAATTGATCCTATAGCCGGGGCATAAGGAACATTCTGCATGCGTTGCTTTTCAGCTGGTGAAACAGCACATTGTGACTTACTCAATTTAGGGCTTTCATGCATTGGGATAGTTCCACGCTTAGAATTCTCCATATGAAATTTTTTCAAGATTTTCTCAATGTAAGCACTTTGACGTAAACCAATTAACCGTCTAGATCTATCTCGGTAGATCTTGATTCCAAGAATATATGCAGCTTCTCCTAAATCTTTCATAGCAAAACATTTTCCAATGTAGGATTTTACCCCTTTCAACATTGGAATATTGTTCCCCATGAGCAATATGTCATCAACATATAGAATTAGGAAAGTAACATTACTCCCACTGGCTTTGTGATATACACACGACTCATCTTGATTCTGAGTGAAACCAAATTTCTTAATCTCATCATCAAAACGCTTATTCCATTGCCTAGATGCTTGCTTAAGTCCATAAATGGAATGCTTGAGCTTGCATACTCGGCTAGGATTGTTAGGATCAACAAAACCCTCAGGTTGCACCATATAGACTTCTTCGGAAAGATGTCCATTGAGGAAAGCAGTTTTGACATCCATTTGCCAAATCTCATAGTCATAGAACGCGGCTATGGCTATAAGAATCCTTATAGCTCTAATGTCTACTACAGGAGAAAAGGTCTCTTCATAATCAACCCCGTAGGTTTGAGTGAAGCCCTTTGCTACAAGACGAGCTTTAAAGGTGTGTACTTTGCCATCCATGTCAGTCTTTTTCTTGAATAGCCACTTGCTACCAACGGTTCTACCGTCAGGTGGAAGATCAACTAATACCTAGACATCATTATCTTTCATGGATTGCATCTCCACATTCATCGCATTAAGCCATTTTTCGAATTCAGGATCCAATAATGCAGCTTTATAGTTAGCGGGTTCTCCAAGATCCCCTAACTCATGCTCCTCAGCATCGACGTATAAACACATTCGATCTGGTGCATGGCGTGTCCTAGAGGACTTACGAATGGGATTGATATCACTTTGAGGTTCTTCAACTTCTTGATCATCCTCGTCATGATCTAAGCCAGTGTCATCAGAAGGATTTGTATCTTCATCTTGAATAATTTCAAGATCTTCTATACTCCCACTTGCTTCTTGATCTAAGAGATTACTCTCAAATAACTCAGCATTCTGAGCAATAATAACTTTGTTCTCAGGTGGGTAGTAGAAGGAATATCCCATCGTTTCCTTTGGGTATCCTACAAAGATACACTTAATAGATATGGGTTCCAGTTTGTCAGGTTTGGTCATCGTATCAGGTTTAACCAAAGCTTCACAACCTCAGACTCTTAAGTAAGACATCTTAGGGGCTTGCCCATGCCATACTTTGTACGATGTATTTTCAACATTCTTAGTTGGAACCATGTTGAGTATGCGTGCAGCAGACTCAAGGGCATAATCTCAAAAGGACTTTGGAAGAGTAGTTTGATTCATCATGGATCGAACCATGTCTAGCAGTGTTCGATTCCTCCTCTCAGACACCCCATTATGTTGAGGTGTGTAGGGAGGCAATAATCCCATGCTCCTTAAGATGATTCAAAAACTATTGACTCATATATTCACCTCCACGATCAGATCGTAGTGATTTTATGGTCTTACCGAGTTGATTTTCTACTTCCTTTTGAAACACTTTAAATGTCTCAAACACTTGATGTTTATGCTTTAACAGGTAAACATAACCATACCGACTAAAGTCGTCAGTAAAAGTGACAAAGTAGTTAGCTCCTTGCCTTGACACGATTCTAAATGGGCCACAAACATCAGTATGTATTAGTCCAAGTAGATCTTTAGCCCTTTCCACTTGATGTGAATAGGGTTTTTTTTGCCATCTTCCCAGACATACAAGAGACACACTTTTCAAATGACTTAATGTCAGTTGAGGTGAGAAGTCCATCATGTTGCAACTTCTCCATGCTTTTCTTGCTTATGTGTCCAAGACGACAATGCCACAAGAGAGTAGAGTCCAAAGTTAATTTGGCTCTTTTACTGCTAACAGCAAACATAGAACTATCATTTGTTTTAGAACAAGACATATCAATTTCATAAATGCCATCCCCTCGGGGAGTAGCAGTAAAATAAACAACGTTATTCCTAGAGACTGAAATTGCATTACTCGAATCAAAACAGTTTACAAAACCATCTTTAAACAAACCAGAAACTGAAATAATCCCTCTAGTGATAAAGGGAGCATAATGAAAATTGTTCAAAACAATAACTAATCCACTACGGAGACATAAATGATAACTTCCAATAGCTTCGACTCCTGCACGTTGACCATTGCCTATGTACAGATTCAAAGCTCCTGGATTCAGCTTCTTACTTCCCCTTAGACCCTGAGTATTATTACAAATGTGAGTACCACAACCAGTGTCATATACCCACGAATTACTCGAGAAGGGAATATAGTTCTATAGTGAAAATACCTGAAGTGTTGGCTTCTTGAGACAACCTCTTTTTTTTACAACTCGGCTAAGTGCTCGGGACAGTTCCGTTTCCAATGACCTATCTGACCACATTTGTGACAGGGGTCGTCCTTAGCAGGATTATCCTTTTTGGGTGGTGGAGGATTTCTGATCTTGGGAGCATAAGATGGTTTGTGCTCGGGATCATAAGCCAACTTATTCTTTCCATTTCCATAATTCCCCTTCGCAGCCTTAGGCGGTTTTCTACCTTGGTTTTTCTGGATCTTGCCTGCACGCATATTATGAAGTGCAGGTGAAACAAACTTCTTGGGAAGTGTCTGCTCATGTTGTTTAAGCATGGCATTCAGTTCATTCACCGAATTCACAGTCTTCCCCATGCCATGCATGTGGAAGTTTTGAACAAAACTGTCATACTCCTTGGAAAGGCCTATCAAGATCAGGCTTATTCCATAGCTGACAGTCACGGGGTGACCAAGACGCTCCAAGTTCTCAATGTAGCCCTTCATCTTAAGAACATATGAGCCTACATTTTGACCATCCTCAAGCTTGCACGCGTGAAATTTACGCGTAGTTTGAAGAAGTTCGTGTTCTGCTTGCTGAGAAAACATGGTTTTCAGCTCCTGCAACATGTCATATGCTCCGAGATGGGTTAGATTTTGTTGGATCTCTAAGTCCATAGTCATGAGCATAAGGCCAGCAATGTCCTTTGACCCTTTGACCCAAGCAGCATGAGCTGTAAGAGCATCGGGAGGGACTTGGTGACTAGGAGTTGCAACAGGTGCAGCGGGAATTGGATGTTCCAAGTATTGTTCCTTGTCTTCAGCTGATAGGATAATGCGCAACTGGCGGTACCAATCAATGAAGTTAGGCCTAGTGAGTTTGTGTTTCTCGAAGAAACTCCTGAGTACCGAATTGTTTCCGACATTGGTAGTCATCTACAATTAAAAAGTTCAAACAATTAGTATTTTTGATAATTACATTCTTAATAGAATTAACTACCCAATTAATTACTGATTAAGACTAAGATCCATCTTGTACTCCGACTCATTACAAAAGGACTGTCCAATATGTAAACAAGTGGGGCAAGAGGTAAGCGACGAGCGTTAATTGCATAACATGCAACTCTTAGACTTTATGAGGCGTTCAAAACACTAGTAAAATGGTAGTAATGTCATGAGCATGTTTAGTCTCATCTTATGCCTCGGGTCCAGGGTCTGACCGTGCATACTCGAGTTAAGTTAACCAAGCAAGAACATGCAAATATCACACAGGGTCTGACCGTCATGAAAAATTTGCCATGGGTTTGACAAGGCCCTTAGGACTGTCCAGAGAAGCCAAATCAAATGCACGTGTTCTTAGTTGGCTGGCATACACTTAAATTTCACATAGGGTATAACACATAAATGTGGTAAAACATGTGTACAAAGAAGCATGTAAACAACTTTGTAGCACGATTTTCAAAAACTTTTAGTAATGACACTGTAGCGATCTACGATGGTTCACGGTAGTTCCAATCGAACTCGCAAGCAAGCGCAGGACCAGACCAGCGCAAGGCAATAGTCGGATATCCTTTAGGTGTGACTGTGCGTACCGGCTTATACCCGCCTTATAGTTTGTTCTAGTGGGTGACCCGTACATCCCATGAGTCCATAGCGTCCAGTTTTTATTTTCATGAAAGCGTGTTTCAATAGTGTTTAGGTCCTTTTATTTTATAAAACACTTTTCCACGTAACACATAACCGGTCACAATGAGCATGTATTTAGGCGTGTATAATATTGACCAATTTTAATGTCATGTTTCTCTATAAGTATTTATCCATATTGCATGTAATTTAGGTGTTTTGAAAAACATGTAACAATAATGCAATTAGGAAAATGAATACAACAAACATAAGACATTAAATAAACACATAAATCCGAGACCCCGAAGAGACTTCCCCAAACGAAGAACCATAAGACTCTCATTAGGTTTTCATCAAGTACCTAAATCGCCCCATGCATCACATTACGTGATTGTAGTGAGTCTTATAGCCGGATAACACATAAAATAATCATGGCAAAACAATTAACTATTTTTTTATGTATTCTAATTAACCCTTTAATTTTAATTATATTTTTCTAATTAACAATTAATTTTAATAATTACTTGTTATTTTTTATAATTAATGACAAGTACACAATTTAATTGTCAAATAAAATAAAACAAATAACTAAATTAGGTTTCATGCATGCGGTTTCGCGTGTTTATTTAAAACGTGTAACCCATAACCACCAAACGAGCATGACTCGTGATGCCACTGTTGGGATTTAAAATCTAGTTAACCAATTAACTAAGAGTATGCAGCGAATTGGATCTAGTTTGAGCAATTATGATTAACACGTAATTAATAATAAACAATAAAGGAAACGTGAAAACTAACCTTCGTCCAAAAGCAATGAAACCAAAATGAGTGATAAAATATACCACCTCTACGGTTGCTCACACAAACACGTCAAACGAACACGTCCGGATTGCTAGCCGAACTCCACGTATACCCAAACACCAAGTGTCGTAGCCCAAAACGGATCAATAACTAAAACAGCCTAAACTGTAGTTTTGTCCGATATCCTTCTCTGTCCAATAACCCGGATCTCAGTGTTGTCCAATATCTGACAACACTGTGCGACAGAAAAATAGTGGTTCTGTCCGTGAATGACCAGACAGCAACCAAAACCTTCGACGAGCGGTTACGATAAACCAGCTCGTAAACCTTCTATTAAGACTTTGTTTTAGCAACCTTAGGATTGATTATAAGTTACCAAAACACCTTGGATTGTATAGAATGCAAGTGTATGATTTGAGATGTAATTCAAAATCTATAAACCCTAATATTAGGTTTATTGATTTGAATGAAGAAGATGGGAAACCAAAGACTATTGTTGTGTTTTAAGTGATTTTAGTCGTGAGTTATGAGCAGGGGGTGAGGGGTTTATATACCCTTCAAACCCTAGTTGAGATAATGCTTAAAATTGAATTTTAAGCCTTATCCCAAACACTCCTTAACTTATCACAACTCCACTTTACTCTTTATCTCTGCATACAAACGAACGTAGACACTTTTATAATCTTTCTAGAACCTTCTTGGCCAGCCAGGGACTTAAGGAACTCAATAGATTCATGTCTTAACCATTCATGTCCAAAACGGGTCAAAACAGGTCATTTTTAGAAGCGTATACGTAAATATTGAGACGTATTCTAATGTTTAATGTGTGTGCCCCCAATAGGCTCACACACCCCTAGCCACATTTGGCTCATCCAACGAGCATGAACTAACAGCTCCCACTTGGTCGTTGGAGTAGACAACACAAATGTCAACGACGGAAACGTCTAGCAACGCTCACACTCCTAATTTAACTAGAGGTGTCCGAGATATAGTTTCATAGAACATTCTTAGTAGCATGGTCATTTATGACTTGCTTTTATCATCCTTTGTTATAGATACCGTTAAACCATGTATATGGATCCTAACTCATTCCATATAGTTTAACCATTTAGATTCCTGTTATTGAATTCAATTCAGATATACCAAATGTAACCAAGATTCATCTTGCATTACCATCTGGGTTCGGCCAAACAATTATCAGATTAATTCTAGAGAGGCGCCATGGTATCATTCTACACATACTAAGTGGAGTAACAAATCCTTTATTGACTACAAGTGTTGTGGATGCTGCTTCACATCACTCCGAAAAAAGGCTTTTATAACTACCTTATTCAGGACAACGTTTTGCATATAATTACAAAAGTGATATCCACACATGCAGAACTTGTTTGCATCTCAAGTCTAAGGATGACTTAACAGACCATTTCCAACATCTTACTCATGACAAGGATCCAAAAGTAAATGTTTGAAGTTTAGGGAATCCAGTATGCATCCCTTATGAATACATATGAGTTTGGCTTAGAACAATTCTCATTCTCACAGAATATATCCAACACTCACATTTGCCTTATGTAAACAATATTCCCATATTGCTAACCGACAATGGATATTTAGAATGATTAAATCATTCATGGATTAAACATGCAAATTTAGAATAAAAAATTTTATATGAATGAAATAACAAATACCTCGTATCTTTATTTATCAAAAAATAAAATTGTCTTACAATTCCAAATTATCCAGATACTAATTAACATACAGATTTACATGAGACTACTAGCTGGTATCAAACCAATACCCTGAGTCAATTTAGAATGCTTAGGGAATGCTAACGCCTTCGTAAATGGATCAGCTAGATTGTCATATGTATGAACTTTTGCTATCTTGACATCACCCATCTCAATGGTCTCTCGAAGATAGTGAACTTTTGCGCGAAAATGTCTAGCACCCTTGGTGAATCCACTTTCATTAGCTATAGTAATGGCTCCAGTATTGTCACAATACATATCAATGGGATCTTCAATTGTGGGCATATTACCAAGCCAAAAAATGAATTTACGAATCCAAACAGCCTCTTTAGCTGCATCAAAAGCAGCTATATACTCAGCTTCTGTAGATGAAGTTGCAAAAATACTTTGCTTTGTGCTTTTCTAGTCAACAGCACCTCCATTTAGAACGAAAACATATCCAGTCTGAGATTTTAGGACATCAGCATCTGTCAGATATCCAACATCAGTGTAGCAAGAAACCCTGAGCTCTCGTTTTTCGTCACCACCATAAACCAGAAACATATCCTTAGTATTCCGTAAATACTTAAGAATATTTTTAACAGCAGTCCAGTGAAGTTCACCAGTACTCTGTTGAAATCGGCTTGTTATGTTCTGAGCGAAAGCAACATCAGGACGAGTACATCTCACAGCATACATAATTGATCCTATAGCCGAGGCATAAGGAACATTCTGCATGCGTTGCTTTTCAGCTGGTGAAACAGCACATTGTGACTTACTCAATTTAGGGCTTTCATGCATTGGGATAGTTCCACGCTTGGAATTCTCCATATGAAATCTTTTCAAGATTTTCTCAATGTAAGCACTTTGACATAAACCAATTAACCGTCTAGATCTATCTCGGTAGATCTTGATTCCAAGAATATATGCAGCTTCTCCTAAATCTTTCATAGCAAAACATTTTCCAAGGTAGGATTTTACCCCTTTCAACATTAGAATATTGTTCCCCATGAGCAATATGTCATCAACATATAGAATTAGGAAAATAACATTACTCCCACTGGCTTTGTTATATACACACGGCTCATCTTGATTCTGAGTGAAACCAAATTTCTTAATCTCATCATCAAAACGCGTATTCCATTGCCTAGATGCTTGCTTAAGTCCATAAATGGAACGCTTGAGCTTACATACTCGGTTAGGATTGTTAGGATCGACAAAACCCTCAGGTTGCACCATATAGACTTCTTCGGAAAGATGTCCATTGAGGAAAGAGGTTTTGACATCCATTTGCCAAATCTCATAGTCATAGAACGCGGCTATGGCTATAAGAATCCTTATAGCTCTAATGTCTACTACAGGAGAAAAGGTCTCTTCATAATCAACCCCGTAGGTTTGAGTGAAGCCCTTTGCTACAAGACGAGCTTTAAAGGTGTGTACTTTGCCATCCATGTCAGTCTTTTTCTTGAATAGCCACTTGCTACCAACGGTTCTACTGTCAGGAGGAAGATCAACTAATACCCAGACATCATTATCTTTCATGGATTGCATCTCCACATTCATCGCATTAAGCCATCTTTCGAATTCGGGATCCAATAATGCAGCTTTATAGTTAGCGGGTTCTCCAAGATCCCCTAACTCATGCTCCTCAGCATCGACGTATAAACACATTCGATCTGGTGCATGGCATGTCCTAGAGGACTTACGAATGGGATTGATATCACTTTGAGGTTCTTCAATTTCTTGATCATCCTCGTCATGATCTAAGCCAGTGTCATCAGAAGGATTTGTATCTTCATCTTGAATAATTTCAAGATCTTCTATACTCCCACTTGCTTCTTTATCTAAGAGATTACTCTCAAAGAACTCAACATTCTGAGCAACAATAACTTTGTTCTCAGGTGGGTAGTAGAAGGAATATCCCATCGTTTCCTTTGGGTATCCTACAAAGATACACTTAATAGATATGGGTTCCAGTTTGTCAGGTTTGGTCATCGTATCACGTTTAACCAAAGCTTCACAACCCCAGACTCTTAAGTAAGACATCTTAGGGGCTTGCCCATGCCATACTTTGTACGATGTCTTTTCAACATTCTTAGTTGGAACCATGTTGAGTATGCGTGCAGCAGACTCAAGGGCATAATCCCAAAAGGACTTTGGAAGAGTAGTTTGATTCATCATGGATTGAACCATGTCTAGCAGTGTTCGATTCCTCCTCTCAGACACCCCATTATGTTGAGGTGTGTAGGGAGGAGTTCGATGGACAATAATCCCATGCTCCTTAAGATGATTCAAAAACTCTTGACTCATATATTCACCTCCACGATCAGATCGTAGTGATTTTATGGTCTTACCGAGTTGATTTTCTACTTCCTTTTGAAACACTTTAAATGTCTCAAACACTTGATGTTTATGCTTTAACAGGTAAACATAGCCATACCGACTAAAGTCGTCAGTAAAAGTGACAAAGTAGTTAGCTCCTTGCCTTGACACGATTCTAAATGGGCCACAAAAATCAGTATGTATTAGTCCAAGTAGATCTTTATCCCTTTTCACTTGATGTGAATAGGGTTTTCTTGCCATCTTCCCAGACATACAAGAGACACACTTTTCAAATGACTTAATGTCAGTTGAGGTGAGAAGTCCATCATGTTGCAACTTCTTCATGCGTTTCTTGCTTATGTGTCCAAGACGACAATGCCACAAGAGAGTAGAGTCCAAAGTTAATTTGGCTCTTTTACTGCTAACAGCAAACATAGAACTATCATTTGTTTTAGAACAAAACATATCAATTTCATAAATGCCATCCCCTCGGGGAGTAGCAGTAAAATAAACAACATTATTCCTAGAGACTGAAATTGCATTACTCGAATCAAAACAGTTTACAAAACCATCTTTAAACAAACCAGAAACTGAAATAATCCCTCTAGTGATAGAGGGAGCAGAATGAAAATTGTTCAAAACAATAACTAATCCATTAGGGAGACATAAATGATAACTTCCAATAGCTTCGACTCCTGCACGTTGACCATTGCCCATGTACAGATTCAAAGCTCCTGGATTGAGCTTCTTACTTCCCCTTAGACCCTGAGTATTATTACAAATGTGAGTACCACAACCAGTGTCATATAACCACGAATTACTCGGAAGGGAATATAGTTCTATAGTGAAAATACCTGAAGTGTTGGCTTCTTGAGACAACCTCTTCTTTTTCTGCAACTCGGCTAAGTGCTCGGGAGAGTTCCGTTTCCAATGACCTATCTGACCACATTTGTGACAGGGGTCGTCCTTAGCAGGATTATCCTTTTTGGGTGGTGGAGGATTTCTGATCTTGGGAGCATAAGATGGTTTGTGCTTGGGATCATAAGCCAGCTTATTCTTTCCATTTCCATAATTCCCCTTCGCAGCCTTAGGCGGTTTTCTACCTTGGTTTTTCTGGATCTTGCCTGCACGCATATTATGAAGTGCAGGTGAAACAAACTTCTTGGGAAGTGTCTGCTCATGTTGTTTAAGCATGACATGTAGTTCATTCACCGAATTCACAGTCTTCCCCATGCCATGCATGTGGAAGTTTTGAACAAAACTGTCATACTCCTTGGAAAGGCCTATCAAGATCAGGCTTATTCCATAGCTGACAGTCACGGGGTGACCAAGACGCTCCAAGTTCTCAATGTATCCCTTCATCTTAAGAACATATGAGCCTACATTTTGACTATCCTCAAGCTTGCACGCGTGAAATTCACGCGCAGTTTGAAGAAGTTCCTGTTCTGCTTGTTGAGAAAACATGGTTTTCAGCTCCTGCAACATGTCATATGCTCCGATATGGGTTAGATTTCGTTGGATCTCTAAGTCCATAGTCATGAGCATAAGGGCAGCAATGTCCTTTGACCCTTTGACCCAAGCAGCATGAGCTGCAAGAGCATCGGGAGGGACTTGGTGACCAGGAGTTGCAACAGGTGCAGCGGGAATTGGATGTTCCAAGTATTGTTCCTTGTCTTCAGCTGATAGGATAATGCGCAACTGGCGGTACCAATCAATGAAGTTAGGCCCAGTGATTTTGTGTTTCTCGAAGAAACTCCTGAGTACCGAATTGTTTCCGACATTGGTAGTCATCTACAATTAAAAAGTTCAAACACTTAATAGTTTTGATAATTACATTTTTAATAGAATTAACTACCCAATTAATTACTAATTAAGACTAAGATCCATCTTGTACTCCCACTCATTACAAAAGGACTGTCCAATATGTAAACAAGTGGTGCAAGAGGTAAGCGACGAGCGTTAATTGCATAACATGCAACTCTTAGACATTATGAGACGTTCAAGACACTAGTAAAACGGTAGTAATGTCATAAGCATGTTTAGTCTCATCTTATGCCTCGGGTCCAGGGTCTGACCGTGCATACTCGAGTTAAGTTAACCAAGCAAGAACATGCAAATATCACACAGGGTCTGACCGTCGTGAAAAATTTTCCATGGGTTTGACAAGGCCCTTAGGACTGTCCAGAGAAGCCAAATCAAATGCACGTGTTCTTAGTTGGCTGGCATACACTTAAATTTCACATAGGGTATAACACATAAATGTGGTAAAACATGTGTACAAAGAAGCAAGTAAACAACTTTGTAGCACGATTTTTAAAAACTTTTAGTAATGACACTGTAGCGATCTACGATGGTTCACGGTAGCTCGAATCGAACTCGCAAGCAAGCGCTGGACCAGACCAGCGCAAGGCAATAGTCGGATATCCTTTAGGTGTGACTGTGCGCACCGGCTTATACCCGCCTTATAGTTTGTTCTAGTGGGTGACCCGTATATCCCATGAGTCCATAGCGTCCAGTTTTTATTTTCATGAAAGCGTGTTTCAATAGAGTTTAGGTCCTTTTATTTTATAAAACACTTTTCCACGTAACACATAACCGGTCACAATGAGCATGTATTTAGGCGTGTAAAATATTGACCAATTTTAATGTCATGTTTCTCTATAAGTATTTATCCATATTGCATGTAATTTAGGTGTTTTGAAAAACATGTAACAATAATGCAATTAGGAAAACGAATACAACAAACATAAGACATTAAATAAACACATAAATCCGAGACCCCGAAGAGACTTCCCCAAACGAAGAACCATAAGACTCTCATTAGGTTTTCATCAAGTACCTAAATCGCCCCATGCATCACATTACGTGATTGTAGTGAGTCTTATAGCCGGATAACACATAAAATAATCATGGCAAAACAATTAACTATTAATTTTTTTTTATTTTATGTATTCTAATTAACCCTTTAGTTTTAATTATATGTTTTTAATTAACAATTAATTTTAATAATTACTTGTTATTTTTTATAATTAATGACAAGTACACAATTTAATTGTCAAATAAAAATAAAACAAATAACTAAATTAGGTTTCATCCATGCGGTTTCGCGTGTTCATTTAAAACGTGTAACCCATAACCACCAAACGAGCATGACTCGTGATACCACTGTGGAGATTTAAAATCTAGTTATCCAATTAACTACGAGTACGCAGCGGATTGGATCTAGTTTGAGCAATTATGATTAACACGTAATTAATAATAAACAATAAAGGAAACGCGAAAACTAACCTTCGTCCAAAAGCAATGAAACTAAAACGAGTGATAAAATATACCACCTCTACGGTTGCTCACACAAACATGTCAAACGAACACGTCCGGATTGCTAGCCGAACTCCACGTATACCCAAACACCAAGTGTCGTAGCCTAAAACGGATCAAAAACTAAAATAGCCTAAACTGTAGTTTTGTCCGATATCCTTCTATGTCCAATAACCCGGATCTCAGTGTTGTCCAATATCTGACAACACTGTGCGACAGAAAAACAGTGGTTCTGTCCGAGAACGACCAGACAACAACCAAAACCTTCGACGAGCTGTTACGATTAACCAGCTCGTAAACCTTCGTTTAAGACTTTGTTTTAGCAACCTTAGGATTGATTATAAGTTACAAAAACACCTTGGATTGTATAGAATGCAAGTGTTTATGATTTGAGATGTAATTCAAAATCTATAAACCCTAATATTAGGTTTATTGAATTAAATGAAGAAGATGGGAAAACAGAGACTATTGATGTGTCTTAAGTGATTTTAGTCGTGCATTATGAGCAGGGGGTGAGGGGTTTATATACCCTTCAAACCCTAGTTGATATAATGCTTAAAATTGAATTTTAAGCCATATCCCAAACACTCCTTAACTTATCACAACTCCACTTTACTCCTTATCTCTGCATACAAACAAATGTAGACACTTTTATAATCTTTCTTGAACCTTCTTGGCCAGCCAGGGACTTAAGGAACTCAACAGATTCAAGTCTTAACCATTCATGTCCAAAACGGGTCAAAACATGTCATTTTTTAGAAGCGTATACGTAAATATTGAAACGTATTCTAATGTTTAATGTGTGTGCCCCCAATAGGCTCACACACCCCTAGCCACATTTATCTCATCCAACGAGCATGAACTAACAGGAAAAGTGGTTCCCCCCCCCACGTAATCTAGGGACGACTAAGTCGTCCCTAAAAAAAGCTCGACCGTCAGTTTTGTTTTAGTATACAGGTTTCACTTAAAGAGTACTAATGGGTAGGAAGCAGATGGGTGTGTACATTGGGGGGTTGACTTAGCTGCTTGGACTCTAATTCCTTTGTATTTTGTGTCTAACACTATGCTTTCGAAGCTTTCAAGTTAGCTTAAGAATATGCTTTCCCATAACGTAACCTACCTGCTTAAATTGATATTCTTATTGGTATGGATGGAATGGTTCACTTTTGAGGGTCCTTTACTGAAGTTTGGAGCCTATGTTTAGTTTTACAGGATAGTGAAGTGTCCTAGTATAGAGTTGCTGGTTTAATTAGTGGTATAACGATGTATAGAAACTTGTATTATTGTCCATGAGAATTCCATAGTTTGATTATGTATATTTTTTGGCGCTAATATAATTCACTTTTCGAAAAAAAAAAGATTTGCATAAACATAGGATGAATTGTTTATATGTTTCGATATTTTTCTCGGAGCTGCCTTGTCAATTTCTTCAATCTGCAGATTAGAGATATTGCCTTGACATTTCTGCTATCGAGTTGGGGTTCTATGTATTATGCTTTTTGTATAGTTGGCTAGGTGGAAAGAACACCATCAAGAAGTAAGTCGTATGGCTCTTTCCATAGTGATCATTAAGAGTTCCAAGGCAATGGTACTACGAAATCAGTATGGATAATAACTCAGACCTTTGTAGGAGAACTTATGAGTGTGTGCAGTAGTGCACTGCTGAAAACTTCTGATGAGCCTTCCATATGTTTCAATAACTACTTTACATGTATAGGAAGTGGAGCTAAGATTTTTGAACACTTAGGGGTATGATCTGTCGCCCACATTTTAACTTACCCAAACCTTTAGCAAACACGGCTAAATGTGAATACGCTTCACATTTAGCTTTTATTTTAATTTGACGTAACTTGTAAGGGTTTAGAAGTGTATCTTTTATTCTCAAGTTTCTTAGTGCCCCAAATGAAATCCGCTAATTTGATATCTTGAATCAGCATCTGTCATTGGTAAGCGGAAGAGATTCGACTTTCTTGCAGGTATATGTTTATTGCACCTGAGCTAGCTAGGATTCCCATCAATTTTTCTTCTGAACTTGTATTAAAGCTATTAATTTTTTGTAATTTTCTTTTCTTCAGATTTTGTTCCTGAGAAAGTGAAAGCGGGTGATGCGTTAAAAGAAGTACCTACTGATCAATAGATGTCATCGGAGTAGCGCTTTTATTGTTTAGTAGGTGTCAAATGTGCTAAATTTAATTTGTAACAGTGGTGTATCTTGGTGTTAGTTAAGATCTGACAATATGATCAACGGTGGCGTTTTGTACTAAATTAAGTTTTCACCTTATTTGCCGCCTCTTAACTTAATTAAGTTTCTTGGATTAAAAAAAAGAGATAGTGTGGTATTTTATTAGTACATGACCGACTCTTTTTTATTTTAACCGTAAACGTAACTTAAGGCCCAAGTTTCACTATTTGCCGTCTTTTTAGTTAACTATTTTTCTTCGATCTTTTTAGAAAGAAAAAAAAAGAAGAAAATGACCGACTTTCTTGGCATCTTTTTTACAATTATAACTCTTGTTATCTTTTTGTCATATTTTTACGTTTTCGGTCATTATTTTAAGTTTCGTCAAATTGTTTTGTTTTTGTCAGATTTTTTACGTTTTTGTTTTCTTTTTACTTCTTCGCCTATTTTTTACGTATTCGTCTTTCTATGTTTTCATCAGTCTTTTTTTACGTTTTGGTATGTTTTTCACATTTTCGTCTTTCTTTTGCGTTTGCACCCGGTTTTTTTGTTTTCTTGATTTTTATGCTTTTGTCTAATTTTTAAGGTCTCGTCATTTGTTTTACGTTTTTTTTCGTTTTTTTACACTTTCGTCTACATTTTTACGTTTTCGCCTCATTTATGAAATGGGTTCCCAACTCAAAGTAAAACTTCCTGAATTAAGCATTTCTATAGTCAGCCACGAAGTGAGGGTCCAATTCTTCCGAATGGTCTAGTCATAACCCAACTTCATACCCGGTAAAGTATGTTGGTTGGGTGATCAAAACTCTGTAACAAAACCTTCTTATCAACTTCGTTAATCAATCGGAAATTACCATTGCTTTCCATATATGCAATTACATTTGGATATGTACCAACATCAACATCACTAATGTGCATTAGGGTGCTGCTTGCAGATGTTATTACTAAGTTCCGATTTTGGAATCCACAGAGAGGGCATGGTCCATAGCCCATAAGTATTTTTAAGTTTTTTTATTTATAATTATTTTGAGCGTTTAGTTTAAATTTGTAATTATATTTGACAACGTTCACAACTTACTTTTATTTATTCCTTTTAAAAATTACATGTTTCTTCCATCTAGTTACGGAAAATTACACTCGTCATAATTTTTCAGAGATAATTTTAATCTTAACTTTTAAGGCTTCAATTTTGTAGGACATCGTGTATATAAAACGTTAGTCACATGTTTTTCTCCCGCCTTTTTTGGAAAATATGATTATTCAAAGCCCATATTAGCCGATAAATGTTAAATAATCAAAGTTTTGGGCTTTTTAGTTTTTACATTTCATATTTAAGCCTACGAATTGTCACTCCTGTTAAACTTTACCACTAGGTGATTTAAGAAGAATATCATCCTTAAATCCTATTAAAACACACAATTCAACGTCTTTCTTGAACAAACCAGCGTGACGTTTTGAGGATGTAACTTGACGACTATCTTTCGCTTCGATCTTCTTAATTTCAATCTTTTGTCGACCATTTGAAATCTTTTTGGTGATCGTGTTGTTATTGACGATAGCACTATCGAAGACAACATAGGTTGATGAAACCAAGGTTGCATGTATGAATTTGTTTGTGTTGTAATAATGGTTAAACAAATGAGACATCGTAGTTATTTATTATAAAAAATGACCGACTTTCTTTGGATTTAACCGCCTTGTTCAAGTCGGTGATTTTTTTATATTATTAGTCTTTGAGTTATCAAATATTTAACTATTACTTTTTTTCAGTATTATTATTTATAAATTATGTTAATGCAAAGCAATGCCTAAAAACATTATTAGTGTTAACTATTTTTTTTAATTTTGATCACGATAAATTAAAAAGACATTTATCGTCAAATACAATCATAAGATGAATTATTTAACAAACACTATCATCAAGGTAATAATAATTTAAGTATTGCACTAACATATCTTAATCATGATTAGTGATATAAAAGTGATTAATCCTAAACTTACATTTTGTCAAATGTGACAAAAGATTTTTTAATAAACTTTCTTTTTAAGAAAATGTTTTATTAAAATGGAAAATGTAAATTTGAATATGGCATATTCCAAATGCCATAGGAATGTCCTTTGAAGGTAAAAACTTACCTCAGATATTACTTCCCCACTAAAAGACAAAAGGGAGCGGATTCTAAGAGCACGGTTCCTTAAAGGCCTATGCGGATCCTTAGTGATAAGGAACCACATTCACAATTAAGGCACCACATTCAGAGAGCCGTTGGCCTTTGTCTCCTATAAATAGTGGATCAAATCTGTATTTTCTACAACCCTTTTTGGACACTCTTTCTGCTATCCTTCTCCTTTTTAATTCCTAATCATTTGTAAATGATCACTTAATGTGTTAAGTATGTTTACTTATGATTATCTCCTTGATCTCCTTCTTTACCTTTTCCAATGAGAAGATCACTCACACACTTGTGATGTGATTAAAGATGAAGCCTTGATGAAGATCCTCTCCTAAAGATCTAGTCATGTTTATCATTTGTATTATTTGAGTCTTGTGTAGATCCAATGTATTTGTGAATACATGGATCTAATCTTGTATAAATCCATTGTATATGTGTATACTTGGATTTGTGTTGTGTAGATCCAAGTTACATGTGTATACTTGGATATGCATTTTATTGAGTTGTAATAGTAATGAGTTGTGAGTTTTCACTAAACTATAAAGTGATGTAGTTGTGTCTTGTGAAGTTCTCACTTAGCTTCAAAGTTAAGAGTTGTGAGTTCTCACTAAACTATAAAGTGATGTGGTTGTGTCTTGTGAGTTATCACTAAACTATAAAGTGATGTGGTTGTGTCTTGTGAGTTCTCACTAAACTCTAAAGTGATGTAGTTGTGTCTAGTGAAGTTCTCACATAGCTTCAAAGTGAAGAGTTGTGAAGATTGGTTCTACCCTTCGATTAGAACTCGACATCTAGCCTTCTGTCGTTAAATATTGAAGTAGGTAACGTTGTGAAGATTGGTTCTACCTTTCGATTAGAACTCGACATCTAGCCTTGTGTCATTAAATTGTGAATTAGGAAATGTTGTGAAGATTGGTTCTATCTTTTGGTTAGAACTCGACATCTAGCCTTGTGTAGTAAAATGGTGAAGTGGCCGACGTTGTGTAGATTAGTCCTAGCTAAGATTAGGTCTCGACATTTAGCTTAGTGTCAAAAAATAATGTAAGCGACGTTGTAAGATTTTCTCTGCCAAGAAGGGAGCTTGTGGATATAGTGGAAATCTCGAGTAAGGTCTACTCGAGGAGTGGAGTAGGAATGAAGATAGAGCTTCGTTGCCGAACCACTATAAATCTTGGTGTCTTCCTATTAGGTTGTTTCTTTCCTTACTCTTTACTTATTCTTACTATCATATCATTCACATCTATTACTTGTCATTGTTAATGCATTAGAATTGAACCTAATCATTATGCAACTAGCTTTCAAGTAAAAGGTAGTTTTGAGACTAACCTAATTGAAAGGAATTTTAATTAGGACATAAAAAGAAGAGAAACTATTCAACCCCCTTTGAGTTTTTACAATTGGTAACAGAGCGATGGTCACTCAAGGTCTTTGAATTATATTGTACTTTAAAACTTGGATCGATCCATTGTCTCCTCAAATTAGAAGGTTTCGTTGTACTAAAGTTTCTCTTTTGTCAAAACTATTTTTTCATTGAAAATAGGCCTTTTATTAGTAATATTGCATCTCATCTAGATTAGTAGTACTTATATATTTTAATATTACCCTTGAAATGTATCTACTAGTTTTCATCTTGCTTTTTGTAGGTACTCATGAATATTAATCACTTAAGTGATTGTGGATTGAGTTGCTTACACTTGTAGAAGACTCGTCTTCTTTGATTCCCAACATCATTGAGTGATGATGCCAAGATGGACGAGAGTGATACTATTCCTTGAAGACTTAGTATTCACTTTAGTCAAGATTGAGCTTTGAATTAGCTCCTTGAAGACTTGGAGTGCTCTTTGCAGCTAAGGTGCGTTCTCGTCCTTCCACACGCCCTATTGATCATTCTTTTGATCATTACTTGACTATATGGTTGTTCTTAGCATCTTTGCCTTGAAATTTATTTGTGGTTTGTGATTCTATGCTCATATCCTCTCAAACCTTCATTGCTTGGATGCTTGACTCACTTCGAAGATGTAGAGTGAGTTAGTAGTAGCTTAAAGTATCAAGCATGATATCCATGGTTTACACCCATACGGTAAGTAGGCCCTATATCACGTGTAATGTGTGCAATTGAGCTCATCTCTAGGATGATTGTTTAATCCCTTGAGATACCCAACTACTCCATAAGTTGTAGTTAGGATATTACACATTTGGAATTGAAATATTCCAAGGATGTTGTTATTGTAATCCCTAGCAATGATAATTGTACGATCATGTGGGAGAGAAAGTGAATCTACATTTTTCTCATTGTTTTAAATAGCATTAAGACTACTATTGAAAATGATCTTAGACTATTTTGTACAAAATTGCTTGATATAGTTCATTGCCAAAGCCATTTAAGCTTTCGCCGAAAAGGCACGTCTTAAACCACTATAAATGACACAAGCTCTTCGTTTCCGCTACTTGAAGTTTATCACTTGGTTCTTGAGCATTGACCTTGGTCTTGATTCACTTCCCTTAGGTTCTATCTATTTTGCTTCTTTGCTACGAGTAGTCATTTCTCCATTTCGATATCTTTCGGTCTCGATTCCACTCATAATCCTTCACTTAGGCATTATCACCTAGTACTGAAGTGGTCTCATGATTTCCAAATGGCTTAAGATATACTTTACGTATTTTAGAAAAACTTGGTTTTGAAAAATTCTTTGTGTTTCTTTGTTAAAAACCCGCCACTGTGCGCGGATCCTCATTTGTCACGGTGATAACCCACGGTGCCATATCAATAAGGCACCGCGGCCCAACCAGGCGACTAAAGTAACCAGGATTTAATTAAAAACACTATTTCAAACCAACCCTCCCTTTCTTCTCAATAGAAGGTGACGGGTTCTCTCAAAAATCCATTGTTAAACCTTCAAAAACACCAAATCACTCAAGATTAATTGATTCCAAGTCGTAGGTTTCACTCATCCATCTTCCAACATCAATTAATTGTAAGTTCTTTCATTCAATTTAAATTAATTTGTTCTAGGGTTCTTATTTTCGTAATTGGGGATTTTTAAAATCAAAATTGAATTAAAACCTTGCTCGGAATATGGGTTGACATGGTTATTTCACTATGATTCCTTAGGTTCGAATTCATTGAGATTTCACTAAACCCACATGGAGAACAATCCGAATTTTGACTAAATGTTTTTGGTTGATGTGTTAGGAACCCATGACCAAATTAATAATTGCATTGTTAATGCTTACCCAAAATTGTTTTTGAAAAACCTTTGTTCAAAATTAATGGTTGATCTTACATTGTTAATATGTTATTGTCAATGAAATTTGGTTCATTGTGAACATGGAAATGTTAAGGATTAATCCTTTGTTTGACAATCGTTTGTTCAAATACATTTCTTATGAGTTTTGATTTTGGTCATTATGTAGCATATGAGTGACTGGGAAATACTTTTGTTTGTTGTTTATAGTTAACTAATCATGCCTTCGGAATACCATAAAGACCACCGAAATACTAGAGCTTATATGCCAAACCTTGCCGAATTTTGTGCCTCACCAACCCTTGCCAATACCTATCGTTCACTCCAAAGCCGTTGTTTTCATAAGGGTAGAGTTATCAAAGAGAACATTAGGGGTTATACATGCATCGAGTCAATGTTTTCTCAAATTGGCTTTGATTGTTTGTTGCATATCAAATAATATATTTACCCCGAATTTCTCTTGGAGTTCTTTAGCGGATATTCACTTATCTATAATGATAGCGGAGTATTCGTTAGGTTCACCTTAAATGGTAAGCTCATCCAATACTCTCTCGAGGCTTTTGGCACGGCTCTTCGTGTGCCATTTGTTGGCACTTGTCGGTTCACCGATGCTTGGAGACTTGATGCTTTAATTGAGTCCTACGATAGTCCTCCAAATGACGACGAAGAGCTAGACCTCGACCCCATCCTTGATACCATTACCAAAGAGCGTAGCTCAACCGTTTCTTGAAGTATCCACTCTAATAAGAGATCTATAAATCGCTATGAGATACTCGAAAGCGACCTTAATAATTGCTTGGCCCGATGGGTCGACATCCGTACGGAAAATATATTTTGTCTTGGTGGAAACTGGGATCATATCCCGGCGTGTATGGCACACATGTTATGTTTCATCTTTACCGACACCAAGTGCAATCTCGCATTTTACATCGCTCGACGGATTAACTATGCTCTCTCTCTACCAACCATAAATCTCCCATATGCTATGCTCCTCACTCGCCTTTTCAAAAAGGTTGGTGAAGACTTTCTCGAGCTCGATCTTTCTCGCTTTCGTCCGATCAATCGTGTCATGATGCCTATTCAAGAGGTACAACCATGAAAGCCGAGAAGTGATCGTGTTACGAGAAGGAATGAACCACAAGAGTTCGATGATGAGGTCACTCATATGTCACCAAGTGATGGTGGTGACGAAGGCACGAGTGCTCACTTCGGCTCTTCGAGTGACTCCACCCCATCTATTAAAACTTTCATGGACGCGTTAGACCCTCTTGTTCCTCCTCCTCACTATGCCACTAGTGACCTTCTGGAAAACCTCTCACTTGAGCATGTTTATCGCTCAAACCTTCAAACACGTGGTGAGTTACATGATTTTAGAGCAGAGCATAGGGGAACATTCAAGAGCTTTGGGAAGATGATCTAGAACCTTGGCAAGAAGAAGAGATGAAGCTATGGTAATGGAACAAAGATTAACATGTTTGTGAACATGTTTTGAATTGTTGAACAATTTCCTTTATTTAGACTCTTTTATGTTTCTTGTTCTTAGAATTTGGTTTTAACTAACTAATACTTTGTGTTGGATTGTTTAGTATTTTAATCCTTAGATTTTCATGTGATTGTTGTGTCGATTCACATATCTTTGTGCATTTCTTTTGTTAGTTAACTTTCTAGATTTTGGTTTATTATCTACTTTGGCTTGATATAGATTGTGAAAAATCTAGCGTTTTAAAAATTGTTGGAAGAACCTCTTTCAGAAGACTCTGTCCACGGATCCTTAAATATATGTGGTTCCTTAGTGATAAGGCGCTGCAATCCTATTTAAGGATCCGTAGGCTCCATTTTCGACAGAATCTTTTCTTTACACCGTTTTCTCTAAATATTTGTAAACTTTTTTCTTAAATTAGCCTATCTACTTTCATTGTTCATCAAAATGATTTTTAACCCATTACTAGTTCGGATCATCCCCTTTCCTTCTTAAACCTCCTTTGTTTGATCATCTTCTTCATCCTTCAAACCTTCTTCTAAACCTTGACACACAACCATGGTGTCTACAAGATCATCAAATTCTTCCAAACAATCCTCATCCAAAAGAAACCTTAAGATCAAAATCAAGTTTACTAAACTTGACTCTTCATCCTTCCTCACACCTAAGAGTGATATTTCTCCAATTCTCATCTCTTCATCACCCTCACCACCTCTTGCATCATGCAAGACAAGTTCAACCCATGGTACTAACCACTCTCATGGTTCTACCTCATCTTCATTCCAATCTAGGATGAATGAGTTGTCCTCACCATTCACTCCTTGTCCTCTCATGGATGTGAACCCTCAACCTCTACAAAGCATTCCCATTGTGAATAACTTTGTTGAGCCATTGGTTACCTCGCCTTTCACCCCTCCTAATTCACCTATCTCACCCTTGGACACCATGCCTCCTCCTCCTCCCTCAAACACTCCGCGTTTGGGTGTTCCCATTCCCTACTTTAGGGGTGATCCATACTTCTTTGGTTTTCTAGAAGCTCATGGTGCTAATTGTCCATGTTGCCTCTATAAAAACTACATCATTCAAAACCTAAGAATCGAGATGTTTGGAATTCATAGGAGGTTGCAAGACTTATTGCTTACCTTGTTCTCCATGCCTCCACCTCCTAGGAGATGAATAATGATTTTCTAAAAACAAATGTTTTCAAAAGAGAATTAAGCCAAGGAAGACTATCTATCAAGAACTAGTTTAGCTAACTTTGTAATAGTTAGTTTGTATTTAATTTCTTTTATTTCCTTTCCTTCATGAGTTTTCATGAAGATGTGTTATGGATTTAGTATTTGTGTGTTTTAACCTATTTGCTCACACTAATTAACTTTAATATTATTTAAAATTGAACCTAAATCTATCACAACCTTTAAAACTTGACTAAAATTGGATCAAAATTTTATCTAAATATTTTGTCACCCTTTGTCAAGACACTCTTTGTGAGTGTGTTTCCTTTTGTGCAACCAAAGCATAATATAGTGCTAAAAATGGTAAAAATCCAAGATTTGCAATTTTTTTTGAAAATGTCTTAGTTTTTCTCAAAACCTTGTAAAATTGCATTTTCATGTACAATGTATGCGGATCTCAAAGACCGCACGGTCCCTTATATATAAGGAACCGCGGGTTACTTTAAGGAACCGCGGACAACATGCCATTTTTGGCTCGTTTTTGGTCTTTCTACTTTGACCACAGTCGTTTTCAAGATTCCTTGTTTACCAATTTTGGCTAAACATTCCTTCAAAACTTTTGTTTTCATTTCAAGTCTTTGCCTTGTCTATTTTCTTTAAATTCTCTTCTTTTGGGAGTTCTGCTTATCATCCCTCACAATGCCTAACTCTACTAATCTCAACCTTGACATCTCTTTGTCACAATCTTCCAAACCTAAAGCTTTTTCTTCTAAGCTTCCCAAGAAACCAAAAATCTCGGTTCGACCTATTTGGGTCAAGAAGAACAAGGATCATCATGATTCCTCTTCTTCCAAACCTTGCAAGACTTCTTTCTCTCCCATTGCGTATTGGAATCTGTGACAATCCGTCAATTTAAGGTCGTTATTTTATTCTCAAGTATTATTTATAATCATTATTTTATTGCTATATTAGGAGCTCACTCATTTTTGGGAAGAAATTAGGGTTTACGTCTTAAAGTAGCCTCAACTACGTCAAAACCGGAGAGCTCTACGTTACGTGTTTACGTTTACATACTCTGTTTTTGTGATAGTCCGACATTTCAGGAAGTAAAATTATTCTCGTATATTATTTTGGAATTTTATTTTGTGTTGGTTCATAATCTCACAAATTTACGAGAAGAAATTAGGACTTACGTGCATAATTTAGCGTCTTTTACGATTAAACCGGAAACCCTAGGTTTACGTATTTACGCTTTTGAACTCCATTTGTGATGAAACAATTTTTATTAGAATCGTTTTGTACCGTAGAATCATAATTTATAAAAACGTTTTTTCGTAAATCGAACCGAGGACACGTAAATCGAGGAAACTAGAATCGAGGAGTACCCGTAAAATAATAGGGGATGAAACAAGTTACACTTGTCCCACCCCCTCACTATGGGCGGCAAGACAAGACAAACACCACCTTTGGTGTCAAGTTTACATAAACCACAAAGACACTTGTCCTCCTAACTTTACAAAACCATTTAACCAAAACCAAAACCATTTACCATTTCTCTCATAACATGCAAATTAGAGAAAAACTTTCACACTCTCTTCCTTGCTCTCTCCTTGCCGTCCCACATACACCATCCACCACCACCACCATCAATTTTTTATCATAAATCTTATATACAATCTACACATGTTAATAACCCTTTGAAGAAATGAAGATTGGAGGTGATCTTAACAACTAGGAAGGAGTTTTCAAGAAGGTTTAGGGCTGATTTTCAAATAATTATACATACATTTGGTGATCTCAAAAGTGATCTTGCTAAGCTAAAGATTTGGTGACAAGAACCAAGCCTTGTTCATCAAGATCTCAATCTTTCATCATATTGATTGGTATAGAGATCATATTCTTTCCATCACCTTATTGTTTTGTAAATGTACTCATGTATTTTCTTCAAAAATGTATATGTATATGATGATAAATGATGATCAATATATTGTGTGGGGATTTTGTGTTACTAGATTAGGCTAAAAAGGTTAAAATCTACAAGTAAAGATGTTAAATTCATGACTATTCACATAGGCTGTATAAAACAGTAAGTTTCAATATCTTCACTTAGTTAAATGGCTAAGATTATTAAATATATAGATAGATAAATGATTTTTATATATTTGGTGAGTTGGCCATGCAATGGAATGTTAAAAATGAGCAAGATATGGCCAAAACACTTTTGTAGTACAAATTTGTATAGTCTGTTTTGGACGAATTATTAATAATACTTAGATGCCGATTGAGCAGTAGCTATAAAAGAGTTAGTTGTAGCAAACATCATGTAGTTTATGCTGTTTAAATTTCAGGTTATATCTTCTTGTAGAACTCAAGATATGACAAAAATGGTGGATTTGACTTTAGAAATCAGATTTCTTAATAAAGTATATAATATAAAAAGAGCACTCAAAGTAAATACTATTATAAAATAAGTATATAAAGGCCGCTAAATAATAATAACTATTATAAAATAAGTTGGTATACTATAATAAATAAACATGGCATTTTATAAAAGTAAAACTCAAATGTTTTTCTAAAACTATAAACTATATATAAGTTTTACGTCTTTTCGGCTAAAACCGAAAGATTAACGTTTTCGTCAAATAAAACTTAGATGGTCGGACCCGTATAATGTAACATTTTTAAAACTCATATACTGATATGTAAACACATTTGACAAGTAAAATCGATAAAACCGAGCTTTGTAACTAATGGACCATGATGGGCCAAATTAGCCTTGTTGGACCCACTAGGCCCAACTAGTTTGGTTAAATATTATTGGACTTACTCATGGGCTTAACCCACTTGGGCCTAACATATGAGTATGGGCCTGGTCTTAAAAATATAAATGGACTAATAAAATGATATTAGACTCTTAATGGGCTTATTGTGCCTTAATGTGTAAATGGGCTAAAACTAGTGTAACTAGTATGATAAGTCTAAGTTAACTAATACTAAGAAAATAATAATGTTGTAAGGTGATAAAACCCACTTGATCATCATGTTATGACATCATTACATATACATAACCACTTTTTATAAAGTTATTTTGCATAGCCTAAGACCGAGTATTATTTGTCTAGGTTTCCCGTGATCGAGGCACGTACCATACATCCTAATTGCCGATAACCCGCTTTCCCACACCAATGTGAGTTCATAGCCTCGCACTCTTTTCAATGTTTTATGAAATGTTTTATAAACCCGCGAGGGAGATAACATGCTAGTTTTGATAAAAATAGAACACAAGTAGTCCCGATTGTATGCTTATTGATATGGACCCGAATGATTATATGACCCAATGAATGAAATGAAATGGATTATTATTAGTTAGGTTATGTCACTAAAAGTCCCATTAGCATGAATTGTGAACTACCGGGATTTGGTAGTCGCTTATGCATATAATAGTACTATTTAGGGAAGATCACCCCAGTTCGCGCCTTGACGGTTGATCCCCATCGTGCCACATTGATTGGTAAGCGAATTTATGTATGAGAGGATTTATATAAGCGTGATTATTGTGACGACACGCTGTTTTAGATGGGCAAATGATATTCGGGATAGCTACCCGAAATATATTATAGAAAGGTAACAATGTCATGCGGC
This sequence comes from Glebionis coronaria, assembly GCA_025667525.1. NCBI lineage: Eukaryota > Viridiplantae > Streptophyta > Magnoliopsida > Asterales > Asteraceae > Glebionis > Glebionis coronaria. Next base: position 407,465,266 of record CM046882.1, on the reverse strand, counting down.
TTGTAATAATCCGACAATAATAATGATAAAGGTAACACTGAGGCTACGTTCTCAAGAATAGTGTATGATAAATGATTTGAATTATAATATATTGCCTGACTAGCAATATGGGGTCTTATTTATATTTATACTTGTGTTCTGGTTTTACATAACTGTTTTATATAACGGTTTTATTATTTTATAAACAACGTTATAAAACGTATTGAATGGTGATGTTACGACAATGATTCGTATAAAATGTTTTTGGCCTAAGTTATGATTTACGACAATGATTCGTATCAAATGCTTAAGGCCTATGTTATGATTTACGACAATGATTCGTATAAAATTTTTTTGACCTATATTATGGTCCATGACAAAGAATTGTACAAAAATGTTTTTCGGTAACGATTATATACCGGTTTTATGTCAATGGATATATTTAAACTCTATGGACTCGCTTAGCGTTTCGCTGACTTTTAACTTGTTTTGTCTCGGGTACTTGAAGGTAATTCTCAGGAAGATGACAAGAATTTATTTCCCGCATTCAAATAAAAATTTCCATTCAAATGTTTTGTAAATTTGTATGACATACTATGACCTGAGGACCTATGTAATTTTATATTCATGAATGGAATGTGTTGAATCCAAGATCATTAGACTCAAATAGTAAAAACCATTTTATCTAGGATGATCAACATTCATATGAATTAACATAGCGGAATTGAATGATAATCATGAACAAGATGTTTAAGAGAGGAATAATTCCCAAAAGGATTTGTATTAATCATTAACACAAATCACTCTAGGTGTGTATACATTGAATCCCACACCTAGAGATCATAATAGCAGTAGGTTACATTTTGTGTGTTGGAACTGATGATTAAAACCTACGTCTGGTAGATTAAGGAAACCAGGAATACATGGAAACTAAATAAGATAATAATGACTAAATCAAAACAGAAATATTCATTCTTATCACTACTTTGACCAAATCTCCATCTTTTATCATGTATGGCAGGGGGAACTCCAGCAGGGGAATCTTCAAGCAGTGGGATCTTGTACTAGCAGGGGGAACTCTCTTGTATTTTGTCCACCAGCTTGAAGTTTCTCCTAATGCCATATTTGGTCCTTCTTGTTTCCATGGTGATTTGACTCATCAACTTTTGACCCAACAATCTTCCCCTAGTTGATGATGTCAAAAGACTTCCCCTTAAGCATACAACACCAAGGATCAATAGGCTAAACATTCTTTGTAGACACTTCCCCTTTTTACATGATCAAATAGGGGTCTTCTATGTAAACAACTTTGATTTTCAAATACTACTAACCAATATCATACATCAAACACAAGTATTCTACTTTTCAAAATACCCTCCATGAAGCACATAGGCCAAACTCCTTTTTGAGCAGTAGATACTCTCATTAGTTGTAGTAATATCAATGAGTAGTAGCAAAAATATTCACCTTGATGTCATATGTGAATGACTAACACTTTATCAAATGAGCTTCCCCTAAAATTGTGATAGTCATTGATGAATCTTCAACTCTGTAGGCTTTATGTAATGATTACATATGAAGAAAACTGATTATAACTTACTTGATGATGATGAAGAATAACCCGAACTTGCATTCTATAACTTGCACTAACCACGTAACAAAGCGATGTCACTACAAAATCCTCATTTACCATTGAAACGAGACACTGAGCACAATAACGTAACTCTTTTAAATGATAGGATATGTGGGAATATAGCACCATAAGAAAAATAACACATTCCTAGATCTTGTAGCACTTCGTCACAAAGCCTTTAAGCATAAAACACATACCCACGAAAATCTACTTCGTCTTCAAATAAATAATAACTTTTCTTCGTAATCAATAAAATTAAGACGAGCCTTTATACCTTTAAACCAGTTGTTGTGAATATACCAAACTCCAAAACCTTGCTGTCCCAAAACTCATATCTAACAGCAGGGGGAACTTTCAAAAACAGTGGGAATCTATTAATGAAAGCAGGGGGAACTATTGAAGGCAGGGGGATCGTATCAGGGGGAACTTTTAATGAAAGCAGGGGAAACTTTTTCAACAGCAGGGGAAACTTTTAATGCCCTTGTTTTTGTTATTAACTGATGTGATAATATTGTAGCCACACCCCATCATTATCCCCATCATTAAAAATATTCGTGAGAACATAATAATGACGAGCCAATTGAATACTATATCTTGACCTGGAATCACATTATATCTGAACAACTTCTTGTGAAACCTACGAAGGTTCCAAACAAATCAAACAAAAGTCACTGTTACGTCACTTCTTAGGAATCATGAAACCAATCACGTGATAACCGTATGTCAACCCCACCCATTACCTTTATTAAACCACTTGACCATCACATGTAGGCCCCCATATGTTGCAATCACATTCTGTGTATAATTAAAACCAAACATGGTACCTTTGTCTCTTCTGTCGGTGGTTAATGAAGACGTCCCAAGACACACTCTATTTGCTTGCATAAACATTGAATCCTGGGACCACCACCGAATAAAACAAACAGCAAATCAATGCTATTCCTTTCATACGAGAACTTGATGCATTGTTTGCTATCACACTGTCTAACCACAAATCACATCACATATCCTTTCCAAATACTTTATATGAATTCACTGTCACATGAATAGACCGTGTACACATATTCAGCATTTTAAAAATTCATTACGTGATGCAATTTTGTCAATTGTATTCATACAACTAGAATATAATCCAGTGTGACTGTTTCGTTTCTTGACAGCAACGATATTTAATTATTTTAGGGTTTTAACATAAACCCTAGATCTTCACAGCAACAAAATCAAACATCTTGATTCTCCTAGATATCGAGCCACCCGCTCTGATACCACTTGTTGAATCCAAGATCATTAGATTTAAATAGTAAAAACCATTTTATCTAGGATGATCAACATTCATATGAAATTACATAGCAGAATTGAATGATAATCATGAACAAGATGTTTAAGAGACGAATAATTCCCAAAAGGATTTGTATTAATCATTAACACAAATCACTCTAGGTGTGTATACATTGAATCCTACACCTAGAGATCATAATAGTAGTAGGTTACATTTTGTGTGTTGGAACTGATGATTAAAACCTACGTCTGGTGGTTCCTTTTATAGATTAAGGAAACTAGGAATACATGGAAACTAAATAAGATAATAATGACTAAATCAAAATAGAAATATTCATTCTTATCACTACTTTGACCAAATCTCCATCTTTTATCATGTATGGCAGGGGGAACTCCAGCAGTGGGAACTCCAGCAGGGGAATCTTCAAGCAGTGAGATCTTGTACTAGTAGGGGGAACTCTCTTGTATTTTGTCCACCAGCTTGACGTTTCTCCTAATGCCATATTTGGTCCTTCTTGTTTCCTTGGTGATTTGACTCATCAAATTTTGACCCAACAAAATGCTTTATTATTAAACGACGCGATTTTTAAGCGTTGTCTATGATTTGAGTAATGTGCTATCCCGTAACACCAACGACTCTTCCGCTGATTCAAAATGTGAATATTTATGGGTGTTACAGTTTGGTACCAGAGCTCTCGTTATAGATAACGTAAGATTTTTAAAACCAAGGTTTTGAATAAAACATTTAAAAATCTTTTAACCCTAAATATTTTTAAATAAATATTTTGAGCAAAATGTTTAAAAATCTTTTGACTATAACGATGCCGAAGAATTCTCGAGTTACCGACAAGGCCAGACTGAGAAGTGTTATGTTAATATATATATATATATATATATATATATATATATATATATATATATATATATATATATATATATATATATATATATATATATATATATATATATATATATATATATATATATATATATATATATATATATATATATATATATATATATATATATATATATATATATATATATATATATATATAACTTGGATAATATATATATATATATATATATATATATATATATATATATATATATATATATATATATATATATATATATATATATATATATATATATATATATATATATATATATATATATATATATATATATATATATATATATATATATATATATATATATATATATATATATATATATATATATATATATATATATCTTGTAATTTGATTACATGACTGTTTGATGATTATTTTAATAGTTATACGAAATATTTATACGACGTAGATTGTCACAAGGAACCCTAACACCCCAAGCAAGTCAATCAATTCCTATAGGAAAATCTAGCTATTCTAGATTTAAACCAAGTTGTGGATCCCAACAAAATGGTTGATATTCGTAGAAATGTTGATATTAGTTGATTGTGATATTGAAGAAGAATTGTCAAGATTAAATCTGATACCAATGGCATGACGATCTTTCCTTATAGAGTGGAGTTTGACAAAACCTCACCACCTGGAAAGGTGTCATCTGATTCGGTGTCACCAAATTCTTAAATTTGAAATTGAAAAGGTAAATGTTGCACTTGAGGCTGTCATTGGAGCCATTACCCAAAAGCCTCATGCCACTTGTACCTTTCCGAGAAGTCTAGTTGAATTTGTGAGTCATTTCCTACTAGTGACTCATTTGATAATTATTGTTATAGGAGCTATAGAATTGGAAATTTAGTGTTGTTCATATCGAGCTTTTATTACCCTTTCAAGGTCTAAGAATAAGGTTGAAAGTATTGGAGAATGTGGTAGGATGTCGCATTGAGTATAAGTTGGTTGAAACTTGAATAAAGTCAAATTTAACTCGTATGGAATATGAGATTGTTAAGAGGAAGTCGTTAAGTACTGTGGTTGAATTATAAGGTTTTAAATGATTGTTGGTTCGTGTTAAGGGTTGTTCCTAGGCCATTATCCAATGACGAGGAGGCCTAGTGTTCAAGAAATAAATCGAAGAAATCTTCTTTTGAATTAGGACCGATGGATCTTCCGGGACAGGTGGAACACCTAATGACTCTTGTAGATTAGTATGCATTGAAGTATCTTTTAAAATCCCTAACTTAACTGAGACATCAGTTGGTAGGATGAGTCCTTGGAATTGTATGACATGGCGACACGTAATGTGTTACGGTACAATTTTTGACTTGTTTGTGATTAATGAAAAGACTACCTTTGATTGCTAAATCCTACATGTATCGATGTTATCTATCTTTTCTTGCTTCTTCCGAATGTTCGCATTAGTGATGCAACCATTGAACAAGTACTCATTTCGGATAGAGTTGCGTTGTAGATTCTTCTCTTTGTATTCCTGAGTTCCATCGAGGTCATGAACCTCATGATTATTTGGCTAAGCTCATTTCCTATCATATCATAGTTAGTTCTTGGTGAACAACTCTTCATCACCCTTTTGCAGATCACTCATTATTTTTATAAGTAATACAATACCATATGGGGAAAATATGAAATTCTTACTTTCATATGAGTTATATAAATCGGTACTATTAGTAGTTGTTGTCAAAATAAAGATTTTATTAAACATCTTGTAAATGGAATTGCTTTCATAATGATGAACATTTCGGTAAAATCATTTTATTTTTATTTCATAATTAAACATGAATATACATTTTAAACATGATGACAAAAATTTTGACGAACTGAGTACTGCATCGTTAATCCTAAGTTGTACATAGTTACGCGCCTACGTACAATTTGGAAGGGACCATGCAAGGCTGATTAGTAGTCACCATGAAATTGTTAATAAACATTACATTTTTCTTTGTAATTGTGAAAGATTGAATTTTTATGAGATCCAAAGAAGTTCAAAATAGGTACATATTGTTAGGGACACCCACATATGTGCCCGTACCATTTATTTTTTCCAAATCGGATTTACTCATCTATGGAAATTGTCTTATTTGACAATTGACCTCCCCTTCTTGTCCAATTCTCTCATGGTGAGATTCTTTGGAAAATTATCTAATTACCGAGTGTTGATACCCGACTGGGTGTATCGACGTTCCTATCATTTCTTTTGATTAGATTCCATTTGAGTGACATGGGTAACGATCCGAGTGCTTTCGAATGCGTACTCAAATCATGAAAACATGGGATATATTCATATTTGTTAATGTTTTCGTCTTTATCTGATTTGAAATTCTCTCGCGTAAATTATGCGTTGACCTTACTCTTTTAATGTTAGCTATGTCTCCAGATATCCTTGAATTTGTGAAGGGTTATGAGTTATTATTAGTCTTTTGAGAAGTTCTCATCTTATCAACGGTAAATAAACTGGAAAGTTGGTACTGCCATTAGAATGGATTTGTTGATTATGACATGATGTCATTGTCTTAATTGATGGGAACTCGAGTAGAATTCCCCTAAAAGATAAGATGTTAATTATCAAAGGTGATCTAAATAATTCCCGATGGGCGACCATATCCTGCATTCGGGCTTGAAATTATACCATGAATGGATGTGAACTAGTCATAGATCTTACAATCTAGAAAGAACCTAAGGTGAATTTATTAAAAGATGTTCCTGTTATCTGGACCTTTTTGAGGTATTTGCTGATGAATTACCTAGACTTCCGCCAATAAGGCAAATTGAATTTGGTATTGATTATATTCCCGGTGCTGCACCTGTGGCATGTGCACTATACTTCAGCACCATCTGAATCGAAAGAGTTACCGTACAACTGAGAGAGTTGTCGGAGAAAGCTTTTATTCTACCGAGCTCGTCATCATGAAGAGCTATGGTGTTATCATTCCTTATATTTGTTGATTACCGTGAACTAAGTAAATTTACGATCAAAATTTATATCCATTACCCAAGATGGAAGATTTGTTCGATCATTTACAAGGTCCTAGCGTATATTCAAAAATTTGATCAACGGCATGGTTATCATCAGAATTCGTGTAAAACCCGCATGCTTTTACCATGAACAGTACATATATAATCGTACGTATGATTAAAACCTTCCTAATATAACATGTTTACGTTTCACGAATGTTAATTACAAGTATTACATACGTGTTATTACACGATAAGTATTTAAGCATATTAATACACGATAATTATTAGCAACAATAATTATAATCACGAACATGAAATCATGAACGTAAATAATTATGAACCTATTATTATGTATTTACGTGATAATTATTACGATTACGTATAAATATATAATATAACACGAACGAGGAATAAATAAATCACGTAAACACGACCACGAGAACACGTAAATATTTTAGAACACGGAAAACAACAGGTTTCCCCTTGTGGACCCCACATACCCGCGGCAAGAAACAAATAAGAGGCCAAGCCCACTTTAATTTTTGCTAAAATAGAAAAAAGGGAAAACATATTTTTCATAATACAGAAGATTAGAAAAAATAACTAAACCCTAGCCTCCCTTTTTCCTCCCCTTTTGGCCGCCGGGTATAAACACACAAGGAAGGGGTGTTTGTTGATCTTGGTTGATTTAATTCAAGTGTGGTGTTCGTGTTATTGTCATCTAACTGTTTCACGCATTCGGTAATCCTTAAACCTTTTTCTTTTTAATTATTTATTGGATCAAGAACACATGAAATCATGAGTTTATTAAAAACTAGTAATTAAACATGTTAATTAAATCATGAGGGTTAATAAACATGGTGGTTTAGGGTGTTTTGGTTCGGCCGATGCACACAAACCGAGAGCCGAAGCTCTCGGTGTCTCTCGTGTGACCACAACCGAGACCTACGGGTCTCGGTGTTAGCTTTGTGGTTCAGCAGCAGGCAAAACAAGGGACCCCGACGCATGTCGGGGTGGCCTTGTGGTGTTGTTGGGGGTCTTGGCTAAAAAACAAACAAACACCACCGGCTTATGCCGGTGGCTAATATGAACAAGCAGGGGGAACTCAGCCGCGGCGTCGGCTAGCCGAGCGACCAAGGAACCACCGGCTTAAGCCGGTGGCTATTTTGCGAAAACAGTGGTAACCGGCCAAGCCGGTTCGCCACTGTTAAGGGTTGATTTGTTTGGTCCGGTTCAAGGGTAAACACGGTCCGGTTCACGACATGTTTAGATTTAAAACACGGGTTCGGTTCATGACTTAATTTTACAAGTTAATTATTTTTACAAGTCTATTATTATTTACAAGATTAATTAAATTAATTTAACATGCTATATAATTAAAATTTAATTTAGACATGACTTAGGTTAATTATTATTATTAATAATACATGATTTTAACCTAAGTATTTTATGATTTAATTTAGACTAAAGTAATTAATTAATTATTAAAACATGACATGTAATTAATTAATTTCCATGACTTAGGTTATATTAATATTAAATATTAATACATGTTTTAACCTAAGTATTATATACACTTTAATTTAATTAAATCATGCTATATTTAATTAAATCTTATAATATATAGTTTATTTAAATTACATGTATTAATTAATAAACTATACTATTAATCACATGACTTAGAATGTTAATTAGTAAAACTTAAGCTTATCTTTTTAGCTTAATAATCCAACTATGGAAACTTTCTATTTTTAGGAACTTATTTATTTTAAGCAGCTAATCTATTTATGGAAACTTTCTATTTTTAGAAACTTATCTATTTTAAGCATTAAATCTATTTTTGGAAACTTTCTATTTTTGGAAACTTTCTATTTTAGAAACCTGCTATTTTTAGAAAGTTACTTATTATTACACAACAAGTATAATAATACAAGAAGTACAAGTAATACTTAATCAGAATATCCAGAATACATGATAAACACAGTATAACGTTAAAATCAGTAAAACATGACATGAACATGTAAAACAAGCTAAGACATGATATAAAATCGGTTACGTATACAGTAATCAGAATACTTATACGCGTATATTATCTATGTAGCATTAGTGAGATCGAAGTAGGACTCTCTTCTGTTTGTCTTCTTCGTTCACTGAACATAAGGTACGGATTCTCCGTCCTTTCAGTATGGACATTCTTTCCTTATTAGGATTCACCGTATGTGACCAACTGTTTTCCCAGTATATGTTTTATATGTTTTGATTTGCTTATGTTTAATTAAATGCCTAAGCCATATACATGCATGACCAGTTTCACCTAGTTATGGAGGTACCATAACCATAACACTGGAGACACTAGTGTTATGACTTCACCACGGCGGAGTGATAGCTCGTGGCGTCCCTTTCAGCTTTTGGCCATATAATTATGTTATCATGTGGGGCGTATGGGTGCATCCTAGGTTACATGTTTTTACAGATTATTCAGGTGAATGTGGTGTGTGCCTTACATCCTTCACAAGGAGCTGATCCCTCCTACCCAAAACTTATATTAATTAGAGGTAGCCCCTCTAATTGCATGACGAGGTCACCCCTCCAAGTATTCATGCACGTTTATATTTCATGACCTATATTGGCTAATGGTAAACCTGTTAAACAGTTTTTATAAGATAAACATAAGGCTTTTCAAACTATAAAACCAGTTTTACTAGGTTACGTCAGGTTTTCCAGGACTTAATCAATTCCACTGCTATATGTTGTATATGCTTATGTTATTCATTCTATGCTTGTATATCCGTACACTGAGCGTTATGCTCAACCGTTTTCCTTTCATGTTCCCAAAACGGCTGGTACCCAGGGACGCTCGTAGACTTTAAGCGTGCGTGCATATGGATTGGAAGCTTTCTAGCCTTCATTACTGTTAGAAATACGTTTTTACGTATTTAGGAAGATTCGATCACTCCGACAATATATTAAGTATTAGCTCGTAGTCTAGATATCTTTATTAAACAAACAAGGCCAAGCCTAGCCTACAACATGTGTAGGTCGACCCAATATTGTAAGCCCAATCCCATCACAAGGCTTGGGTATATAAACCCTCTCCTTTGATGGGGAGGGTGGTGATTTCATTTCAAATAAAACATAGTTCTTAAACTTTCTCTCTCTAGAAGTGTAAAATCATCTATCTTTCTCTCTCTAAAACATAAGCAAGATTTACATATCCTACAAATGGTATCAAGAGCCATGAGATGATTGTATTGTTTATGTGTTTGTGTTCTTGATTCATACGCCTATTTTGATCTATTTTACACGAACCAATTTTTTTTGTGTGTGTTTTATGGTTTTTTCTTGATACAATCTTCTACATAGTTGTGGTAGAGATTTGGTATAGTTACTTTGGCTAAAAACACAAAATTTTTGGGTGTTTTGATCATTTTTTGGCTTAAAATCTCGAATTGGTTGAGTTTTGTCCGAGAAAAGTGGGTTTATTCCAATCAGTGTCATCGGAAAAGGGTTTAATAGTTATTCCGATCAGTGTCATCGGAAAAGGGTTTAAGGTTTCCGATCATATTCCGATTTGGCACATTCCGACAAGGGTATTCCGATTAGGGACATTCCGACAAGGGTATTCCGATTAGGACATTCCAACAAGGGTATTTCGATTAGGGACATTCCGATCAAGGGTATTCCGATTAGGGACATTCCGATCAAGGGTATTCCGATAGGCTTATTCCGACAGTTTTCCGATCTTTATTCCGATCAACATTCCGACAACCCAAAATTATTCCTTAAGAAATTTCGAATCGTGTGTAATTTTGACTTGGAATTTTTGGTTTATCGAGAACATAATTTAGGGGATTTCAACATTATTTCTCGGCTTTAACACACTACAACAAACACATTTACTTTCTCTCATTGTTCGATCAACGTATTGTAAATCTTCACAACAAACTTCAATAGAATCGTTGAATTCAACATCTCAAGAGGGAGAATTGCATCTAATGCAAAACACAGCTAGAGAAAGAGGTATAACGTTATTTCGACTACTTTAGTCTCATCTTGTAACCCTTTCATGGTTTCAAGGAGGAAGTGAATTTGTGACACTCTTTGGTCAAGATCGCTATACATTCATCGACTCAATATTCCTCAACTTGAACCAACTAGCTGAGCAACTTCACAAAGAATACTTTAATCACTCTGCATCAGCATCTGCATATAAAGCTCTAGTGACACAACTTACGCACTTCTTCTAATTCAACATTGTTAAGTCTGATTCAGGGATATGTCAGTCATTTCTTCAATACACACATACGGAGGTTTAAGAGTTCCATGGTACACTGTTGAAATTCATGACATCGGTCTCGTCGTTGATTTATGAAAGATCCCGACTTCAGCAAGAGTATGATAGTGGAGTGCAAGATTCTACGATGCAGATGCAAGAGGAGAATGATCATACGGTTGACAAATTAGAGGCTAATAAAGATTGCCTTTGCATAGAATCACATCATGATACCAGCAGCACGTCAGGGAATGTTATAGACATCTCTTATGATGACAACATTTCCGTTTATGACGAAGAACCTACAGATACGGTACAATCGAATGTTGCATATGATGTTTATGCCGATGAAATACCGCGTGTTGAGCATTCTGAAAATGTTGTAAGTAATCATGATACATGCTTTATGACTGCTTCACTAACCGATTCTGATTTGAAGATTAAAGAGCTTGAAACGATCTTAGCTCAGCAATCTAAAACTCTTGAGGATGCCAAAATTGAATTTTCGAAGAAAACGGACAAATTTCAAACATATTTTGAAAAACTTGAAAAGTCAAAAGTTGTTCTTGAACGAAAATTAGATCAAAAAGTTCTAGATTCTAAAGCTGAAAAAGATAATCTTTTGAAACAAATTAAGTTGCTTGAATCTAAGTTGGCATCCCAAGATAGATTGCTCAAAGAGAATGAGAACTTAAAGGCTCAAGTTCAGGAAAAGGTTTTTGCTATAGCTGCTTTGAAAAACGAGCTAAAGAAAACTAAGGGCACTAGTGTGGACACTAACCTTGAAAAACCATCAATCTTGGGGAAACCGCCTAAAATTCAGTCCGTTCGTCAACCGACTGCATTTAGATCCGAGCGACCAAAATCCTCGAGACCGCGGTTTGCCTCCCAAGTTGATATGGTTCATAGTTCCAGACCAATCACTCCACTATCTAGGCCTAATGTGATAAAACCACCCTATGCAAAACTTACAAACAAGACTGCTACTAGTGATTCTAGGTATAGTTCTAAGAATAAGCCACAACATAGGTCGAATAGCATGCCTAATAATCACTATGTAGATGCATCTAAGAAAATGCCACAAGCAAGACCTAGGATTTCAAGATCTCAATCGGACCTCAAACGCGGTGTTTGTTCCGTATGCATGAAAAGTGTCTTCACGACAATTCATGATGCTTGTGTTACTAAAGTCTTGAAGGAGCCGAACTCAAGTGCTAATAGAGGGAGTTCCAAAGGAAATAGGTTTTATACTGCTAAGTCTTCCGTTGTGCATAAGAAAACCATGTCGCCTTGATCCAATCTTAGGTGGCAACCCACGGGTTCGATGTTTAAATCAGTTAATCTTAAATGGGTTCCTACAGGAAGGTTGTTTCCCTCTTGCACTACCAAGGTGGACTGTCAACCCCCGCATGGTTCTAAAATAAATATCGCTAACCCTTATAAAAGCACATAAATTCCAAATGAGAATGCAGGTACGAAAGTCCATGCTCAACAAAAACACAACGGTCCAATCTTTGTATATCGTACAACTAAGGACACTCTCAGAGTTTGGTTGTTGAAGAAGCTGATATCTAAGAAACAAGTGTCTCAGGGGACTCGCAGTTAAGCTGTACTATGGCTCCTCGTTAAATGACAGACGATGACCCGAACTTCAAAGAAAGGAAAGTTTATCGCCGATGATAAACTTATCCTCATTAACGAGAAATTAAATTTTCTCGGACACGAGCTAACATTAAAATTATTCAAAGATTTTAAGCTCGTGTAAGTGGTGTATAATCACATATCAGATTATGCCCCGGACTTCAGCTAAAGGGAAGTTATCGTCGATGATAACCATATAAAAACCATAAAAATTGAAAAATTCATAAAAATCCAAAAATATTTTTACTTTATTTTTCAAAGGCATGTCTTTTGGTACGATAATATTTACGGCCTTAGAAATGTCGATTAATATTGACACGGCGCCATAAATAGAGTTCGTATAAAAGTTGTAAATATTTCATAAAACATGCCCTTATGGCTTGTAGTTATTTCAGACTGCAACCCGATTTTCATATTAAAGTCAAGTATTTCGTATGAAAGCTTTGGCTCAACAACGGGAATTAATTTTCTCGGGCAAGGTTTACTTTAAAACCTTGTAAGGGATCAAGTTTACTTTATAACTTGGTCTAACACGGATATATGTACGCTTCAGTGCATTTATTTGTTAAAACAAGAGAAGTCTTGTTTTTATGAAGTTATCATCTCTACAACCATAGCTATCTACATTTGGTATCTACATACTCGACGATGCGACTACTCAAACGGCGACTACAGCTCTTTCAATAGAACACGGGTCAATAATTGAGGGGGAGCAATTGTCAAGCATTCAGAATCTTTGATGCCGAACGTGCCAAGTTCACAAACTGGTGTCAAGACAACAATACCAATCGTACACGTGGTGTCAAGAGATGACTTCAGACGTGACGAGGCGACCAACATATGTCGACAAGAACCATTTGATATTATCATATGATGTTCTCATCAATCAGGTCCAACCTCGTCAATTTTTTCTAATATGGTGAATATGTGATCATGTTACAAATCGGTATCGTATCTCATACATTTGGTATCATGAAGATAAAAGGACTTGCATTTTTCTTCCCAAAACCTTTGTTAAAACTTCATTAAATCAATTGATATTAAAATCATCGATTGGGTTAATATTTTTAATATGGGGGAGAAAATGTGATTTAATATGGGAAATTATCACAGATGGTTTGACTTAACGTGATGCTCATCCCGACATGTGCAAAATGTTTTCGAATATCGTGGCATATGTTAAGGGGGAGCAAAGTGGATTTGCTATACCAAAATGGATTTCATGGTGATTTATACTTACCCACAACCCATTTATTTCACAACGATGAAGATTGTGGTGACATAAGGATGGTAGGATAGGTTAAGTCCAATGATTCTTCCAAAACCAGAGGAATCTTCCCAAGGACATTCCACAGCTAGAAATAGTAGTCCTTAGGAAAGATGGAGAAAGATTGTGAACGTAGCTGAATGCCGACCAAGTACTTAAGTTAGCACTGGAACAATCACAACAAGGTGCTAGTTATGACGTATTGGTAAGCATTGAAGGGGTTGAAGAATGAAAAATAATTGTAAAGATAAAGGGTGTAAAGAAAGAAGCCCTCCTTACAACCTCAGGTAGAAACCGGGTCAACACATATGCTATTGAGATCATTTTAATGATGCTCGATATTGAAGATAGACATCATGGACCCAGTGATGCAATGCACAACCCATCCCAGCTAACTCAGATATCTCTTAAAAGGTATTTGTTTTATTCACACGGAGACAACGCATTATCTATCGATTTATTCACTCCGAATAAATTGGTATTGAAATGGTGGCACTCCTCTCCAGCCTCCGATCACTAAAATCCAAAATGCACGATCGAGTCTACAGCCAATTGAGATCATCAAATATCTCATTAGGACACATTTCCATATTTCCTTGCTTTTTCACACACTGTGAAAAGTAAGAAAGATCTTAAGAGTCCTACACAAAATCTTCATGATCTTGCCTGAACATCCGAGTAATACGAAAGTATTTACAATAAAGATGGAAATCCTTCTTGAGCGAATATCAAAAAGCTCATGGTAGGTGACTTGTGCGATTCTTTATGAATCAAACTTGTGATAACTAGAAAACAACAGTGGTTTAATTCTTCGCTGAACTTAAACACGTTCCAGGCCTCTACGCAATATCTAAGTGATCTTGCCAGAACACTCAGAGTGATACCTTAGTGTTCACAGTGATGAGTGGAAATCCTTTTAGTGTTAACATCAAACAGCACTTGGTAGGTAACTTGCAAGATTCAATATGAATCAAGCTCGTGCCAACTGGAAAGCAATGATGGTGAGATTCTTTAATGATTCAAACTTGTTCCAGGAATCAGAATTGACGGCTTCAATCATGCGGATAATTTTATCCAAATGATTCACTCTTTACGTTCGCAGTCAGCTTTGGACGGTCGAGTAAAGAGAACGGGTTTACCCGCGAAATCTTGTCAAGGAGATTTTTAATTAAATCTACCTGCCACAAATACGATATTTTATATCGTCCAACGGTCTTCACTGGCCGGAGGTAAAATGCTACCGAATTAGAATGATATGTTCAAAGCCATTTCGTTCGTGTCTACTTATGTTGCGGCATTTGAAGACGGTGGCGTTGAGGAATCCAAGAAGAAGTCGTCCCCGCATGCTTATACTTTATGCACTTAATATTTCATTTAATTGAAGAAAGCCTAAAAGTTAAGTCTTTCGCTGTATCAGACTCTAAAGCTTTCAAGAATTACAAAGGTATAAGTGAGTGGGACATGATGTCACGAGGAGGCGAATATCACAAGTGATGGATGCACAAGATCAAGGCAAGAGATTAATGCTAAAGATTGATATCAAAGATCACATCAGCATGTTCACCAGAAAAGAAAAAGAAAATAAAGACGAAGACTACAAGCTCAAGACAAGCATAGTATGCTAGGTTAATTTTATTATTGTAACTAGGGTAACACCCTTGTTTGGGGTGACCTCCCTTAGGGGGAGATTGTTGGAAATACGTTTTTACGTATTTAGGAAGATTCGGTCACTCCGACAATATATTAAGTAGTAGCTCGTAGTCTAGATATCTTTATTAAACAAAAAAGGCCAAGCCTAGCCTACAACATGTGTAGGTCGGCCCAATATTGTAAGCCCAAGCCCATCACAAGGCTTGGGTATATAAACCCTCTCCTTTGATGGAGAGGGTGGTGATTTCATTTCAAATAACACACAGTTCTTAAACTTTCTCTCTCTAAAACATAAGCAAGATTTACATATCCTAAAATTACTTTATGATTATCTTCATACTTTTGCTACTTATTTCTATGGACATTGTTTAGTCCTTTTCATTTACAGTACTTATGTTTGTGTGTGATGAGCTTTACTTTAGGGTATCGATGTTTGTTTCCGGTATTTCCTTTATGGTCATGTAATGTTTAAGACATTTATCCTTGTATGCTTTGATGACACGCCATAATCACGCGTGACATTCCATTTACCAAAATGGGGTATTACAGTTATGGTATCAGAGCCAAGGCTTCGACCTGTAGGCTCTCAAAACACGACCTGTGATTAGTGGGTAGTCACTATGGTCTTCCTAGAACTGACAGTCGGTTTTCATGCATTCATAGTTTTCATGCATTCATATATATGTCATTGTCGCAGATTTATGACTAAGTAATGGTTGGTACAGGACTGGCCCTATTTAGTCGCATGTGCTTTTATCGAAACTTTTAACTTTGGGACCGACCTATTGGCGTCCCCTCGCCATGTCTTTTGTTTTGAGTGAACTGACCATAGGCGTTCACTCTCGCGCATATAAAAGTTTTCATAAAACTGCATCATGCATTCATGTACTAGTTTTCCTGCATATAAATTTTCTCATGATTTATTGATATAAATTTTTTTTCATGTATATATTTTATGTTTTGATCAGTTTAATCATGTATTTTTATGTTATATTGTCAGATGGTTCTCACACGCAAGCAAGAACAACTCAATGCAGCAGTCCAAGCTGCAATGCAAGCTATGCTTCCTCAGCTGAGGAACGAAATCAGAGCTGAGGTGCAGGCTGCCAACAATCAGCAACAGCACCCAGTACCTCCTCGTCCTCCTCCAGCAACCTTGGTCACATGGCTGGAGTGATTCAATAAGCTACGCCCTCGATCCTTCGAGAAAACAGATAGCCCTAGTGAAGCTGAAAGCTGGTTGGCTCACATTGAGAAGATCTTCGATGCAATGGGCTGTGACCCCGTCTTCAAGTCGAGGTTGACCTGTTGCCGGTTCGAAGGTGATGTGCTATCATGGTGGAAGGCACTAAAGCAGTCTGATGGAGGTGATAATTAGGTGGCTGGTTTGACTTGGGCTCGGTTTAGGGATTTGGTGATGGGGCAGTTCTTTCCCAAGGCTGAGCAAGACAAGTTGAAGAGAGAGTACCATGGAATCAGACAAAGAGCTGGAGAGAACAGCAACGAGTTCATGCAGCTCTTTCTTCCTTTGGCTGGTTTTCTTGGCGCAACAGCAGGTACTCCCGAAGAGCATGCATACCACTTCCGGTGGGCTCTTCGTACATCGGTCGCCAACAACTTGGTGTGTGCTACGTTCAACACGGTGGCACAAGTGGCCGATGCAACACGTAAGCTGGAGATGCTGCAAGAAAGAAAAGAGTTTGGGGAAGCAGAGAGACCCGAGAAGAGGTAAACATTCGTTATTCAGCGGTGACCAAACCGTATTCTTTCAGAATATGTCAATATTTACATCTCTTTTAAACTGTATCTTCCAGGCAGAAGACTGGGGACCGGTCTCAGCCGGCTACTCATCAACAGCCTACTCAGCCCAAGGGAAACGGTCAGACTCACGACCGTTCTGCTACGGATAGGCGTGGCGGTAATGATAATTACCGTAACAACGCTGGAAACTCCAACATCAGCAGGTCCTTATACTTACTCATTTTCTTATGATTACATGCAATAGTTCATAATTCTGACACATTAGAGAATCTTCTACCAGGAATCATGGTAACGGGAGAGACCAGAACCAAAGAGGTTCACAGTCTAACCGTCCAGCTATCACTGGTATTCTATCTTACGAATTTTCCGCATTGTCCTTTGTACCTATTATCATGTCTCATGTATACTGTTCTTATCAGGCTCTCAGCCAGCAAGGACACCTACTGGAGGATATACTCATCCTCTTTGCACTACCTGCAACCGTAGGCACCCAGGGCCATATCGCCGCGACAGCGACACATGCTACAAGTGTGGCCTCCCTGGCCATTGTATGAAGGACTGCCGCAAGGGCGAGATGAAGGGCACATCTAGACATGCTGATAGTAAGCCGCCTCCTACTAGTGGACGCGTTTACATGACATCTCGCGATCAGGCCAACAACTCTACAGGTACCATCAATGGAATCTTGTACATGTATGGTCAAGCTGCACGTATTTTATTTGACACGGGTTCTACTCATTCGGTCATTTCTACTGCTTATGCTAAGAATGTTAGGATATCCCCTATGCCAATATAGAATGTACTAAACATTTCCACGCCTTTAAGAGACTCTGTACGCATAACCGACGTGTATAAGAGCCTTCCCCTAGAGTTCGACGACAAGAATCGTCCTGTTGACGCACTTCCGCTGGACATGAATGATTTTGACATGATATTGGGCATGTACTGGCTATCCAAGCATCATGCTACCATAGACTGCCATTCATATCGAGTCATCTTCGGTGATGTTAATGCACCAGAGTACATTCACAACGGGTTCGTACCTAGAAGGTCTGTACAAATCATATCAACCATGCAAGCACGTGCATTACTTTCACATGGTTGTGAGGGCTATCTAGCTACTATTCATGACATGGATGCTGAATCTCCATCAATTCAGAATCAGCCGATAGTGTCAGAATTTCCAGATGTATTTCCAAAAGAACTTCCGGGCATACCACCTACACGTGAAGTAGAGTTTAACATCGAGCTCATCCCAGGAGCTGATCCGATTTCCAAGGTTCCTTATCGCATGGCTCCCATAGAGTTGAAGGAGCTGAAGGATCAATTGCAAGAAATTCTGGAACGAGGCTTCATTCGACCGAGCGCATCTCCATGGGGCGCACCGGCTTATTCATGAAGAAAAGGACGGTAGTATGCGTCTTTTCATAGATTATCGCGTGCTCAACAAGATCACCATAAGGAATAGGTATCCTCTACCACGCATTGACGATGTGTTTGACCAACTCCAAGGGGCCAAACATTTCTCCAAGATTGATCTGAGGTCGGGCAATCATCAGTTACGGGTTAAAGAGCAGGACATCGCCAAGACTGCTTTCCGTACACGCTATGGGCACTACGAATTCGTAGTCATGCCATTTGGCCTTACCAATGCTATAGCAGTGTTCATGGATTTGATGAACATAATCTTCCTCGAATTTCTGGACAAGTTCGTCATTGTCTTCATTGACGACATCCTAATATTCTCTAAGTCCAAGGAGGAACACGAAGACCATCTTCGTACAGTGTTACAGATTCTTCGCCAGAAGCAGCTGTATGCTAAAATCTCCAAGTGTGAGTTCTGGTTAGACAAGGTGGCGTTCTTAGGTCACATTGTGTCAGCAGAAGGAATCACTATGGATCCAGCAAAGGTTGAGGCTATTACCAAGTGGCCAAGACCGACATCAGCGATTAAGGTTCGCAGTTTCCTAGGCTTAGCCGGTTACTACCTTAGGTTCGTGGAGAACTTTTCCCGTTTAGCACTACCATTGACCAAACTGATGCGTAAAGGGGAGAAATTCATCTGGACTGAAGAAAGAGAGAAGAACTTCAAAGACCTAAAACAGAAGTTAGAATCTGCACCGATTCTTACTCTCCCATCTGGTACAGGTGGATTTCAGATCTACAGTGATGCATCAGGGAAGGGACTTAGCTGTGTTCTCATGCAACATGGGAAAGTGATCGCGTACGCTTCACGGCAGCTTAAGCCTTATAAGGAAAAATTACCCTACGCATGACTTGGAACTTGCAGCAGTCGTGTTTGCATTAAAGATATGGAGACACTACTTATATGGAGAATCATATGACATTTTCACGGACCACAAGAGCTTGAAGTACATCTTCACTCAATGTGAATTGAACATGAGACAGAGGAGATGGTTGGAGCTGTTGAAGGATTATGACATTAATCTGTAGTATCATCCCGGCAAGGCAAATGTAGTGGAAGATGCACTTAGCAGAATGTCCGGAATGATAAACGGCATTAAAATTGAGGAGGAAATTATAAGATACTTGGAGCGACTAGACATTGAGATCATGGTATGTGGACAGTACGGTTACTGGGCTAATCTTAGAGTGGAACCCGAGTTACTCTCTAGGATCAAGGAAGCTCAGAAGGATGATGGTGAAGTCTGGGCGATAATTCAAAATTTGGAGAAGCAGATAGAATTTTGAGTAGACGCAGACGGTATCTTATGGCAGTGCACGAGACTTTGTGTTCCTGATGATCAAGAACTCCGGGAAGCATTGTTAGCTGAGGCTCATAGCTCCCCATTCTCTATTCATCCTGGTTCGACCAAGATGTACCATGACATCAAACAATATTTTTGGTGGAGTGGTATGAAACAGGATGTTGCGACTTACGTCTCCAAATGTCTTACCTGCCAGCACGTTAAGATCGAGCATCAGTGATCTGGCGGTCTTCCACAACCGTTAGATATTACAGAGTGGAAGTGGGACAAGATCACCATGGATTTTGTTACCGGTCTTCCGCAAACAAAGAGGAAGCACGATGCGATTTGGGTTATCTTTGATCGACTTACTAAGTCAGCTCATTTCTTACCAATCCGCAAGGAAGATTCGGTCAGTAAACTCGTCGATACTTACAAGAAGGAGATCACGAGACTTCATGGTGCTCCATCCAGCATCGTCTCAAATAGAGATCCTCGTTTCACTTAGCGATTTTGGAGAAGTCTGCATAAAGCTTGGGGGTACAAAACTTAAGCTTAGCACGGCTTTTCATCCTCAAACAGATGGCCAATCAGAGCGAACGATTCAGACATTAGAAGACATGTTGAGGTCATGTGCGTTGGAATGGACGGGAGATTGGGACGATTAAATCTGTTTGGTAGAGTTTGCATACAACAACAGTTGGCACGCAAGTATCAAGTGTGCTCCATTCGAGATGTTGTATGGCAGGAAGCGTCGCGCCCCAATCTGTTGGGATTAGGTTGGTGAGCGAACACTTGAAGGACCAGAAATGATAGATTTGACTAACGAGAAGGTCACAGTAGCTAACAGAAATTGCAAGAAGCACGATCACGTCAGAAGAGTTATGCCGACAAGCATCGTAGGGACTTACATTTTAACGTAGGAGATCACGTCTTCCTTAAGGTATCGCCGGCACGTGGTGTTAGACGTTTTGGAATTAAAGGGAAGCTCAGTCCTGATTCATCGGACCGTTTGATGTCATTGATCGAGTCGGTGAAGTATCTTATCGTTTAGCGTTACCTCCTCAGCTTTCTCATGTTCACGATGTTTTCCATGTGTCCTACTCAGAGGGTATAAGTATCATCCCCTTCACATGGTTCAGTATCCACTGGAACAGATTCGTGAAGATCTTACCTTCATAGAAGAACCCGAACGAGTTCTTGACAGACAAAACGAGTCATGAGGAGGAAGACGATTCCATTCGTCAAAATCCTTTGGAGGGATCATACCCAGCGGGAAGCCACTTGGGAAACAGAGGAGTCTATCCGGGCTTCTTACCCTCATTTCATATTTTGAATTCGGGTATGTTCTTCTTTTCCAGTTTACATTATCTATAATTCGGGGACGAATTATTCTTTTTAGGGGGAAGAGTTGTAAAACCCGCATGCTTTTATCATGAACAGTACATATATAATCGTACGTACATGATTAAAACCTTCCTAATATAACATGTTTACGTTTCACGAATGTTAATTACAAGTATTACGTACGTGTTATTACACGATAAGTATTTAAGCATATTAATACATGATAACTATTAGCAACAATAATTATAATCCCGAACATGAAATCCTGAACGTAAATAATCACGAAACTATTATTATGTATTACGTAATAATTATTACGATTACGTATAAATATATATTATAACACGAACGAGGAATAAATAAATCACGTAAACACGACCACGAGATCACGTAAATATTTTAGAACACGGAAAACAACGGGTTTCCCCTTGTAGGCCCCACATACCCGCGGCAAGAAACAAGGAAGGGGTCAAGCCCACTTTAATTTTTGCTAAAATAGAAAAAAGGGAAAACATATTTTTCATAATACAAAAGATTAGAAAAATAAATAAACCCTAGCCTCCCTTTTTCCCCCCCTTTTGGCCGTCGGGTATAAACACACAAGGAAGGGGTGTTTGTTGATCTTGGTTGATTTAATTCAAGTGTGGTGTTCATGTTATTGTCATCTAATTGTTTCACGCATTCGGTAATCCTTAAACCTTTTTCTTTTTAATTATTTATTGGATCAAGAACACATGAAATCATGAGTTTATTAAGTACTAGTAATTAAATATGTTAATTAAATCATGGTGGTTAATAAACATGGTGGTTTATGGGTGTTTTGGTTCGGCCGATGCACACAAACCGAGAGCCGAAGCTCTCGGTGTCTCTCGTGTGACCACAACCGAGACCTACGAGTCTTGGTGTTGGCTTTGCGGTTCGGCAGCAGGCAAAACAAGGGACCCCGATGCATGTCGTGGTGGCCTTGTGGTGTTGTTGGGGGTCTCGGCTAAAAAACATACAAACACCACCGGCTTATACCGGTGGCTAATATGAACAAGTAGGGGGAACTCAGCCGCGGCAGCGGCTAGCCGAGCAACCAAGGAACCACCGGCTTAAGCCAGTGGCTGTTTTGCGAAAACAGTGGCAACCGGCCAAGCCGGTTCGCCACTGTTAAGGGGTGATTTGTTTGGTGCGGTTCAAGGGTAAACACGGTCCGGTTCATAACATGTTTAGATTTAAAACATGGGTTCGGTTCACGACTTAATTTTACAAGTTAATTATTTTTACAAGTTTATTATTATTTACAAGATTAATTAAATTAATTTAACATGCTATATAATTAATTTAATTTGGACATGACTTAGGTTTATTATTATTATTTATAATACATGATTTTAACCTAAGTATTTTATGATTTAATTTAGACTAAAGTAATTAGTTAATTATTAAAACATGACATGTAATTAATTAATTTCCATGACTTAGGTTATATTAATATTAGATGTTAATACATGTTTTAACCTAAGTATTATATACACTTTAATTTAATTAAATCATGCTATTTTTAATTAAATCTTATAATATATAGTTTATTTAAATTACATGTATTAACTAATAAACTATACTATTAATCATATGCTTAGAATATTAATCAGTAAAACTTAAGCTTATCTTTTTAAGCTTAATAATCCAGCTTATTCCTAATTATGGAAACTTTCTATTTTTAGGAACTTATTTATTTTAAGCAGCTAATCTATTTATGGAAACTTTCTATTTTTAGAAACTTATCTATTTTAAACAGTAAATCTATTTTTGGAAACTTTCTATTTTTGGAAACTTTCTATTTTAGGAAACCAGCTGTTTTTAGAAAGTTACTTATTATTACACAACAAGTATAATAATACAAGAAGTACAAGTAAAACTTAATCAGAATATCCAGAATACATGATAAACACAGTATAACGTTAAAATCAGTAAAACATGACATGAACATGTAAAACAAGCTATGACATGATTTAAAATCAGTTACGTATACAGTAATCAGAATACTTATACACGTATATTATCTATGTAGCATTAGTGAGATCAAAGTAGGACTCTATTCCGTTCGTCTTCTTCGTTCACTGGACATAAGGTACGGATTCTTCGTCCTTTCAGTATGGACAATCTTTCCTTATTAGGATTCCCCGTATGCAGCCAACTGTTTTCCCAGTATATGTTTTATATGTTTTGATTTGCTTATGTTTAATTAAATGCCTAAGCCATATACATGCATGACCAGTTTCACCTAGTTATGGAGGTACCATAACCATAACACTGGAGGCACCAGTGTTATGACTTCACCACGGCGGAGTGATAACTCGTGGCGTCCCTTTCAGCTTTTGGCCATATTATTATGTTATCATGTGGGGCGTATGGGTGCAACCTAGGTTACATGTTTTTAAAAATTATTAAGGTGAATGTGGTGTGTGCCTTGCATCCTTCACAAGGAGCTGATCCCTCCTACCCAAAACTTATATTAATTAGAGGCAGCCCCTCTAATTGCATGACGAGGTCACCCCTCCAAGTATTCATGCACGTTGATATTTCATGACCTATATTGGCTAACGGTAAACATGTTAAACAGTTTTTATAAGATAAACATAAGGCTTTTCAAACTATAAAACTAGTTTTACTAGGTTATGTCAGGTGTTCTAGGACTTAATCAATTCCGCTGCTATATGTTGTATATGCTTATGTTATTCATTCTATGCTTGTATATCCGTGCACTGAGCGTTATGCTCAGCCGTTTTCCTTTCATGTTCCCAAAACGGCAGGTACTCAGGGATGCTCGTAGACTTTAAGCGTACGTGCATATGGATTGGAAGCTTTCTAGCCTTCATTACTTTATGCTTATCTTCATACTTTTGCTACTTATTTCCATGGACATTGTTTAGTCCGTTTCATTTACACTACTTATGTTTGTGTGTGATGAGCTTTACTTTGGGGTACCGATGTTTGATTCCAGTATTTTCTTTATGGTCATGTAATGTTTAAGACATTTATCCTTGTATGCTTTGATGACACGCCATAATCACGCTTGACATTCCATTTACCAAAATGGGGTGTTACAATTCGCGTCCGCAAAGAAGATTATCTATTCCAATCACTACATCTAGAACTTGTAATGAACATTATGAGTTTCATGTTATGTCGTTTGGATTAACCAATGCACATGTAGCATTCATAAATTTGGTGAATCACGTGTGTAGGCTGTAATTTGATAATTTCATGCTTGTGATCATTAAGGACCATCTGTTTGTTTCTAAAAAAAAGAAGGATTTAGTAATCATTTGTAGACTGCTCTGAGTTGGCGAGCAGTGAAAACTTGTACCTTGAGTATTTATCATGTGATTTAAGGTTTGATCCTTTACATTTTTTGACCATGTGATTAATGGTAGTGGAATCTATGTTAACTCTTCAAAGATTGAAGCCATTAAGGCTTTGGGTTATACCAAAAAGGAAGTGCGAAGATGTTTTGACAGATATTTATCGAGGGATTATTAAGGAATTATTCCCTCATACCCAGATCATTTGACTAAACTCCCTTAGAAGTAGATGTTTGTGTATACCTCAAGACAACCTATGAGGAATTGAAGAAACCATATAACCCATGATATGGAATTTGGAACAACCTTTGCTCTTCAACTAAGAAAATTTTGACCAAAGTATAAACAAAGATTTTTCGAACATTTACAGATCTTATTAATTATTTTCGATAAATCAACAAAAATCGTGTTAACAAAATTCAAATTTATTTTGAACATTTTTCTATAATTGGACGAACTGAGAAATTTAATAATTTTACGTTTCACCTTTCATAAAATTAAATATTTACTATTTAATTACCTGTAATATTTATCGACGCTTTAAACATCGGACTGGGCAAAACTAATAAATATGATAGTTGAGACGAAACTAAAACTTAGAAAATATGAAGAAAGAATTTCTGTGTGATTATGGTCTTGATATTCATTTCATCAGGGAAGGTGAATGTAGTTGCTAACGCATTATGTAGAAAGAATAGATAACCAATTAAGATGTGTTCCCCAGTATTGACCATACACAATAAATTTCCCGAGCAAATTAAAAATGTACAAGCCGAGGCTTGTAAGAAGGATAATGTAGATAATGAAGGGTTTCACGGCTAATGAGAACCATTAGAGATGGGAGCCGATGGTGTTAAGTGTTAAAAGGTCGTTTGTGGTTTCCTAAATATGGAGGATTTTGAGATTTACTCATGTTAGAATCTCATAAGTTTAAATATTCTATTCATGCCATTTCCGGTAGAATGTATCTTTATCTAAGGAAGTTGTGCTGATGGCCAAATATGAAAGCAGACAGCGCCACATACGTTGGTAAATATCTAGCTTTTGCGAAGGTCAAGGCTGAACACCAAAATCTATCAGGATTGCTTTTACAGCTTATTACTATTCCTGCTTGAAAGTAGGATAGAATTACCATGGATTTTATCACAAATCTTCCAAGGTCATCATCTGGATTTGATTCGATTTAGGTCATCGTCTACAGACTGACCAAATCTTCTCATATCATTCCAATTAATGATAGGCTCTCAATGAAGAAGTTGGCTCATTTGTATTTAGAGGAGTTGTGTAAGCATAGTGTGCCTATATCGATCATCTCTATCAAGATCTTCGCTTCGCATCAAATTTCTGAAGATCCCCTCAAGAAGTCATTGGGAACGGATCTTGATGAGAGTACTGCTTACCACCCACAATCGGAGGGTCAAGATAAAGTAACGGTACAAACACTAGAAGTCTTGTTTTGCGCTTGTATGATTGACCTTTGGTGGTGTCTAGAATGAGCATTTACCTTTGGATAGGTTATTGTTGATAATCATCTCATTAGGATTGAGACCGAACCTTGCGAGGACCTATATAAAGAAAAATATAAGAACACCTGTAGGTGGAAGTTGGGATGAAGATAACCGACCCGCGAGACCTGAAATGATTGTGGAAATTAGGATCTGATTATTGACTTCCAGTAGTGGGCAGGAGGTTATGTGAATATGAAATGTAGATCTTAAAGTGCAGGATGGGTAGCAAAGCTATGCCGAGAATTTTTCATCATGGAAAGATGAATGGATGATCTGAAAGATCGTGGGAATCTAAGTCCCTGTTGTATGTGACCAGTGAGATAATGTAAAGATTTGGTCTGAGAGGCATATAAGATACATCTACCCTAGGACTTTAAGGGCTACGTGAATTATGTTTCGTATAACGAACTTGATAAAATGTCTATCAAGTTAAAATCTGATTATTTCTTAATGAAGTTTAGATCGGCGAAAAGTTGCATTCATCGAAAACCCGTGGACATCATGGATAGAGAACGTAAGTCAACATAAGCATGATCGTATTCCCATAGTTATGTTTGATGAAACTCGCGTGTTGTAATGAATTACACTTGAGAGAAAAGACCGAATGTGGAGGAAATACCCACGTGTCTCTAACTCTATAAGAAGCGAATAGTAAAATGAATTGATCTTTGAGGACAAAGATCCTCTTTAGGGGAAACTGCTGTGTCAATCCATCAATTTGAGGTCGTTATTTTATTCTCAAGTATTATTTATAATCATTATTTTATTGCTATATTATGAACTCACTCATTTTTGGGAAGAAATTAGGGTTTACGTCTTAAAGTAGCATCAACTACGTCAAAACCGGAGAGCTCTACGTTACGTGTTTACGTTTACATACTTTGTTTTTGTGACAGTCCGACATTTCAGGAAGTAAAATTATTCTCGTATATTATTTTGGAATTTATTTTGTGTTGGTTCTTAATCTCACAAATTTACGAGAAGAAATTAGGACTTACGTGCATAATTTAGCGTCTTTTACGATTAAACCGGAAACCCTAGGTTTACGTATTTACGCTTTTGAACTCCGTTTGTGATGAGACAATTTTTATTAGATTAGTTTTGTGCCGTAGAATCATAATTTATAAAAACGTTTTTCGTAAATCGACCCGAGGGCACGTAAATCGAGGAAACTATAATCGAGGAGTACCCGTAAAATAATAGGGGATGAAACAAGTTACACTTGTCCCACCCCCTCACTATGGGCGGCAAGACAAGACAAACACCACCCTTTGGTGTCAAGTTTACATAAACCACAAGGACACTTGTCCTCCTAACTTTACAAAACCATTTAACCAAAACCAAAACCATTTACCATTTCTCTCATAACATGCAAATTAGAGAAAAACTTTCCCACTCTCTTCCTTGCTCTCTCCTTGCCGTCCCACATACACCATCCAACACCACCACCATCAAAAATTTATCATAAATCTTATATACAATCTACACATGTTAATAACCCTTTGAAGAAATGAAGATTGGAGGTGATCTTAACAACTAGGAAGGAGTTTTCAAGAAGGTTTAGGGCTGATTTTCAAAGAAGTGTACATACATTTGGTGATCTCAAAAGTGATCTTGCTAAGCTAAAGATTTGGTGACAAGAACCAAGCCTTGTTCATCAAAATCTCAATCTTTCATCATATTGATTGGTATAGAGATCATATTCTTTCCATCACCTTATTGTTTTGTAAATGTACTCAAGTATTTTCTTCAAAAATATATATGTATATGATGATAAATGATGATCAATATATTGTGTGGGGATTTTGTGTTACAAGATTAGGCTAAAAAGGTTAAAATCTACAAGTAAAGATGTTTAAATCATGACTATTCACATAGGCTGTATAAAACAGTAAGTTTCAATATCTTAACTTGGTTAAATGGCTAAGATTATTAAATATACAGATAGATAAATGATTTTTACATATGTGTGAGTTGGCCATGCAATGGAATGTTAAAAATGAGCAAGATATGGCCAAAACACTTTTGTAGTACAAATCTGTATAGTCTATTTGGACGAATTATTAAAAATACTTAGAAGCTGATTGAGCAGTATCTATAAAATAGTTAGTTATAGCACACATCATGTAGTTTATGCTGTTTAAATTTGAGGTTCTATCTCCTGTAAAACTCAAGATATGACAAAAATGGTGGATTTGACTTTAGAAATCAGATTTCTTAATAAACTATACAATATAAAAAGAGCACTCAAAGTAAATACTATTATAAAATAAGTATATAAAGGCCAATAAATAATAATAACTATTATAAAATAAGTTGGCATACTATAATGAATAAATATGGTATTTTATAAAAGTAAAACTCAAATGTTTTTCAAAAACTACAAACTATATATAAGTTTTACGTCTTTTCGACTAAAACCGAGAGATTAACGTTTTCGCCAAATAAAACTTAGATGGTCGGACCCGTCTAATGTAAAATTTTTATAACTCATATACTGATATGTAAACACATTTGACAAGTAAAAATCGACAAAACCGAGCTTTGTAACTAATGGACCATAATGGGCCAAATTAGCCTTGTTGGACCACTAGGCCCAACTAGTTTGGTTAAATATTATTGGATTTACTCATGGGCTTAACCCACTTGGGCCTAACATATGAGTATGGGCCTGGTCTTAAAAATATAAATGGACTAATAAAATGATATTGGACTCTTAATGTGCTTATTGGGCCTTAATGTGTAAATGGGCTAAAACTAGTGTAACTAGTATGTTAAGTCTAAGTTAACTAATACTAAGCAAATAATAATGTTGTAAGGTGATAAAACCCCACTTGATCATCATGTTATGACATCATTACATATACATAACCACTTTTTATAAAGTTATTGGGCATAGCCTAAGACCGAGTATTATTTGTCTAGGTTTCCCGTGATCGAGGCACGTACCATACATCCTAATTGCCGATAACCCGCCTTCCCACACCAATGTGAGTTCATAGCCTCGCACACTTTTAAATGTTTTATGAAATATTTTATAAACCCGCGAGGGAGATAACATGCTAGTTTTGATAAAAATAGAACACAAGTAGTCCCGATTGTATGCTTATTGATATGGACCCGAATGATTATATGACCCAATGAATGAAATGAAATGGATTATTATTAGTTAGGTTATGTCACTAAAAGTCCCATTAGCATGAATTGTGAACTACCGGGATTTGGTAGACGCTTATGCATATAATAGTACTATTTGGGGAAGATCACCCCAGTTCGCGCCTTGACGGTTGATCCCCATCGTGCCACATTGATTGGTAAGCGAATTTATATATGAGAGGATTTATATAAGCGTGATTATTGTGACGACACGCTGTTTTAGATGGGCAAATGAATTTCAGGCTAGCTACCCGAAATATATTTTAGAAAGGTAACAATGTCATGCGGCTTGTAATAATCCGACAATAATAATGATAAAGGTAACACTGAGGCTACGGTCTCAGGAATAGTGTATGATAAATGATTTGAATTATAATATATTGTCTGACTAGCAATATGGGGTCTTATTCATATTTATACATGTGTTCTGGTTTTACATAACTGTTTTATATAACGGTTTTTATTATTTTATAAACAACGTTATAAAACGTATTGAATGGTGATGTTACGAAAATGATTCGTATAAAATATGTTTGACCAATATTATGGTCTATGACAAAGAATTGTACAAAAAAAATTTCGGTAACGATTATATACCGGTTTTATGTCAATGGTTATATTTAATCTCTATGGACTCACTCAGTGTTTTGCTGACTTTTAACATGTTTTATCTTACGTGCTTGAAGGTAATTCTCGGGAAGACGACAATAATTTATGGCCCGCATTCAAATAAAAATTTCCATTCAAATGTTTTGTAAATTTGTATGACATACTATAACCTGAGAACCTATGTAATTTGATATTCATGAATGGAAAAGGCTTTATTATTAAACGACGCGATTTTTAAGCGTTGTCTATGATTTGAGTAATGTGCTATCTCGTAACACCAACGACTCTTCAGCTGATTCAAAATGTGAATATTTGGGGGTGTTACAGAATGAGACTTTCTCAATTGATCTAATTACCGGAGAAAGAGAAGTTCTTCCACCACTACCTAAATCTTGCAACATACCCTCTCTAAATGACCTATCTTCTTTTCCAAATCTCACTAGGCATTGTAAAAACATATCTTATCCATTATCTCCCTCTCTACCACCACCTTCTTATCTTGATGGTCCTCCCCCATCCAACGACTTTGTTTTGCATCATGGAAGCTGGTGTGCTTGTTGTCGATTCAACAAATTGAACTTGCTCATGTGTATGGCAAGCTAAATTTTCTTAAATTTCTTCTCACTCGACCTCCTCTCAAAGTATTTGTTCCCATGAACAAATCTTTGAATGATGCCTCATCGTATTATTTTTCTAATTAAAGCACACTTTGTGTTTTAATTGTTTGAGTCAACTTAAGCAATCTTGGAGGATTATCACTACTAGAGTAGTTTATGCTTATGTTGTTTATTTTCCTTTTGTCTTGTGTTAAATATTCATATTGTGTGTATGAATATTTCCCTTGTTTGTTCTTTCATATCTGTGTAATATGAATGTTATGTGTGTTACTACCTTTCCCATCAATTCGTTTTCACACATTTTATAGAGTAGATCATGGTTAAAACTTACAATTGCTTTTAGGTGATTCCACCAATTCTAGGTTTTTAACCCTTTGACATACTATCACTTCAATTGGTTTGGATGTTTCTTTTCTACCTCTATTACACCTATTGAAATTTGATTTTGTCAAAACACCCTCCTTGGACATTATTAGCAATTACTTACTTCTAATTTGAGATTTCTTTTCTTTCTCTCTCTCAAGTTACATAGTAGGTAGTGACTCTATATACGTTGGTGTTTCTTTTCTCTCTACTAACCTTTGTGTACCATGTCACCTAAGCTCAATCTCTTGGTGCCCCAAGCAAGGGGGAGTAAACACCAAGGGGAGCTTCTTGCAAAGTCCGATTCTTTTCTTCCTCAAAGACTTTTGCATCCTTTTTGCTTCGACAAAGGGGGAGAAATGATAGTGATTAATTCGTTAATAATTCGAAATATTTTGGATTATACATAAATGAGTTTATAGTTTGTCGTAATAAAAAGGGGGAGATTGTTAATGCAAAGAAATGCCTAAAAACATTATTAGTGTTAACTAATCTTTCTTAGTTTTGATCACGACAAATTAAAAAGACATTTATCGTCAAATACAATCATAAGACGAATAAATATAAGTCCATAAACTTAAAGCTCTTTACGTATTGTGTGCCATCCCGTAATCTCGAGTTCTGTCCTATCACACGATGATTAAATATAAGTACATAAACTTAAAGCTCCCACTTGGCCATATTTCGAATATAGTGATCACATTGACTAGCGTCTAGTTACACTAGCAATGTTACTAGTACAACTCGAGTAAGGTCTCCTGGACAAAACCTTTTAACGATTCTGCATCGTTATTATTATCCTTTTATTTCTAATACAACGTTAATAAGGATATGGATCTTAGTCATTCCTTTCATTAACCATTCAGTTTCTCTTTCACGGATTAAGAAAGATTACTGATAGGTGTGTAAACACCCATCTTTTCTACCACTTAACTACAATAATAACCGGACCGAAACGTGTATTTTATGTCTTTTATGTCGGAATTATGCGTGGTTTGTGTTTTTGTTGTGATTTAGGATGAAAAGGTGAAAAATGGATAAAGCACGGACATTCACGGGCATTTATGGACTTTTATTGAAGAAAAGGATAAAAGACGAAGCCAAGAAGTCAAGAGTGCAAAAAGAACGGAAGTCCACGACCAATTCTGAAGATTTATCGAGGAAATAGTCAAAAGACGGAAGTTTATCAAAAGCCGAAGAATTCAAGTCTATTTATTGAAGAAATTAAAGACGAGTTCAAAGAAATCCCGAAGCTAAAAGTCCTTTAAGTCCACATTTAATGAAGATTTAAAGAAGGAGGGACTTAGTCTTGCAATTAAGAAGAAGATTAAAGAAGGAGGGACTAAGTACGCAATTAAGGAAGCTTCCTAAGCAAGCTTTAGTCTTCCCTATAAATAGACTAGATTAGTTATCATTTCACTCTTGTTGGCTAGGGTGACACTAGTTCTTCCACCATTTAATTACTTGTCATTTACATTAATTGTCATTTTAATTACCTTGTCTCGCACCTTAAATTCATTTAATTTCAAGTAAGTTTTCATTTAATTCTTGTCAATCTTTACTTTATCTTGTCAATCTCTTATCTACATTTCTTATTCTTTGATTTGTTGTGTTTATGTTATGTTCATGTTCATGCTTTTATTTTGATCCAAAGTGTTTTTGATTATTATGGTTAAAGTTGTTTAATTTCATGTTTTTGATTGATTGTTGATGCTTATTTGTGGGTTCGTTACTGTTTTTATTGATACGCGTGTTTGATTTTGATTACTTTTTGTTTATACCTGCTACTGTATTACCTTCCTTGTTCTTCGGGAGATTTTGCTTGTTTCTGTGTTTCCAGATTTAGTTCCGAACCAAGGAAGGATTGAAGGTTCATTCGGAAGTCAAAACTTCCGGACCAAGGTTTCATTCGGAAGTCAAAACTTCCGAACCAAGGTTGTTCTTTCGGAACTCAAAAAGTTCCGAATCAAGGAAACTCATTCGGAACCTCAAAAAGTTCCGAATAAAGGAACTTCATTCGGAACTTCAAAAGTTCCGAACCAAACTTACTCATTCGGAAGTCAAAACTTCCGAACCAAAGATCTTCATTCGGAACCTTCCGAATCAATAACTTCCGAACCAATTCCAGAAGTTCCGAACCAAGGGCCTTCATTCGGAACTTCAAAAGTTCCGAATCAAGGATCTTCATCCGGAAAGTTCCGAATCAAGGGGTGACCAAAACTTCCGAATCAAGGCAAGACCTACAAGATTCCGAATCAGCAAGTTCCGAATGAAAGATTGTTTTGGATAAGTGACATATTCAGACAAGTTTGTTCCGGATCAAGGACTTTGGTAATATTCCAAGTGAAGAAGAATCATTTCAACCAAAGGTGACATTTAGGTCGAGTGATTGTTCCAAATGAAGGTTTGTTCCAAATGAGCTGTATTCAGGTTCTTATTAGCTTTTATCTTTAATTTTTATCTTCAAGCTCTATTTTACTTGTCTTTTATTTAATTGCACTTTTAGATTATTTGCCTTAGTTTTAGTTGCACTTTAAGTTTGCCTTAGATAGATTTAAGTTTACGTCATTTTACTTTAGCGCCCTTTAATTTTAGTTACGTTTTAAAATACCCACACTTTACTTTAATTAGACTTAGATTTACTTTAAGAGTACTTTTACTTTTAAGTCTTTGCATTTAAATTTAAAATCACCCAAAAATATTCTTTTTCACCAAAGATCATCTAAGTCACACATAGAGAGCTAAGATCAATTCGTTAAGATACCGAGAACAAAAATAGAACCTAGTAAAACCTAGTTATCAAATGGCGCCGCTGCCGGCTCTTTTCGTTACGATCAACAGTTTTCTGTGCTAGACACGTTGCTTTTTGGGATCCGTTCACTCGTGAACGTTATTTTTCTTGCATTAAAAATTCAAAACCAAAACCACAAAAAAATTAAAACTTTCAAAAATCCAAAAAGATTTTCTTTTTATTGTGTATATATATTGTCTTTGCGTTTGGTTTCTTTTTCTTTTGCATTTTCAGGTGTATGCGTACTAGATCTTCTAACTACCAAGAGCCCGAGCCTCAAGAAGATTTAGATATGGCAGGTGTTAACAACAATAATCAACTACCGCACCTCAACAATAATAATAATAACAACAATGCTCTTCCACAGCCCGATCTTCGGACCATGGAGGAACTTTGTCAACCAACCATGTTCGGACGAGGAGGACCGATTGCGCCGATGCAAATCAACGCTCCTGAGTTTTCGTTGAAGCACCACATGATTCAGCAAGTACAAACAAACCCATTTAGAGGATTGCCTGATGATGATGCCAACAAACACCTCGACAAGTTCATTACAATCACCCAAAGCATGAAGTTGCCTGGGGCCACAATGGATGTACTCCGCCTACAACTCTTCCCACATACTTTATCGCATCATGCCGAGAAATGGTTTGATCGTCTCCCGAAGAATTCTATTCACACTTGGGATGATATGACTCAACGCTTTCTTTCGCGCTACTTTCCACCATCCATGGTCACAAGCCTTCGCAATCAGATCAGCGGTTTCATGCAAGATCCCGATGAATCTCTTTTTGATGCATGGGAGAGATATAATGTCTTGATCGACCGATGTCCAAACCACAACATGCTTCCGGTCACCTTGATCGATACTTTCTACAACGGATTGACTTTTCGAGATCGTGATACGATTAATGCAGCCGCCGGTGGCACATTCATGAAAAGGAGACCCGAGGAGTGTAGAGAGTTAATAGAGAACATGACTACTCATCATAAGAACTGGGATTCTTCTGCTTCTTCTAGAAACAACACGAGAGTCAATGTTTCCTCTACCTCAGCAAACCCTGAGATGACCGAACTCACCCGCATGATGGCTGAAATGAGCAAAAGTATTACGCTTCTCGCTTCAAACCAACAACAACATCAAGTTAAAGCGGTTGCTAATCCTTGTGAAACATGTGGCGGTCCTCACTCATACACCGATTGTCCTTCGACACAAGGAAATCCGGAAAATGTGTATGCAGCTTACGGTAATTATTCATCGGAAAATTACCAAGCTAGACAACAAGGGGATAGAAATCTGCTGAGCTACCGTTCAAACAATTACCTTTCACCCGGTTTTTCTCCTCAAAACCAAAACCCCGCCAACAACTACAATAGAAGCAACCAAATCCCACCTCGTGCTTCTAACCCTTATCAACCACCCACCCAACAACACCCACCCATTAACCCCGATGTTGACACAATCATGAGAACTCAAGGTGAGCAAATCAAGAATCTACAGAGCCAAATTATCAATCTAAAAGGAGATATCTTAAAGCAAGGTAATGACATCAGAAATGAGGTTCGTGAAAACCTTCAATCCTCCTTCATCACTCAAACAACTGAATTGAAGAATCTGCTGGCTAGTTTCTTGCCTGAAGCTCAACCTTCTTCTTCTTCGGGTTCTCTACCTTCAAATACCGTCACCAATCCGCGAGCTAATGTGAGTGCTATAACTACGCGTAGTGGAACTACCCTTGTCACTCCGTCTACCCCACCACCATCATCTACACCTCCTCCACCACCATGTATCCCTACTCCTCCTACACCTAGTAATAGTGCACCATTACCGTCTCCGCCTCGTCATAACGATGTATCTCGGACAAACCCATCAACATCACAACCGTCACCACCTACACCTTCACCTAACCCTTATCAACCTAGAATCCCATACCCTTCTCGTATAGGCAAGACCAATGATCTAACAAAGGAGGACTCGCAAATAACGAAATATATCGGTATGATTTCTCAAATGGGATTCAGCATTAGTTTTCTTGAAGCACTTGTCCACATGCCCAAATTTGCCAAAGCATTTAAGGACTTGCTTAACAAAAAGGAGAAGCTGATTGAACTCACCAACACACGCTTAAATGAAAACTGCTCTGCAGTTATTCTTAAAGAACTTCCGGAAAAACTAGGGGATCCCGGTCGTTTTGTGTTGCCTTGCGTGTTCAACAAAACTGAAGAATTTACTGCCCTTGCTGATCTCGGGGCTAGTATAAATCTTATGCCTTTGAGTGTTTGGAAAACACTCTCATTACCCGATCTCATTCCAACAAAGATGACTCTCGAACTTGCTAATCGCACTCTCGCTTACCCCGTTGGTATAGCTGAAGACGTATTCTTTCAAGTTGGCGCATTTACTTTCCCGGTCGACTTTGTCGTAGTTGATTATGAAATGGACCCTCGTATTCCTTTAATACTTGGTCGGCCATTTTTAAGATCCGGACGTGCTTTAGTAGATGTGGCCGAAGGAGAGTTAATCTTAAGAGTCGGGAATGCCTCACAAAATTTCAAAATGGGAGCACCTACAAACAAATCTTTTGGAAGCCGAGAATCAGTGAATATGATAAATGTGCTCGATGACTTTACCGTCTATGACAATCCTCTATTCGAGTCTTCCACTGATAATCCACTCTTTGAAGAGAATGTGGATGATTCTCTCCTTACTTTGGACGCTCCTCCCATTTTTGATTCTCCACCGGTCTTTGATGCTTATGAAGATAATAATTCTAGCTCAGATTCGGATGATTTTGATTGTACTTCTGAGTATCCTGAGCTACCCACTTTCGATGATTTCGATGAGGCTGATACTCTATCGAGCGATTCTTCACATGATGAAGATCCTCCACCTTCACTCGATCCTACTTTGGACGATTATTCATTTGAGGAAGATTTCTCTGAATTTCTCAACACATACTTCCCTCATGAGAGTGATGCTCCTCCTTTGGATTTTGAAGATTACCGCCTTGATCCTACTTTGGATTTGAAGAGCATTTTGTCAAAGGAGAAGAAACCGGTCGACACCGAAATCCGTTGCACGTATGATTTGACACCTCTTTGTCCCATTTCTGAGGACGAGGTTGTGCTTCTTTGCGGATCTTCTTCACACTCGGCTGAGCCTGAGTGCTATTTTCCCCTAAAGGAAAAGGTGTTCGATCCCGGTATCGAAGTCTTTAAGCCATCTCAGTATCCACCTGATGAAATAAAAGGAAATATCTTTGGAAATTTTGAAGACATGCTTGCTCCACTTCAACTTTGCTTCCACCATGCTCCGTCGCTGCTTAAGGGAACCTTGCCATTTCTCTTTTGGCTTGCCTTGTTCGCCTTAAGCTCTTGCTTATTGATGGATGAAAACTATGTCTTTGATCCTGGTGGATTTGTTTCATACTACTTCCGTTGATAATCAAGGTCGAGTCAAGCTCACGACTCGGTTAACAAAAACCAAGCGCTTCTTGGGAGGCAACCCATGTATCTATATTTCTGCTTTCTTTATCATAAGTGTAGGGGGACCCCTTTGGTTTGCTATTTCCTCTCCTCACTTCTTAATCAGGGATTCGAGCTTCAAATGATCCACTCTTGATGATTCTTGACGACCCGTGATTCCGTGTTCTACTTCT
This sequence comes from Glebionis coronaria, assembly GCA_025667525.1. Taxonomy (NCBI): domain Eukaryota; kingdom Viridiplantae; phylum Streptophyta; class Magnoliopsida; order Asterales; family Asteraceae; genus Glebionis; species Glebionis coronaria. Next base: position 407,427,798 of record CM046882.1, on the reverse strand, counting down.
CCCCGGTTCTATCCCTAACTCTTTTCGATTCACTATTTTATATTTTCTCAATATTAAAATAGGAATCTCTTTAGTTGTCTTTTCCTTAGCAAGATTTAAACAACGTGCACAATGTCCTAAGTGTAGGGGAGCTTACTCCCACATGCTTAAACATTGAGGACAATGTTTATCTTAAGTGTAGGGGAGACTTCTATCGAAGTTAAGTGGTCTTTTCCTTGTATTTGTCCTCATTTTAACCGGAAAATGAATTTTTCGACACTTTTCAAAATTTTTGATCTATTTTGGCCTATTAGTTTTTCCCTTTTGTATAGTTATTTTCTTTCTTTGCTAGAATAAATGTTTAATAAGTGGTTTTAATTTTCAAACGTTGTGAATCTTTTGACTCAATCCGAGTTTACTCTAGCTAGTATCCTTAACATGTTGAAGTCAAGTTTTGCTAGGCTTTTATATAGGGAGCTATAAAACGCGAAAGTCTTAACTCTCACGGGTTAAGAACAAGAACTTTTCGCAAGTTCCTATAATTGATCCTAGAGAGTCGTTTATCAAGGGAACTTTAAGATGCGATTTCTAAACTTGAAAGAGTCTAAGAATTTGCAAGATCCTATAGGCGACTCGAAAACCCAAAACTTTGATTTAATAGGCTAAGTATCCACGAGTCTCATTACTTGAGATTTTAAACTGTGGAGAACGAGAGATGATAGAGCCAATTATAAGTTCAGCATTCTTTCATGAATTTATGTGAGTTAATTATGAGCCTATTCTCCCATCGCTTGCTAATAATTTATTTGCTAATAAATAAGGTTGTACGATTTGAAAAGTTACTTAGCTTCTAGCCCCAGATCGTTTAAAAGTTGCTCGGTAATGACGAGAGTTCATAGCCAAGGCATAACTTATGAAGCGGGGCGCGAAGATTGGCGAGTCCGAAAAGGCCCTAACAAGGCATGAGGGCTATGTTTTGTTGCTAAAGATCCAAAGTGATGTGAAGAATCATTTATCGAAAATCAATATGAAGGATCGAGACTCACGACGTAAAGCAAAACTCCCCAAAAGTCATGGAGAAGTGTATCCGAAAAGACCCTAACAAGGTATGAGGATAAATAGATCCAAGTCATAAAAGGAGGCGGATCGTTGTATATCAAAGTCCAAAATAAAGATTGGAGAAAAATGAAGAAGTCGTGGTCTATATATGAAGAATCTCTCAAAAATTCCAAGTGAAGAAATTCCAATTATGAAGAGAAGACCATTATTTCATGAACGTCTCTCAAGATTTGAAGTATGAAGTCGCTGCCAAATATCGGCCCGAGAAAGGTCTCAAATCGCGAACCAAGTTATGCCAAGATATGAACTTTCTGATATCCCGAGAAGCAGTTTTAAAAGATTTGGTCCTTTAGCTAACTATTGATTAAATCGTGCACTTTATTTTCAGACTAAATAACTATCGAAATAAGTCAAACAATGCATCTTCGTGATCATTCAAGACAACAATAAAATATAAGAGATACCCGTAGGAATAAGGGAGTCTAAGTGAGTAATTGGCCCACATGAGTTCGTGTTAGTTTACTAACTTATAATAACAATGATCTCGTTTTTAAGCTTGGTTTGGAGAAAGTGAAAACTTGAGGATGATGATTATTCATAACATTTTCAAAACCCAAGGTATGCTTTTGATTTCTTTATCTTGTATGTTTTTAATTTTCTATCTCTTTAATAAAGGCCAACGTGGATTGATTATGATGAAAAGTGTAATCTTGCTTTGTAACTAATGCATTGCATGAGGACATTGCAATGGTCAAGTGTAGGGGATTTGATAGGTGTGTAAACACCCATCTTTTCTACCACTTAACTACAATAATAACCGGACCGAAACGTGTATTTTATGTCTTTTATGTCGGAATTATGCGTGGTTTGTGTTTTTGTTGTGATTTAGGATGAAAAGGTGAAAAATGGATAAAGCACGGACATTCACGGGCATTTATGGACTTTTATTGAAGAAAAGGATAAAAGACGAAGCCAAGAAGTCAAGAGTGCAAAAAGAACGGAAGTCCACGACCAATTCTGAAGATTTATCGAGGAAATAGTCAAAAGACGGAAGTTTATCAAAAGCCGAAGAATTCAAGTCTATTTATTGAAGAAATTAAAGACGAGTTCAAAGAAATCCCGAAGCTAAAAGTCCTTTAAGTCCACATTTAATGAAGATTTAAAGAAGGAGGGACTTAGTCTTGCAATTAAGAAGAAGATTAAAGAAGGAGGGACTAAGTACGCAATTAAGGAAGCTTCCTAAGCAAGCTTTAGTCTTCCCTATAAATAGACTAGATTAGTTATCATTTCACTCTTGTTGGCTAGGGTGACACTAGTTCTTCCACCATTTAATTACTTGTCATTTACATTAATTGTCATTTTAATTACCTTGTCTCGCACCTTAAATTCATTTAATTTCAAGTAAGTTTTCATTTAATTCTTGTCAATCTTTACTTTATCTTGTCAATCTCTTATCTACATTTCTTATTCTTTGATTTGTTGTGTTTATGTTATGTTCATGTTCATGCTTTTATTTTGATCCAAAGTGTTTTTGATTATTATGGTTAAAGTTGTTTAATTTCATGTTTTTGATTGATTGTTGATGCTTATTTGTGGGTTCGTTACTGTTTTTATTGATACGCGTGTTTGATTTTGATTACTTTTTGTTTATACCTGCTACTGTATTACCTTCCTTGTTCTTCGGGAGATTTTGCTTGTTTCTGTGTTTCCAGATTTAGTTCCGAACCAAGGAAGGATTGAAGGTTCATTCGGAAGTCAAAACTTCCGGACCAAGGTTTCATTCGGAAGTCAAAACTTCCGAACCAAGGTTGTTCTTTCGGAACTCAAAAAGTTCCGAATCAAGGAAACTCATTCGGAACCTCAAAAAGTTCCGAATAAAGGAACTTCATTCGGAACTTCAAAAGTTCCGAACCAAACTTACTCATTCGGAAGTCAAAACTTCCGAACCAAAGATCTTCATTCGGAACCTTCCGAATCAATAACTTCCGAACCAATTCCAGAAGTTCCGAACCAAGGGCCTTCATTCGGAACTTCAAAAGTTCCGAATCAAGGATCTTCATCCGGAAAGTTCCGAATCAAGGGGTGACCAAAACTTCCGAATCAAGGCAAGACCTACAAGATTCCGAATCAGCAAGTTCCGAATGAAAGATTGTTTTGGATAAGTGACATATTCAGACAAGTTTGTTCCGGATCAAGGACTTTGGTAATATTCCAAGTGAAGAAGAATCATTTCAACCAAAGGTGACATTTAGGTCGAGTGATTGTTCCAAATGAAGGTTTGTTCCAAATGAGCTGTATTCAGGTTCTTATTAGCTTTTATCTTTAATTTTTATCTTCAAGCTCTATTTTACTTGTCTTTTATTTAATTGCACTTTTAGATTATTTGCCTTAGTTTTAGTTGCACTTTAAGTTTGCCTTAGATAGATTTAAGTTTACGTCATTTTACTTTAGCGCCCTTTAATTTTAGTTACGTTTTAAAATACCCACACTTTACTTTAATTAGACTTAGATTTACTTTAAGAGTACTTTTACTTTTAAGTCTTTGCATTTAAATTTAAAATCACCCAAAAATATTCTTTTTCACCAAAGATCATCTAAGTCACACATAGAGAGCTAAGATCAATTCGTTAAGATACCGAGAACAAAAATAGAACCTAGTAAAACCTAGTTATCAATTACCAAAACAAATTTGGGTGTGGCCGCACAAACATCTTACTAATCCCACGAGGGGCCCAACTGTATTAAACTCCAACGCTAAATTGGAGGAAATAAATTCCATATTGACTACGAGCAAAACTTATGAATTTTGCAACACTTCCGAAAATAATCCTTATAGCTACCAGTTACGTTTAGTGTTAGATCATTCCACAAAGATGCACTAGATTCATAACAGTTTCCTGGTATCTCAAGTCTAAGGATAACTATTTATGTTTTACTTAATGACAAAGATCCATAAAGTAATAACATATAGTTGGGATAAGTCCTATATTCGATTCATCAAATATCATCCAAAACTGACCAATATACTTTCAAGTATACTCTGACTATTTTGATTTGTCTTAATTTAATAATACTCCCATATTATTAATCGAAAACGGACATTTAGCATAACTTTTATTCATGGATTAAAACATGTAAAATAGGATACACTTATTAAATAATAAAAATAAACAAAACTCAATATTTATTTCATTATATAATAATGTCATAACATCCTTTATCCAAATACTAATCACAGATTTATTGCATGAGTTCGCTAGCTAGTTGCAGCCCAATCGCCTTGGCATGCTTAACTAAGTTTGCCTTAGTCAAAGGATCTGCTACGTTATCATCTGTGTGAACTTTTATCAATTTGATTTCCCGAGCTTCAACTTGTTCTCGGACGTAGTGATGTCTACGCATAAAGTGTCTGGCGCCTTTCATGACTCTAAGGTCATTGGCAAATATTATTGCGACAGAATTGTCACAATACATATCAATAGGTTCTTTAAATGAAGGCATCACTCCAAGATCTTCAATAAACTTCCTAATCCAAACAGCTTCCATTGCAGCTTCTGAAGCAGCCATGTACTCAGATTGAAGAGCATGCATTACAATCGTTGTCTATTACTTACTCTTCCAGTCAACTGCTCCTCCATTGATAACAAAAACGTAACCCGTCTGAGACTTCATATCCTCTTTATCACATTGCCAGGACGCATCACAGAAACCTGTAACATTCAGTTTTGTGTCTGGTTTTCCACCATATACCAAAAACATATCTTTCGTACTCCTCAAATACTTTAGAATATGTTTAACAGCAGTCGAGTGGAGCTTCCCTGGATTCTGTTGGTATCTACTGACCAAATTCTGAGCAAACGCCACATCAGGCCATGTGCATCTAACAACATACATTATAGATCCTACAGCCGAAGCATTAGGCACCTTCTGCATGTATTCCTCCTCTTCAGGAGTTGATGCATCCATCTCATGACTCAGATTGTGTTTAACTTCCATAGGTTGAAAACCTTTCTTGGAATTATGCATATTATACTTCTTCAAAATCTTATCTATATAAGCATCTTGACATAGACCAATTAACCGTCTTTTCCTATCCCGATAGATCTTAATTCTCATAATATATGCAGCTTCTCCTTAATTCTTCATAGAAAAACATTTACCAAGATAATCCTTAACAGCTTTAAGTCTAAGAATGTTACTTCCCATGATTAATATATCATCAACATATAGGACTAGGAATACTACATCACTCCCACTAGCTTTGCGATATACACATGCCTCATCACGATTCTGAATAAATCCAAACTTTTTTATTTCTTCACCAAATCTTTTATTCCATTGACGTGATGCTTGCTCCAAACCATAAATGGACCTTTGAAGTTTGCACACATGTCCTAGATTCTCAGGATCAACATACCCTTCTTGTTGCTGCATATAGATGTCTTCATCTAAGCGACCATTCAAGAAGGAAGTTTTAACATCCATTTGCCATATCTCATAGTCATAGTATGCTGCTATAGCTATGAGAATCCTAATAGATCTTAAGTCTGCTACAGGAGAAAATGTCTCCTCGTAGTCTATGCCAAAAGTTTGTGTAAATCCCTTTAGCTACTAAACGAGCTTTATAGGATTGTACTTTTCCGTCCATGTCGGTTTTCTTCTTGTATATCCACTTATGTCTCACTACTTTAGCATTCGGTGGTGGTTTTACAAGAATCCAAACATCATTTACTTTCATGGATTTCATTTCCTCATCCATAGCAACCATCCACTTATCCTTCTTAAGATCAAGTATGGAGGATTTAAAATTAGCGGGTTCACCAAGATCCCCTAACTCATCATCATCCTCTATTTTAAGACACATATTGCTATTTTTGTTTTTAATCCTTGCGGATCTACGTAGAGGAACTAATTCCGGTGGAACCGCCAAACTTTCTGGTTCTACAAGAATTACATCGCTAGTGTTTTCAGAAGGTAATGTATCTATATGAGTCTCCTCAAGATCATAATTTTCCCACTGAAATCTTGGTTTACAAGATCAGATTCAAGGAAGTCTCCATACCTAGCAACAATAACTTTGCTCTCAGGTGGATAATAAAAGTAGTAACCCATAGTTTCCTTAGGGTATCCTACAAAGATACATTTTATAGATCGTTGTTGGAGTTTGTCACCCGAGTAATGTTTCACATACGCCTCGCAACCCCAGACCTTTAAATAAGACAAATATGGCTTCTTGCCATGCCATAGTTCGTATGGTGTCTTATCGACCTTCTTTGTGGGAACCATGTTTAATATGCGAACAACAGATTCTAAAGTTGTAAGATTAAACAGAGATCGTACCATATCCAATAATGTACGATTTCTCCTTTCGTATACACCATTTTGTTGTGGAGCATAGGGAGAAGTAAGATGCTGAACAATTCCATTCTCACTTAGATAATCATAAACTCTTGACTTAGATACTCACCCCCTCTATCAGAACGAAGAGCTTTAATCTTCTTCCCTAATTGCAGTTCTACTTCTGCTTTAAACACTTTGGATGTTTCAAATACCTCATGTTTATGCTTAAGTAAATAAACATAACCATAACACCTATAGTCATCTGTAAATGTTAAGAAGTAGCTAGCACATTTCCTTGACGTGTGTCTAAGTGGTCCACACACATCAGTATGTATAAGTCAAAGTAGATCAGTAGCCCTTTCAATATTGCTATTAAAAGGTTTCTTGGTCATCTTTCCAGAGATACAAGACTCACATCTATCAAATGATTCATCATTGATATTTTCCAAAAGACCTTCACGTTGAAGCTTTTGTATACGAGTCTTCCCGATATGGGCAAGTCTACAATGCCCAAAGATAAGAAGAGTTCTTGTCAAACTTTCTCTTCTTACTCATGCTAAATACAGATGTATCGTTCTTGGATTCATTATCATGCATGTCTAATTCAAACACACCATTCACAAAAATTGCATTAAAATAGAAAATACCATTTTTCTAAACATAAGTTCCATTATTATCAATCGTGTGAACAAATCGAGTAACTAAACCAGAAGGTAAAACTAGATCAAAATTTCCTATAGCTTCAACCGCTGCTTGTGCGCCATTGCCCACTTGCAGATATTGTTCCCCATAGGAAAGCTTACTTTCCTGATTAAATCCCTGCAGCGTATTACAAATGTTAATACCGCATCCCGTATCATACACCCAAGAATTTAATTTGTATGTTAAATTGAACAATTCAATCATAAATAAAGTACCTGAAGCTGCAGCGCTCTGCTCAGAATTCTTCTTTATTTCTAACAATTCTTCGAGGTAGAGAGGGCAATTCCTCTTCCAGTGACCACTTGCCTTGCAATGGTGACAAGTCTCATCCTTTTGAGATTGACTCCTCTTAGCAAAGTTCTGCTTGGGTTTCGAATAAGTCGCAACTTGTTTGCCCTTATTACCCTTGCCTTTGCCTTTCTTCTTGTTCGTTTGCGGTTTTGGCTTACTCACTCTACCCTTTTGTATGGTTAGTACAGAAGGCGTAGCGGTAGATGCCTTGTCTTTCAACCCCTTTTCATAGTCAATGAGCATTGCATGCAAATCATTAATTTCTTCCCGTGCAATGCATATTATAGTTTCTAATGAAATCATTTAAGTCCTTGTTAAGGGACCTATTGATAAAGTTGATAGCCATATTATGATCATAGGGTTGTCCTAGTGCAATGAGTTGTTCCATATAACCCCTCATCTCCAAATAGTAGGCACTTACAGACTTTCCTGGAGCTTGCTTGCAGTTATGCAAAGCATCTACTAAGTCGTAGATCTCCACAGCTTGCGGCATTTCGAACATAGCCTTGAGCTCATCAAGCATTCGCTTCGGAGAAAATAGCTCATACTTTTGTTGAAGTGCAGGAGCCATTTTTTCCAGCATTAAGCAAGCCACCTCAGATTGCTTCTTAATATCAGCAGCGTGTTCAAGCCTTTGCGCATCAGATGCTCCTTCAGCAAGATCCTCCGGATAGGGAGTAGTCAAGATATCGATAGTACCCGCTGCACTCAAGACAATTCTTAGCGAGCGGTACCAATCATTGAAGTTTGGGCCAGTAAGTTCAGATGGTTCAAAGAAAGCTTTGAACGCAGAACTTATCGTGTTATTGGTGGGTTGAGCCATTTCTACATTAATAAGTCCAAATATTAGTATTTTTGATAACAAAATACGTTCAAGAAAATAAAATTACCCCGGTTTTAAAACCATATTATTTTCTCTGAATTCTAGAACTATATTGACATAGATCCATTACATCAGTTGATCTGCTAGTAATGAATGTACTCAACACAGCGACTTGTCGAACAATTCAATTGACAAACAATTTTCAATTTCTATATTTTTATGGGATTTACATTGCCAAAAAACGTTTTGCATTGTAAACATGTTTCATCCCTTCTGAATGCATTAAGTTTCCAGATCTCACTGAGTAACTTAATTAAGTCGTCTAATCTGAGTAACGTAAAACCATCATACGAATTATCATTCTACAAATGGCTTTCTCTCTATCACAACATCATCCAAAAATCACATTTGATGACGAAGTAATTTCAAGTGTTCGCCAATTAGGAGCATTCGACTTAAACTTTAAGGGTATAAATTTTGATGTCAAAATCAATGTATGGAGAAGCATGCATACAATCTCCATATCATAAGTTTAATAAAACATTTAGTAAACTTTTCCATGAGATTAAATTTCTTCATAAATTATGTTGCGGTATTGGTTAGAACCCTTTTTATAGTTTGTCTAAATTGAGTAGGCCGTTAGATTATTATTGCAATTCACCAATCAACGTAATCTTATGCAATTTAAAATCTCTTAACAAATCATTATTTTTAATATGATTTAGACCATATTATTTCTTTTAAAAAAACCTTGTTTACAACAATTCAACAATTTTATATATAAACAAGTAAAAAAAACTAAATCATAAAGACATAATAACAATTTATATGTGCAACAAATAAATCAAATAGCCACATGCATACGATTTATTCAATAATCATCAAATCTAGGTCTTTATATCTCTATATAAAAGTCTTCCCTAATTCTAGATTTATTGAATCAAATAATCACGTAGCACATAAAATCATATAAACATATAATTTTACAATCCATGAAAACATGCACGTAATCATAGAATCCCCACAAATCTTAACAATTAAATCTTTACGGATCGTAACCATACATGACATAACAATTAATCATGCAATTTAATCTAAAATTATCTCACATGTAATTTAGAGTTTCAAAACAATTTCTTTTTTTTATTAAAAATAGAGTAAAAACCCAAATTTTTAAAAAAAACAAAACCCTAATTTAATGAAAAACCTAAAAAACATGTAGTTTTAACTCAAAACAATTATAGTTACAAAACTTTAGATTTTCGATAATAATAACATGTTAAAACGGCTCTTTGATACCACTGAAGGATTATTAGTATCATAACAATTATATAAAACCCTAAACGAGATCAAAGCACATATAGCGGAAGCGATTTAACAAGATCATTATTAATAACACAATTATAATTAATCGAATTTGGGTTACATACCTTTACGCTAAAGCAATTTCACAAGACGAAAACAAACCACCGATTCTGGTTTAAACCGTATATACCAAGATATAGTCTAAAGTAAGACTATATTATGTTCTTGTACACACATAATACAACGAGCTAACCGTGATTCTAGCACGTGAAAACCGAGCTACAACGCTTGTAATTAATCTACCCAACAACCCTAGAGATGGGCTAGGACTAGATTAAGTATACAATTGATCAACCAAGAAAATCAACCAAAACCCTTTGTTGATGGGGGTGGCGATCGACCAAAAGAAAGAGAAGGGGAGAACGATTATTGTTGTGTGATTATGAGGGGATTAGGAGGTGTATTTATAGGCCTCAACCCTTGTAGCCCAAGATAAATAAAAAGCAACTTCCCCCCCCCCCCCCCCCCCTCCCCCCTTGGTGCCTATAATTCGGCCGACTAAACACCCCTTAGGGTGTTCTGGAATCTTCCAAACTTCTTTCCTTTTGTTTATGTATACTATATATTTATTTAACGCTCGTTATAACTTAACTATTAATTATTTAACGATCGTTAAAGTTATATAGCTACTTGCTCGGTTAAATTAATAAATACATAAATATATTTATTAAATAAATTAATAAATACGATATATATATTTAATAATTATATTAACTCTTTACGTATTGTGTGCAATCCCGTAATCTCGAGTTCGATCCTATCACACGACTATTAAATATAAGTCCATAAACTTACAGTTATGTGTGTTTTTGTGTGAAATGAAATGATGGAAGAAAGAAGATGGATAGTGGTATGTAAGGTTTGGGCGGGGTAGTGAAATTACTAAACTACCCCTCCATTTTTTTTTTAAATCTGGATGGTTGATCAAAATAGATGTACGGCCCAGATTTGTCCCCTTGTATCCAAAGGATACAAGGTATCCAAAATAACTAAACTCTAAACTTTACCACTAGGTGATTTAAGAAGAATAACAACCTTAGATCCTATTAAAACATACAATTCAACATCTTTCTTGAACAAACCAGCGTGATGTTTTGAGGATGTAACTTGACGACTATCTTTCGCTTCGATCTTCTTAATTTCAATCTTTTGTCGACCATTTGAAATCTTTTTGGTGATCGTTTTGTTATTGACGATAACACTATCGAAGACAACATAGGTTGATGAAACCAAGGTTGCATGTATAAATTTGTTTGTGTTATAATAATGGTTAAACAAATGAGACATCATAGTTATTTATTAGAAAAAATGACCGACTTTATTTGGATTTAACCGCCTTGTTCAAGTCGGTGATTTTTTTTATATTATTAGTCTTTGAGTTATCAAATATTTAACTATTGTTTTTTTCAGTATTTTGATTTATAAATTATTTTAGGCATTCAGTTTAAACTTGTAATTTTATTTGACAATGTTCACAACTTTCTTTTATTTATTTCTTTTAAAAAATCACAAATTTCTTCTATCTAATTACGAAAGTTACACTCGTCATCATTTATCGGAGATAATTTTTATCTTAGTTTTTAAGGTCGTGAATTTGTAGGACATTGTGTATATATAACATTAGTCACATGTTTTCTCCCCCATCTATAGAAAATATGATTATTCAAAGCCCTTATTAGTTGATAAATGTTAAATAATCAAAGTTTTGAGGTTTTTAGTTTCGACGTTTCATATTTAAGCCTACAAATTGTAAAAGGTTAAGCCTAAATATATTAAGTATATAAATTTAAACCTAATGGTGCTTTACTTCTTAAATTAGGATATCCAAAATTTCTTTTCCAAAATCTGAAATTTCAAAGTTTGCTCTTGTTAAACTTTACAACCAGGTGATTTAACAAGAATAACAACGTTTGCTCCTGTTAAAACACACAATTCAACGACTTTCTTGGAAAAACTAGCGCGGCGTTTTAAGAATGTAACTTGACGAGTATCTTTCGCTTCGATCTCAAACTTGTGTCGACCATTTGAAATCTTTTTGGTGATCGTGTTGTTATTGACGATGGTACTATTAAAGACAACAGAGGTTGATGAAACCAAAGTTGAATGAATGAATTTGTTTTTGTTGTAAATAATGCTTAAAGAAATGACACAACGTAGTTATTTAATAGAATAAATGACCGACCTTCTTTGGATTTAACCGCCTTGTTAAGTCGGTGATTTATTTTTATATTATTAGTCTTTGAGTTAAATACTCCAACTATTAAATTTTTTTCAGTATTTTTATTTGTTAATTATTCTAAGCATTTAGTTTAAACCTGTAAATTTGTTTGACAACCTTCACAACTTTCTTTTATTTATTTCTTTATAAAATCACATGATTCTTCTATTTAACTACGCCAAATTATTTTCGGAGATAATTTTTATCTTTTAAACTATTTTTCAGTAGTTCTTATTTTAAAGAATAAATAATATTCATGTAATAACAAACTAGTAATGTAGATATTAATACACGCTTTTAATATTCTTTTTTGAGACACCTCGTCTGTGGTTTCCCTACTGAAAGTAAAAGTTCCCGAATTAGGGATTTCTATACTCAGCCACGAAGTGAGGGTCCAATTCTTCTGAATGGTCGAGCCATAACCCAATTTCATACCCGGTAAAAGTATGTTGGTTGGGTGATCAAAACTCTGCCACAAAACCTTTGTATCAACTTCATCAGAAATTACCATTGTTTTCCTTAGCTCCAATTACATTTGGATATGGACCAACATCTAGATCAGTAATGCGCATTAGGGTGATGCTTGAAGATGTTATTATCAAGTTTCCGGTTTTGGCATCTATAGAGAGGGCATGGTCCATACAACCAGACGCAATCCGATAGTATGGATTAACTACCCATACTTTCTTGGCTTCAACATCACTTGTGTACCAAACTCCCAAATACTTATAATCTTCACCGAGAAACCCTAATGTGAAAGTTCTAAGGACAAAAACTAGCTGATTATTGGACTTGAGGTGACTACCAAATTTCATAGTTGAAAATGAATCAGAAGCAAGAGAAAACCTAAGTGTGTAATCGGAACCACCGCATATATCCACTATACTATCATTGTATCTTGTACTACTGGCTCTAGGACAAGCTGACAAGAACAAGTGAGCATAGGCAGTCGACTTGCATGTTGTTGGTGAGTTACACGAGCTCCTAAAATAATACTAAGGCGAGCCACACACTTGGCAAGCAAAGCTACACCCCCTCCACTTCTCAGTTCTGATGGGCACCTTTGACTCAAGTCATCAATACATCCCGTCTTGACATAAATCAGTAACCCAATACGTGACCCCACCAGTTGGCTCAATAGGTAGAGGCAAGTTGTGGCCATCAATAAGATTGACATAATGAAAATATTGGCCGAGATATTGGTTCAAATCAAATGTTGTAGTTGTAACGGGTAGTTTATATTGTACATCTCCCCGTTGCACTCCATTTCACCCGTGCCATAGTCACCAGTTGTGCACGACCCATTACCAGACACACCAAAGTTGCAACCGGCCCTGTCCTAGATTTAACCTGACGACCATTTGTAAAAACAACCCCGTAAAACACCAGTTAAAATAACCAAGTTGTAAGGAATCAATCCCTTTACCCCAAGAACATAAGCCCGCAAAACACCAGTTAAAACAACAAGATGGGTTTCAAATGTGTGTATATGATATGAGTTCAAATGCCAAAGTCAATAAGAGTTAAACAACTCAAAAGTTGGTTTCTTGGCGTGAAACCTCAGCTTATTAACCAAACATCTTTATTCAAAGTTATTCTTGTATAGTCATTCTGACATACCAAACAAGCCCTAAATGTTACTAACAGTGGAGAGTAAAAACATTCCCTTTATTTGTGTGGGTTCCAATCTCATTCATGACCATACCTGTGTGATTTCTATTGTTCAAATACCATGTGAAGAACTGAAACGTTTTTCATTAACCAAATCAAAGACCTATGTATACAACATAGATACATATCCATATTACGTTCCAAACAAACTATGAGATAAATACGGATGAGATATACTTTCTAAATACTACGCTAATAATGAGAGGTAGGATTTACCATTAAGTAAGCAGTAGACAAGGATAGTTAGCATTTGAGGAACTATTTTTAAATGAAATGTTGAAGATGATGACAACAGAGTGTTCATATGACCTAGCAGACTAAGTCATCAGGTTTACGATAAATCTTTTACAAGTATAAAGGGTTTTGGTTATAGGTGGCCATGAGGCGGTCTTAGGCAGTTTTTGTATAGAACCAAAAGTTCTACAATAAGTTTTTTAAAACCAAACCTCGAACCAAAAGTTTTGCTTGGTTTTTTTGATTTTTGGTTTTTGGCTGTTAGTCTTTCCGTTTTCTCATTTAATGTCATATCTTGTACAAGTTTGAAATCTCTTTCACAAACAATTACCGCGTGAATTTAGATAGTTATTATAAGAGTCATCTCATGCATTTTTGTGGACTAAAATGTAAATATGAAATGAAAAATTTTCGACGATAATAATTTGTTGTTAATTTAAATCATTTAAGGGACTTTTAAATAACAAGATATATCATGAATTTGGATATCTGAAATTTACAATGACCTTTTTTGTTATACCCATTATTTTAGCTAAGTTTTTACATTTTACATATCCAAAATTTCAAATAAAAATTTTGTATTTACGAGTACCCAAAATTTTGGATTAAGCCATATACTCGTAACACAAAATTTTTGGACCGGGTTCAATTGGAAAAAATCGTAAATTTTTACGGAACCTCATCGGTTCATTGCTTCGACCATTGAATCAATTGGCTTATCGTTAACGATTTAACTATTTGTCAATTGGCAATTTTCGTATTTATGCGCAGATACATATCTACTAAGTATAATTTGTTCACTTTTTATTTAATCTACTTAGTTACATAAAAAAAACTACATCTTCATTTACGAAAAATGGTAATAAAACAAGAAATTTAAACGCTAAAAATACTCTGTATGAAAGAAGATGTGAAAAAACAATACTTAGATGTGAAAAAAATACGTAGAAATAAATTCTGAATGGATAAAACAACTCATAAAGAATAAACAAAATAATTAAGAAAAGTAAGTATCTTTAATACCAACACTATTTACGAGTTTCATAGTATAGTTAATGTTTAAAAGTGTATGTGGACTAGTGATGGGGTATCTCTCTCCTAAACTGATGGGGTATAAACCCACCCTGCTCAGATAAAATGTATTTTACATTGATTCTCCTTTTCTCTTTTTTCCTTTTGTTTGTTATAGAACAATAATAGGTTGCTAGAATAATAATAGGTTAGGTTGTTTTCTTTATTCACCACTTTCACTTTGGAAATGACCAAAAGAAGTCATTGGGTTCGGACAAAATTTTGCAAGTTAAATCGCGCCTTAAAAAACGTAGTGGCGAATCAAATGTACAACATCTTCAACCTCTCATTATTCACATAACACACATTAATTCATAAAACACACACACACACACACACACCAACTCAATTCATAAAAAACAGACACACAGTAATCCATAACATCATGTCATCCTACCGTTCTTCACCAGCAACACTATCAATACCCGTCACATCTCCATCTCCCACATCATTTCACACTACAACCTCATCTCCCACATCTCCATCCAATACAACATCATTTCAAACTACATCCTCATCCCCAATGACACAAAGAAACTGATGTAATCGTTGCTGGTATACCACAGTAAAAGGCAATTCCTTTTTCGTATTACTGGTAACTGGTTCCATCTTATATGGGATTTTCATCAGTTCAATCAAGCGAAGCAATGCTAAGTTTGACATTATATACGCAAACATGAGCAGAATGCTTCGTAATAAACCGGGGCATTATGATTATGAGTTAAAATTTAAAGGCAACTTTTCGAACCCAAATAATAAAGGGAACATTAAGTTCAGTAGTGGGGTAATGGAATTGATGTTTGCAAAATATGTGATCGGGACTCACTATATTGAACCTTTTTCTCTAAAGTCATAACGAGACTAGAGTCCTCATTATTCACTTCATGTCTAATTCTACTTATAGTTTGCCAGATAATTCTGATCTTAATTTTACACAACAATTTTTGAGTGGCGAATTATCGTTTAGCATGAGAGGAACATTGAAGAAGGTGAGCACGAAGTACTGTATCATCCCTTATAAGGATACGTTGCATGCATGGTGCGACATTCAAGTATCTGTTATGCTAACCGAAATGCAAGTACTTGTTCCACCAACCGATTCACTCACGACTAGCACATGCATGACTTATCTTTAGAACTCGCGCGCAAGAAAAGTAAGAGGTGATAATTGGTATATTAACAAGGTAAAATATTGACCAAATGAATTATGATGTATTGTGTTGCATGTTTAAATAGTTTGTTTGGTCTATGATAGTAGGGTTTTAGCAGAATTCAGTAACAAATATACACATAAATCTTGGTTCACTTGCTTTACATCATCATTAGCTGATCTAATAAGGTACACAAAGAATGTGTCTTGAGATGTCTTTGTTGTCATATCTATTCAGCTATTATCAGGGTGTGAAGAACTCTAGTGTGTTATTGTTATCATAAATCCAATGTTAGGATTAAGATGTTCCGCTCCTATTAGATGCAATTTATGTTTTTATAATTGCACCAAAGAACACTAAAAACTGCTTTATAATAGAAAACAACTATAAAAGTTAGAAAAGATTGAAGCGCTATGAGCGTTTAGACTTTTGAACAACAGTCATCGTATCGTGTACTACTAGCTCTAGGAAAAGCTGATAAGAACAAGTTAGCATAGGCAATCAGCTTGCATGTTGTTGGTGAGTCACACGAGCTCCTAAAATAATACTTAGGCGAGTCAAACACTTGACAAGCAGTGCTACACCCCTTCCACTTTTCAGTTCTGATGGGCACCTTTGACTCACGTCATCAATACATCCCGTCTTGACACAAATCAGTAACCCATAACGTAACCCACCAGTTGGCTCAATAGGTAGAGGCAAGTTGTAACCATCAGAAAGACTGACATAATAAAAATATTGGTCGAGATATTGGTTCAAATCAAATGTTGTAGTTGTAACGGGTAGTTTATATTGTATATCCCCCGCTGCACTCTATTTCACCCGTGCCATAGTCACCAGTTGTGCACCACCATTACCAGACACATTAAAGTTGCAACTGGTCCTGTCCGAGATTAAACTGGACGACCATTTGTAAAAACAACCCCGCAAAACACTAGTTAAAAAAACAAACACTAGAACAAAAATGGGTTTGGGTCACACAGACCAAAATTGGTGTAGTCACAAATTAATTTTTTGTGTGACTGAATTCGCCAGTCATAAATAAGCAGTCACACTTGAAGTCAGTTTGTATGACCATTACGTATTTTGTTTGTCACGCATATGAATATTTACGTGACTAGGGCTAACAAATGCTTTTTGGATGAGTCATTAGTCACTTAATAACTTTATAATGTTACCGAATCAAAGTCTGGTTCAAGTAGTAATCACATTATACCTATACATGTGTGACAAATATTTGTCATACACACATTGAATGTGACCAAAAATCATATATGGTCACATAGACTTATTTTACAAGTGACAAATTGATAAACAAGGTTGTCACACACATTATTTTAATGTGACTAGTATATTTTGTTAAATTTTAACCGCGCATGAATTTTGTATGTGTTGCAAGTGGAAAGTAGGTATTGAAACATTTGCCACTATATTTATTTAAATGTGACAAATATTTTACAATTACTTGAAGACTATGATCAAATATAATACATGATCATACTCAATAACCAAACAATTATGTGACTATATGTTTTCCAATAGTCATAACATTTGAGAAATGTGAAACTAAATTATATTTATGGTCACATTATAATGGGATTATATGTGACCAACACATTGAAAAAGTCACACAATAAAATATTCATGTGACAATTGTTTAGAACCAAATGTAATCTCAATTTTCACTAATGTTGATATGAGTCACATTTTTTAGTGTTTGTATGACTAAAGTCACTACACCTAGTCACAACAAGTATTTTTCTATGTGACTAACTAAGCCCATAAAATAATAGTTTGTCTCAACAAGTATTTTTTTATGTGACTAACTAAGCCCATCAAAAAAATTTGTCACACACATTTACATGTGTGTGTCGAAGCTTCCTTGATATTATTCCCTGCATGCATTGAGTTCAGACTATTTGCTGCAACTCTTCATTTGCCCCAATAAAAAACTGTGGTTGTTATGGGTTGTATAAATACCCTGCCTATGGTTATATAATATATAACATCACCAACTAACAGATCATCTTCCCCAAATCAAAAACACATTTTTACTTTCTATTAACAGATCAATCCATGGCAGATTCTCAAGGAAGTACTTCTGATGCAAATGCCACCCCTGTGTTGGACGAGATTTTGCAACTCACTGGTGGTGCAAATATTTCGTATGCCACCAGGGTATACTTGGAGCAACTGATTATTGAAGAGAAGGCCTTTACTAATGATATCCGGGATTTGATTGAACCGGTTAAGGTAAGCCTAAAAAGGGTGCGTACTGCACTTTCTGAAATGAAGACCAAGCATCCAGCTGTTGATTGGGAGGAGCCTATTAAAGCTTTTACTGATTTAAAGAAGAGGTTGGAGACAAAGCTTTACCGTTTGAACATTATTGTTCAGGAACAAGTTGAAGGTGTGGATGAGTTGAAAGCTTGGTCCACTAAAATGGAAATGGTTCCACCAGCAGAAGAAAATGTTTGATGATTGTTGTGCATGGGAATATATCTTTTTGTTGTTTTAGCCCATCAATATGCAGTTTGGGTATGTCGTGTCTAAACCAGCTCTTTTGTTTAAGTTAAAGTACTCTGTACCCATGTTTTGCTTAACTGCATATCTAATATGTATATAATGTCTAATGGTAATGGTATTGAAATTTATGTTTAATTTGGTTTAATGTTTAATGCCTGCTATTGTGTTTATCTTAATTTTTTATTACATCTAATTAAATTGTTCTTTAAATCATACTTATGCTTAATATCAGTATCTGTTGTAATTTTTGGGGGTTAAGATAGCAGATTGTGATGTGTGTATGAAATTAAAGAAGGTACATGAACTAATTTAAGTATGAATTTGAGCACAAACTTGACAAGTATGACAAAATTAGGTATTATAGATTATGCAAACTTCTTGCAGACACAAATTTATACTCATTATGTCAATAGCTAGTGCACTTCAGTAATGTGCAGATTTTTTTAATACATGCTAATCACAAAATTTGTGAATACAGACTGAAACAAAAACCAGCTATAACCTATTGTAACTAAACACTAGGTGTGCAGGCAATAGGAGGTTTAAATCATGTTGTCAATAAGCTTAAACATACAGTCCCAAACACCCCTTTATGTTGAGCAGTAATCAAAATTACAAAGGAATAATAAATTAAGAAAATTCAGGGCATGCAACCAATATGAAATATAGAGGTGAGCAACAAAATACTTAAATAAGCTGGATAATCAATAAAATAAGCATTCACAAGCCAAACCACTAGTGGAGTTGAAACTGATACAAACTGATGCAATAGCTATATTTACATTATGCAGTTCAGTAATTGCAACTCAAATCACCAAATTGAACACTATGTAGTATTTAACTAGCTATATAAACAGATATGCAACTCAACTCACCAATCTGAACATTCTTTTTGAACGCAAAGTTTCACTAGTATGACAGAATTCATATGACAGATTATGAAAACTTACATGTAGTTAGCTATATCAGCAGGACACAATTGAAATCTAATTTTCATAAAAACATAATTAAAAGAACCACTGAATTTTAAAGAAATTTTACATTCAAATAAAAGAGATTACAAGTGTTTTTGCAAAAAAAATGAAAGATTAAATGTGTGATATGCACACAAACATAAATCCTTAAACAAGTACTAGAACCTATCCTCTAAAAGAACAAGTTAAATACGATAAAAAGGCCGATTGTGCCAACTTGAGTATGACAGGCTTCACTTGGTTTTTCGTATGACAACTCCTTCACCGTCTGCTTGATAGTAGTCACTGTGTGAATCATCACCTACATGTGCATCTGGCAAAGTGTTATCATTGTTCTGGTGAATAACTGTACTAAATTCCTCATCGACTTCGTCATATGTATCTTTGTAATTCTTGCTAGGGGTCCTGAAGACAATAGACATATTTTTGTGTACCTGGTCTTGGACATAAAACACTTGTCCTGCTTGTGAGCCAAATATGAACGGATCATCCTTGTGGCCTAAGTTATTCAGGTCTACCAATGTATATCCAAGAAGCTTATCTTTTTTGACCGCATGTTTCTTGTGATTAACCTAATCGCACTTGAAAAGAGGTATTCTCCTGAAATGGTAATCTAGTACCCATATCTCTTGTAAAACCCAATAATAAAATAGTTTTTTTGGTTTCAACTTCTTTGGATATATGAGTATCTTCTACCTCAACACAAACCCCACTGTTCTGGTTAACTTTGCCATCATTTATTTTCGTACGAAATGTATACCCATTGATGTTATATGCATCGTATTTCACTACCGTGGAGCGTGGTCCAAATGATATCCACCTAACAATATCTGATACGCTATCTTTTGATATTGCTAACTCTCTCAAAACCTGAATTTCAACAGTTAAAGAATAGTGTTTCAGATAAAGAAATGGTGTGCTGGTGGACTTCTGCCTAGCTAATGACAACGCTTCTAATTGCTACTGAGAGTTGGAGATCGCCTCATTATGTTGTAAGTGCTTATTTATTATTCTCTACTACTAGCTTAGTATTGGTTTTTGAGATGTTAAGTTAACCAGTATTTAGCCAAAAACAAACAATTATAAACATCATACAAGTAATTACCTCATCATGTAACCACTTAGCAAAAGTTTTACAATGCTCAGCCTCTAGCAATGTTATTCGTTTACCCGGGTTATTTTTTTTCAAAAAATTCTTGTGTCGCCTGAAACGAAACAATGTATTTGATTAAATTTTTTTTATAGAATATTTATATCAATGAAATAGACATGTGTTAGTAATACTTACTCGATATAGGGTAAAAGTTCATCTGTATTTTGTAGTACATACAAATGAGCTTTTGGAAATAGTTCCCCATTCATTTCGAATGGTGTGTCGGCCGACAATGGCATTCCGTCCTCATTTTCATTGGTTACATCTTTATCAGGTGGCAAACCAACAGATTTCATTGTTTTATGATACTCGCTAAAAAACTCTATTGTTTCTTCCGCAATGGTCTCCTCAGCAATGCATCCCTCTGGTCTGTTTCTGTTTCTAACCTGGTTTTTAATAACCTTCATACATCTTTCAAATAGGTACATCCACCGAAAGCATATGGGACCACACAATCTTACCTCTCTAGTTAGGTGCACAGTCAAGTGTATCATAATATCAAAAAATGACGGAGGAAAGAACTTCTCAAGTAGGCACAGTGTCACAACTAGTTCTTGTTGCATCGCATCTAGTTCTTCCAATTTGATTTCTTTTCTACATATAGATTTAAAGAAAAAGCAAAACCTGATAATAGCATATCGTGTGGGCGGATGCATGATTGAACGTATTACAATTGGTAAAAACTCTTGCATCAACATGTGATAGTCATGTGACTTAAGGCCAATGAGCTTCCTTTCCTTTACGTTGACCAAACTAGCAAAATTTGAACAATATCCCTGTGGTACTCTGAGGTTGGCTAACGTTTCACAAAATTTGTCTTTTTCAGCATTAGTTAACGTGTAGCCTGCTGGAGGTAGTGTTGTTTTGTCTTGTTCTAGCCTAGCAAAAAGCTCAGGTTTTATACCCAAAGCTGCCAGATCCAATCGTGCCTTCAATCCATCTTTCGTCTTACCAAGAACATTTAGCAAAGTTCCAACAAAACTCTCCCCACAATTTTTTTCTACATGCATAAAGTCAATACAATGTGGAACAGGATTATGCCTCCAATACCTTAGCCTTCGATACCAAATGTTGAATTTCTTCCAATATGATTCAGTAGGTTGGCTTGAACTACCCTCGTCTTCCTCTGTTGCTTTTCTTTTGTTATTTTGAATTTTCCCACCTCTGCCTCTTGTATCTTCCTGGTTTCCTGATGCGTTATTGTTAGTTTTCTTTACTTTTCCCCACTTATTTTGAATATGTCGAACTTCGTCATATATTTCTTCCCATGTCTTTGGTACTGGAGCAAGTGCAAGTTCTCGTTGTCCATTGAACAATTTCCTTTGCTTTCTGAATGGATGGGTGTATGGTAGATATCGTCTGTGACCAGCATAACTTTGCTTGGCTGAGGTCGAAAGTCTTACACAATGTGTATCTTTCCCACATACCACGCAACCATTGAATCCACTGTATGGGCAGCCGCATAATGTACCCAGTGATGGGTAATCATTTATCGTCCATAACACAACGTAATGAAGCTTAAAGTTCTGTTTCGTTGACGCGTCATATGTATCAACACCATGTTCAAATAAGGTATACAGATCATCAACTAACGATTCTAATAAAACATGAATATCATTCCCCGGGTATCCCGATATAAGGGTCGAAAGCATGATAAAATTTCGCTTCATACACAACCATGGAGGAAGGTTGTATATGACACATAAAACTGGCCATACACTGTGATGCCTATTACCTGAGTTGACGTCAACCCCATCAGCCGATATTCCCATCCGTATATTTCTTGGATCTTCTGCAAATTGAGGGAATTTTTCATCTATGGTACGCCATGCCTGTGAATCTGCAGGGTGACGTAAAACACCATTTGTTTTCCTCCTTGTTGCGTGACATCTCATGTTTTCTACAATACTTGGTATCTTAAACAATCGTTTTAGTCTTGGTATAATTGGGAAGTACCACATCACTTTGGCTGGAATGTTTTCGTAAACTTTCTTTGTCTTATTGTCGACCTTCCATCTTGTTGTCCCACATGTTGAGCAAGCAGTCAATTTTGAGTTAGTTTTCCCGTAAATCATGCAGTTGTTGATACATACATGTATCTTTTTATATCATGATCCCATCAGTCGCATCATTTTTTTGTCCTGATAAGTTCTTTCAACTAGTTCGTTACCAGCAGGTAGCATCTTTTTAATCAAACCAAGTAATTCAGTAAAGAATTTATCACAAGCTCCATACTTACCCTTCAAGTTGAGAAGTTGAACTATTGCAGACAACTTTGTGAAGTCGGGACATCCTTCATAAAGTGGCTTCTCCGCGTCTACTACTAGTTGTTGAAACTTGGCAATGTCATCCTCATCAAAATAATCTTTTGTAGCGTTAACCATCTCTACTGTTGTTGGGCCATCTGTTGGAATTTCTGAACCAGCATCCGTGTCGACATCCGTGTTGTCAACATACTCTGTTGTATCATCAACTAATATTTGGGCATTTGATGATTGCTCGTCCTTTTCTCCATGTTTTATCCAATTTGTGTAATTTGTATTAAACCCATGTCTGACTAAATGGAATCCTACAGATTCTACTGTACCCTCTATGTGGTTTAAGCAGTTGTTACAGGGACATAGAATTGTAAGTGGTCCATTATGACTTTCTGGGTGGCGGTTAATCTCCTCTTGCACTTTTTTTTTGGCATATTTAATAAACGCTTCTACTCCGTCAAAATATTCTTTTTTAGTCCTATTACTTCGTATCCAAGACTTGTCCATCATAGTGTTGAGGATAAATCGTACCGTATATATCCTACAAATTAAAAAAAAACAATATATCATATCCAAGATAAAACATTCTTAAAGGTTTAAGGCACATAGCATGAATCAATAACGCATAATATAAAACCCCAAAATCCAATCACATATATACTAATTATCTAAAAATGCATATGAACACTACAGATTATCATCCTAATAAAAACATTACCTGATTTATAAAGTAATGAAATTAAAACTGGTGTATATGGCCGGACAGAATAGTTGTTGATGGCTGGAGAATGAGGGATTGAAAAAAAATTATGTGATGAGTTTAAAATTTTTGGGAGTTATTTTCAATGTTCACTAAATAACATTTTGGAGGCAAATTTTTAATTTTCAACAAAATAAAATATTGGAGGCATGTTTTAAATTTCACTCAATAAAAGTTTGAAGATTCAACAAAATAAAAGGTTTTAAAATTTGACCCGAAAATGTAGGTTATTTATTATCTGAAAATGTAGGTTATTTGACCCGAAAATTTGACCCAAAAATGAATATTCAACAAAATAAAAGGTTTTAAAAGTTTGAAGATTCAACAAAATAAAATCTGACCATCATAAGAATTTGTGTATTTATGACTTATACCCTTTTATAAATATGTTATTTATGATTTATTAAACATAAGTCTAGATGGGCTTATGTGTCATAAGCTTACATTTTGTGGTTAATATCTATTAAAAAATTAATATAATACATGAAATATATTTAAGGAATTATTATTTTAGACGGGCCAATGCGGTGGAGTCGTATTATCAGGTAACCATATAACATACACAAATATGTTAAAAGTGATAGAATCAATATTAAGACAAAAAAAGTCAACAAACGACAATTATTATGAAAGACGAAGTATATAAAACTTGATAAAAAATATATTAATGAAAATACATTAATTATGTTTTAAATAAGTAATATATAATATATGCAAACGTTTTATACCTCTTTTAAAAGGCCGGTGCTTAAAAGGTTTTATGACTTATTTCACCAAGACCACGTCTGAACGTAACATAAATGATGAGTAATTTGTTATCTTACTTAATTTAAAACCTAAACGTTAAACAATTTAACCCTAAACCATATAACCCTTAAACCATAAACCTTAATTAAACCATAATTCATAATCCTACATACCATAATCCGTAATCCTTAAACATTAAACCCTAAACATTAAACCTCAATAAACACTAAACCTTAAACCAATGAACCCTAAACACTAAATCATAAACCGGTACATATAAACCTTAAATCCTATTTAACCCTTAAACCATAAACCCTAGCTAACTAAACCATAAATCATAAACCTTAAAACATAAACCAATAAACCTTAAACCCTAATTAAGCCCTAAACCTTAAAGTAATGCACCCTAAACACTATATCATACAGTACACCTTAAACCTAGAAACCATAAATCCTATTTAACCCTTAGACCACAAACCCTAGCTAATTAAACCATAAATCATAAACCTTAAACCATAAACCAGTAAACCTTAAACCCTAATTAAGCCTAAACCTTTAAACTAATGCACCCTAATTAAACACTATATCATACACCTTAAACCATTTAACCTTAAATCTTATTTAACCCTTAAAACCACAAACCCTAGCTAATTAAACCATAAATCCTAAACCTTAAACCTTAAACCTTAAACCATAAACCAATGAACCTTAAACCCTAAACCCTAAACCAATGCACTCTAAACACTATATCATACACCTTAAACCTATAAACCTTAAATCCTATTTAACCCTTAAACCATAAACCAATGAACCTTAAACCCTAAACCCTAAGCCCTAAACCTTAAACCAATGCACCCTAAACACTATATCAGACACCTTAAACCATTTAACCTTAATCCTATGTAACCCTTAAAACCACAAACCCTAGCTAATTAAACAATAAATCCTAAACCTTAAACCTTAAACCATAAACCAATGAACCTTAAACCTTAAACCCTATAAGCCCTAAACCCTATAAACCTTAAATCATAATTAATCCTTAAACCATAAACCCTAGCTAATTAAACCATAAATCATAAACCTTAAACCATAAACCAATAAACCGTAAACCCTAATTAAGCCTAAACCTTTAAAGTAATGCACCCTAATTAAACACTATATCATACACCTTAAACCATTTAACCTTAAATCCTATTTAACCCTTAAAACCACAAACCCTAGCTAATTAAACCATAAATCCTAAACCTTAAACCTTAAACCATAAACCAATGAACCTTAAACCCTAAACCCTAAACCAATGCACTCTAAACATTATATCATACACCTTAAACCTATAAACCTTAAATCCTATTTAACCCTTAAACCATAAACCAATGAACCTTAAACCCTAAACCCTAAGCCCTGAACCTTAAACCAATGCACCCTAAACACTATATCATACCCCTTAAACCATTTAACCTTAAATCCTATTTAACCCTTAAAACCACAAACCCTAGCTAATTAAACCGTAAGTCCTAAACCTTAAACCTTAAACCATAAACCAATGAACCTTAAACCCTAAACCCTATAAGCCCTAAACCCTATAAACCTTAAATCATAATTAATCCTTAAACCACAAACCCTAGCTAATTAAACCATAAATCCTAAACCTAATTAAACCATAAACCAATCAACCTTAAACCCTAAACCCTATAAGCCCTAAACCATATAAACCGTAAATCATAATTAATCCTTAAACCACAAACCCTAGCTAATTAAACCATAAATCCTAATTAAACCTTAATAAACCACACTATCTAATTAAACCATAAATCCTAAAACTTAAACCCTAATTAAACATAAACCACTTCATTAACACTAAACCATAAACCCTAAATCATAAATCCTAAACCTTAACCCTCAACCCTATACCTTAAACCATAAACCCCAACCCTAAACCATAAACCCTAACACATTACTAAACTATAATTTTGTCACCCTAACCTTATTAAACGACCATTCAAAATCGACCTTATTCATATTTAAGTTATTTAACTAAAATTTTATGTTTAAAATTAATTAACGTAATATTTTTATGTTATGTTTAAAATTATAACCTTTTTAAAATTAGTTAATTTTGACAAAAATGTTTTTAATAAAAATACAACGTATATGTTTTTTTATTTACTTACTATTATTTATTTATTATTAACTATTTATACTAAATGTTAGTTACTATAATTTTATTAGTAAGTAATTTTAAATAATATTTACATTTTCATTAAACACAAATAATATCCAACAACCATCTAGCTTGTAACCGCCACCATCTTCAGAATCATACACAGGAAGAACAAACCCTAAATCTTCATCCAATACACAATAAAAAAAAATAAAACCCTCATACACAATAGTCACCAATCTACACAATCATTAACGACATGACGAATCAGGAAAAAAGGTAATGCAACAATCAGTATTGTTCTATTAAAATATTAGGGTTCATACGAATAGTGTAAGTTTGTTATGGTATTAGGGTTTACACTAAATTTTAATGCATGTATGTGGACCTATTTCATTTTTCATTAACGTGATTCGATTTATAGGACTAGCCCTTCTTAATCTATGTCATTTTTAATTAAGGTGTTTATATGGTCTATGTTTCAATCTTGGTTATGGTTTTTCCACATGTGTCCGGATATGGTCCCATGGTATATTATAGTTACATGTTTTTTGGTATGATATTGTTTTAGGTCTTTTGTAATCAGTTGGATATGGTCCCCTACACAAACATATGCATAACCAAATCCAAATGTTGTTAGGGCAACCACAACCATGCTACACATACTGCCAAACACTACCTTCGTTGACATATAACTGACATTAATATGTACATGTTTGCAGAAGTTAGCAATATAAGTCCGATTCGGAGTTTGACCATAAGTTCTTCAAGAACTCCATGTATTCGCACTCCACTGTTTGTAGGCATACATAATGTAAGAAGGTTCGGTCAAGGAATGTTGCAGAGGGGAGAAACAACAAAGGCAAAAGGAATGTTGGAAGGTTGGATGATGTCAGTTCTCCCTGTGTAATATGAACAAATTTTTTATGTTTTGTTGGTCTGTTATTGTTGGGCACCTGTTGCATTTTCAACCTACAAGTTGTAACAATTTAATATATTTGTATGCATTACTATCATTATGAAACAATTATCAGTTATATCTGTAATCAACAACACGAGTTTGTTAGTTACTTAATATAAGTATTTTAAGGCCATGTACAATTCACTATATGTTATATCCATTTTCTTACAATATACGAATTCAAGTTTTTATGCAGTGTAAACTAAGGGTTTTTGGTTGAATGTTAAAATGTGAAAAATGGTATAACATTTTGTTCAAACTTTAATTTTACCAGGAAACTCAAAGGGAAAAGTTTAATGTTTAATTTGGAGGCAAAATGGAGTTCAAAAAATTTGGTTGTGTAATTTTTGTATTTGGAGCCAAAATTTTCATGAAAATTTTGAATGTCCATGCTAAGTTAATGCATATGCAGTTACCATAATATTCTAATTCCATCTCCATCTCAAATCCTGATTTTTCTCCAAAATCACAAAATATACCATAATTTTCTAACTCCATCTCCATCTCCATCTCAATTACTGCCATCACTAGTTTCATACCATTTCATGTAATACCCGTGAATGTGCCGTATGATGCTAAGTTATTGTCTCAAGAGTTGTTCAGTATGAGCATCTCTCTTAAGTTGCGACTCACTTGTGGATGTGATATCCCGAGCCCAACGTCATATACTTAATCCTATTTTACAAATATTTTTGAAATTTGTAAGAAATTTCGTTTGTTATATATTTGACGGTTTAAGTTGAAACCAACGTTTACGGTCGTAATTTTAACATTTGACGATTTACGAAGAACCGATAACGACTACGATACCGCTGCGCATAGCATGGTAACACTAATTAGAATACGCAAGTGGATTACCCAACACACGCCTACTTGTACATTATTTAATAAAGATGTATATATAATGTTTTGAGTCACGATGGTTCGATCATACGACATCTCTTCTTCGACTTTGCGAGTCTATATCTGAACTTGAGTAGTCATGTAATTGTTTATTTTAATATTGTCTATGGTATGAAACCGTTATTTATTTTTAAAGTACTACTTCGCTATTACTTGATAATATGGGTATGTCACCCGGTGTATTTTTGTCCTCTTCATGGACGTCGTGACTTTTCTTCTTTCGGTTAATGGAACCTAAAATTCTGTATTTACTTGAATGATGCTATAAATCTTCATTAAATTGGTTATTTATTTATATTGAACAAAAGCGAGGAGGCGAAGCCGCTTTACCAAATTGTAGAGGTGAAAGAACTCGATCTTCCTGGAGAAATTGTTTCTATTTGACCAAGTGATTATTCTCCTCTCCCCGTATACCCTTGGTGGAATGTGTGTGCAACTCGAGACGATGGGAATTATGATCGTTGTTTTATTTTTGACGCTCGTGTTGATATTCAATTTTTACTCTATGTATTCGTAGATCGCTGTTGTTATTCCGAGACTTTTGTCATATGTTTGAAATATTTTCATTTCTAATGTAGTTAATTTCAGTTAGCAATTATATTGCTCGTTTACCTCGTTCGATTTCATTGATTCTTGATTTTGTTACTTGTTGTGCTTGCAATGATCTTTATTCTTGAACCACCTTACCATTATTCGGTGAATAGTCTATTTTGAAAGTATGTATGAGTGTGTGAAATGTTTCGTTTAACCAAATGTAAATGGTGTCGATTTATTTACTTAATTATCTATTTATTTTTCTCATAAAAAGGAAAAGTAATAGTATGTTTTCAAAATAGAAAAAAAAATCTTTGATGTATTTTCTTGAAACGATGGTAATAATATTTTCTCATAGCAAATGATTTGATTATTTTGAAGACTAGGTAGAAAACTTTCATAGCCGTGTTTGGTGTGTAATAGTAATGCTTGTGTCGTCACTCGATCCTCAATTATGCACAGCTTAGCTAACTATACATAATTAGGGAAGAGTCCTATTTTGTTGGTTGTCGTTGCTTGGTCCTTAAGTATGCATGATCTAGCTAATTATGCATAGTTTAGGAAGCGCAATGTAGTTTCAAATCAATTGGCCATCTTTAAAACCGGTAGTGTTTTTGATAAATGTTTGGATGAGAACGTTTTAAAAATGGTAGATCCTGATACAAGTAATCGTATTCTCTTTGTTTCCTAAAGACAATTTTTGAATTTTCTTGTGTTCCTTGAAATCTTTTCTTTTTGTTTGGCGTTGACTTAGTAAGTCACCGTGACCGAATCGTTTTGGAAAATTGTTTTTTTTTATGTGTCGTGTGTAACGTGTGAAATTTATCAGAATCGCTAGGGTGTTGATGAAATACCAAAGGGACTCGTACCGACACTGAGAAAGAATTTTAACAAAAATAGAAGACTGCCGAAGTAGAGGAAATCCGAGTTCGAATAAGTCTGAGGGAAATGAAGAAGACTTCTCCTACATCAAATGTATCGTACTTTATTTATTTTCTTTTCTCGTTCTTTTGATATGTCAAACGACAAGCGATAAACTGTTGAAGTTTACCAACTGTGCATCGGTAGTTGGAAGACAATTCCATTTGCCGCCTTCGTTTATTCAAAGTAAGGAATCCTCTTTGCTTGACTTGATTTTCTTTGATCATCGATGGTTAAACGATAGATAGCCATAGTTGATGTTTTGTGGTAAACCCTTGCCTTTTATGTATTTATGTGGTAAGTGATCTGGTCGAGTGATCGTAAGTTGTGAGAACTTGAGACGACGTTGTCCAATGAAGTCCGATCATGAAGAACACGTGCCATGCAATATATTTATAACTGTGAACGGTGATGCTTATTGAGATTTTAACCACGTTTGGGATGGAAGGTGAGATGGTGTTCTTGTATTATATATATATATATATATATATATATATATATATATATATATATATATATATATATATATATATATATATATATATATATATATATATATATATATATATATATATATATATATATATATATATATATATATATATATATATATATTTGGGGTATGGATCCGTGTGTGAGCACCCTGCGATGACATATGTATGTATTTTTCTTTCTTTTTGGATATGCATCCATAGCTAGCAAGCCCGTGAGCCTTCTTAAACTTGCAATATCCTTTTGACTGGACTCATCCGAGAATCATGTCAAATATCCTTATTTTATCATGGCTCGGCTGATTAGCAAGCGTGGGTTAACTTGATTGAACAGATTGATTTGGCATGGTTTGGCTATATTGCAAACATGTCGTAATGTGGTTGTATGTGTTTTATGAAGGTCTACGAAATTTATGGCCTATTCTATGTTATGGATTTGGTGGATTTAGATGGTTGATTGATTGATAATTAAAGAAGAAATGAAGGAATTAGATGAAGGATTAGAGAGAGAAAGGAGAGAAGGGAGAGAATTGTAGAGAGAGAAAGTAATATGAATAAATGATTAAGTGAAAATGGAATCAACAACCCCCTCCTAACATGCTAGGAGGGGTTATATATAGCCCACCCTACATGTGGGCTATATGGGCTATACAATAAGTAAATAGATCACGAGCCCGTTACATAATTATAGTTGGAGCGACCGATCCTTCATAAATACGTAAAACGTATTTCCAACAATCTCCCCCTAAGGGAGGTCGCTCCAAGTTACAAAGTTCTAAATAGCCTATAACTCGTGATCTATGCTAACTAAGATGTGACCGAGACTTTATAGGGAAAACGTATTTCCAACAATCTCCCCCTAAGGGAGGTCACATCTTTTTACAAAATCTTAAACCTAGCATCTATGCTTGAGTCTTCGATCTTGTTCTTGTGAATATGCTTGATGTGATCTTTGACTTTAGTCTTGAGCATGTTTCCTTGCCTTGACCTTGTGCATTCTTCACTTGTGAAATTTGCCTCTTTGTGACTTCATGTTCCACATACTTATACTTTTAAATTCTTGAAAGCTTCAGAGTTTGATATAGCGGAAGACTTGACCTTCAGGCTTTCTTGAATTTGTTGAAGTACTATTTGTATGTAGTATAAGCATGTGGTGACGACTTCTTCTGGATTGTACACCGCAATGCCACCTTCTTGTTACGCTGCATAAGACAGTTAGCAACAAAACAATATACACGGATGAAATGGCCTTGAACATTTCATTCTAATTCGGTAGCATTTTACCTCCGGTCGGTGAAGACCGTTGGACGATATTAAATATCGTACTTGTGACAGGTAGTTTCAATTAAGAACCTCCTTGACAAGATTTCGCGGGTAAACCCGTTCTCTTTACTCGACCGTCCAAAGCTGACTGCGAACGTAAAGAGTGAATCATTTGGATAATATTATCCGCATGATTTGAAGCCGTCAATTCATGTTCCTGGAACAAGTGAAGTTCAATTAAGAACCGCACCATCGTTGCTTTCCAGTTGTCACTAGCTTGATTCATAAAGAATCTTGCAAGTTACCTACCAAATGCTGTTTGATGTTAACACTAGAAGGATTTCCACTCGTCACTGTGATCAATAAAGAGTCACTCTGAGTGTTCTGGCAAGATCATATGATAATGCGTAGAGGCCTGGAACGTGTTTAAATTCATTTAAGAATTAAACCACTGTTGCTTTCCAGTTATCACAAGTTTGATTCATAAAGAATCGCACAAGTCACCTACCATGAGCTTTTTGATATTCGCTCAAGAAGGATTTCCATCTTCATTGTAAATACTTTCGTATTACTCGGATGTTCAGGCAAGATCATGAAGATTTTGCGTAGGACTCTTAAGATCTTTCTTACTTTTCACATTGTGTGAAGAAGCAAGTGAATATGAAAGTGTGTCCTAATGAGATATTTGATGATCTCAAATGGCTCTAGACTCGATCGTGCATTTTGGATTTTAGTGATCGGAGGCTGGAGAGGAGTGCCACCTTTTCAATACCAATTTATTCGGAGTGAATAAACCAGTAGATAATGTGTTGATCTCCGTGTGATTAAAACAAATATCTTTTAAGAGATATCTGAGTTAGCTGGGATGGGTTGTGCCTTGCATCACTGGGTCCATGATGTCTATCTTCAATATCAAGAATCATTAAAATGATCTCAATAGCATATGAATTGACCCGGTTTCTGCCTAAGGTTGTAAGGAGGGCTTCTTTCTTTACACCCTTTATCTTTACAATTCTTTTTCATTCTTCAACCCCTTCAATGCTTACCAATACGTCATAACTAGCACCTTGTTGTGATTGTTCCAGTGCTAACTTAAGTACTTGGTCGGCATTCAGCTACGTTCACAATCTTTCTCCATCTTTCCTAAAGACTACTATTTCTAGCTATGGAATGTCCTTGGGAAGATTCCTCCGGTTCTAGAGAAATCATTGGACTTTAACCTATCCTACCATCCTTATGTCACCACAATCGTCACCGTCGTGAATAGAGATGTTTTGGGTAAGTATAAATCATCATG
This sequence comes from Glebionis coronaria, assembly GCA_025667525.1. Lineage (NCBI taxonomy): Eukaryota > Viridiplantae > Streptophyta > Magnoliopsida > Asterales > Asteraceae > Glebionis > Glebionis coronaria. Next base: position 407,394,945 of record CM046882.1, on the reverse strand, counting down.
AAATCCATTCTGAAGTGCAAATCCATTTTGCTCCCCCTTAACATATGCTACGATATTCGAAAACATTTCGCACATGTCGGGATGAGCTAACACGTTAAGTCAAACCATTTGTGATTGATCATATCCCATATTAAATCACATTTTCTCCCCCATATTAAAAATATTAACCCAATCGATGTTTTTAATATCAATTGATTTAATAGTATTTTAAGAAAATTTGGGAAGAAAAATGCAAATCCAATTATCTTCATGATTTTAACAAGCTCCCCCTCAAATTAATGAGGGTGTACTTGAAATGTGAATTAAATACCTTTTAAACACAAGTGTAAGGTATTTAACACGTGCAAAGATCAATATATTATAATGAATTCACAAGATTAGCAATGTACGAGGTTGGACCTGAATAATGGAGAACAGCATATGAAAGAAGCACATGGTTCTTGTTCACGAATGATGGTCACCTCGTCACGTCCCCGAGAAAATTAATTCTCGTTGTTGAGTCAAAGCTTTCCGGTGAAATGCTTGACTTGATTATGAAAAGCGGGTTGCTATCTGAAATAATAGCAAACCATTTGGAGCATGTTTTAAATGTTTTAAACTTCTGCTCGAACTTTATTTACAACCCCGTGTCATTATTGAATGACATTTCTAGGTTCGTAAATATTATCGATTCCAGAAGACATGCTCTGTTTATCAAAACATTTTTGAACACACAATTTTGAAAGATTTAGAAAAACCTTTTGAGAAATTCTCGAAAAATTGTGTTCAAAGTTTTGAAAACCAAGTACTTGAGCTTAAGATTTGGAATATCTTGGGAAGCTCAAGTCCGAGAAGTTGTAAACTTCTCGTTGTTAAGGATAAGTTTATCATCGGCGATAAACTTTCCTTTTATCTGAAGAACGAGTCCTAAGCTGACATTTACTTAGAAGTCGTGTTCATGAGCTTGAAAACTTTGACTGTTTTAACGGAAAGCTCATGACCGAGAAAGGTGAATTTCTCGTTACGAGGAAAAGTTCTCTTATTTAAAAGATACACTTTCCTTTCTGAGCTTAAAACTTCGAATGTTTTAATACAAGCTCATGACCGAGAAAGGTGAATTTCTCGTTAAGAGGATAAGTTATCATAAAAGATAAACTCTCCTTTATTTTAAGTTCGAGTTACAGTCTGACATTTAACTGTAAGTCATGTACACGAGCTTAAAAACCTTTGAATGGTTTAAATGTAAGCTCGTGTCCGAGAAAATTTAATTTCTCGTTGTAAGGATAAGTTTATCATCGGCGATAAACTTTCCTTTATTTGAGGAACGGGTCATCGTCTGACATTTAACGATGAGCCATAATGCATGAGCTTAAAAACTTGGAATGTTTTTTATATAAGCTCATGCCCGAGAAAAATTAATTTCTCGTTGTTAGGATAAGTTTACCATCGGCGATAAACTTTCCTTTCTTTGAAGAGCGAGTTATAGTCTGTGATGTGACTATAAGTCCTTGTTTGCTGCTTAACCATGAATCCCCTGAGACATTTGTTTCTCTGATATTTGCTTCTTCAGCAACCAAACTCTAAGAGTGTCCTTAGTTGAACGGTACACAACGATTGGACCGCTTCGTTCTTTTGGAACATCAACTTTGGTACCTGCAATCTCATTAGGAATTTGCATGCTTTGACGTGGGTTAGCAATATCAATTTTTGAAGCACGTGGGGGTTCACAGTTGGCTTTACTTATGTCAGAGGTGGCATGAGGAGATGATTCACTTGTCTTAGTGGGCAAACGTTTCCTTTTATAGAAAATCTTAAGTTCAGGCTTAAGTGATGTATCATCCTTTGCAATTTCCTCCCTAGTAGTCTTCGTAGAATCAGAGACTATCCTAGTTAAAGGGCACTCGTTTCCTACAATAGTGAAAGATCTACCAGTGGGGCGCCACATTTTACCAACGGGTTTGATTTTAGCGACCCACTGGGATTTAAGTCTAGCACGGGAGTTCACCTCATTAAGCAATTTTTTGATACAAGCATCATGATTTGCCGTAAAGACACATTTTCTACATGTTTTACAAGTAGCATATTTAATGTCCGAATAAGATCTAGAATCCCTAGATGATTGATTGATGCTCCTAGGATTGGACATGCTACGGTTAGCAGTGTTGGGTAAACTAGAAGGCATCTGACTAGGTTGGACATTGCTATCTCTTGCATGTGTCTTTTGCTTAGCTTCCCCAAGACCAGATTTATGGCAAACGTCATTTGAACTAGTTCTAGACGTGGTCTTGGTATTTTTAGGGAAACTAGAGGCAATCATATGATTTGGTCTTGCTAAAGCTGGAGTGATCACATTGGGCCTAGTTGCTGGAGTGACAGTTCTAGAAATATGACCCAAATCAACTTGGGAGGCAAACCGCGGTCTCGAGGATTGTGATCGCTCAGATCCAAATGCAGTAGGTTGTCTGACAGTCGGTTGTCTGACGAACTGATTTGTAGGTGGTTTCCCCAAGATTGATGGTTTTTCAAGCTTAGTGTCCACACTAGGTCCTTTACTTTTCCTTAACTCGTTTTTCAACGCAGCTATAGCAAAGACTTTTTCCTGTACTTGGGCCTTTAAAGTCTCATTCTCTTTGAGCAAGTTATCTTGGGATGCCAACTTAGATTCAAGCAGTTGAATTTGTTTCAAAAGATTATCCTTTTCAGCTTTAGAATCTAGAACAGTTTGATCCAATTTTCTTTCAAGAACAACGTTTGACTTTTCAAGTTTTTCAAAGTATGTTTCAAATTTATCCGTTTTCTTAGAAAATTCAAGTTTGGCATCCTCAAGGTCTTTAGATTGCCGAGCTACGATCGTTTCGAGCTCTTTAATCTTAGAATCAGAATCAGTTAACGAGGCAGTTATAAAGCATTTATCATGATGTTTAGCATTTTGAACACCTTCTCCCCCATTATGACTCACATCGGATGAATCAGAAGTGGTATTTCTATCACTCTTTTCCATCCCATGTTTGTCATAATTAGGTTCAGAATGCTCAATATGCGGCATGTCATTAGCATATACATCATAAACAACATTAGATTGTACCATATTTGCAGGCTCTTCGTCATAAACGGGTAAGGTGTCATCAAGAGAGATCTCGTGAACATTCCCTGACGTACCACTGGTATCATGTTGTTCTCCTGATTCTGTGCTCTTGCCATCGTTAGGCTCCAAGTTGTCAACCGTATGACCAGTTTCCTCTTGCATCGAAGAGTCTTGCACTCCATTATCATACCCTTGCTGAAGTCGAGATCGTTCATAAATTGAAGACGAGACCGATGACATGAGTCTCAAAATCGTATCACGGAAAACTCGAAGCTCGGTATGTGTATCTCGAAGAAATGACTGGCAAATCATTGAACTTTCAGACTTGATGATATTGAACTGGAGGAAAGGCGTGAGTTGTGTCACAAGAACCTTATAAGCAAGTGCCGATGCAGAGTAATTAAAATCTTTATTGTGGTTGAGTTGCTCGGCGAGTTCGGTCAAAGTGGTGAAGAGTGAGTCGATGAATATATGACGATCTTGTCCAAAGATTGTCACAAATTCGCTCCCTCCTTGAATTCCCGAAAGAGTGACCAGATGAGACTGGAGCATTTGAAATGAATCTATACCACTTTCTCGAGCTTTGTGATGCAAGTCTCCCTCTTGAAGTGTCGAATTGAACGAATCCATTTCAAATCGAGGAAAGATAAAGAAAAATGATGTGGATGTTGGTGTTGTCGGGTTTTTACACTTTAATTCGGCTCAAAAGATGTTGACGGCTCAAACGAGTATTAATTAAACCCGATCAAAAATGTGTAGTCGCTAAAAATAAAACCCGTCACGTTGACTCGTCACTTTGTCTTCAAAACCGGCCACAAAATTTTTAACCCGTCACTATAACTCGTCACGATAACCCGTCAAAAATTTTTCACGATAACTTTTTTTTTTTTTTTTTTTTTTTTTTTTTTTTTAAAAAAAAAAAAAATACCCGCTGAACACGATTTGCCAAAAATTACTATCCAAAATGCTAAAAATATAAAAGTGACAAAATAAAAATAAAAATAAAAATAAAAATATAAAAGAGACAAAAATACAAAAAAAAAATAAAAAAATAAAATGTGATGTTTTTAAAATAAAAAGGATTAATTTAACTAAAATTAAAAAGTGTGATATTTTAAAGTGAAAAAGAAAATAAAAGTAGAGAAATAAGATATAATAAAATGTGTTATATATAAAAAAAACGTGTCCTACAGTTTACCTAAAATAGAAAAAAATAATAATAAAAATCTGGTTTTAGATTTCTCCGCCCAGTTAAACGTATCTAAGAAAAGAACACGTGGCCCAAAAGAAATATATATCACGTCTTTGTTTTCTCCGTCCACCAAAACACGTGGACCAATCAAATACTTCCACCGCCCACCCCTTTTACTTAGATATATCCGCCCAGATAAATACACGTGATAACTCTCTCTCTCCTAAACTAAAAAAACACACACACAGAAAAAAACCTAAATCTCTCTTCTCAATCTAATCTCATAACCTAGAACCAAACTTTGGATCCTCCGTCCTCTTGTTCTCTCAACAAATCTTCAATCTCAAAATCTTCAACTCCCAAATCCACAACTCCACACATATAAATCCGCCTGTTTTCTGGATCAATCACTTCATAATTGAATCATTCAAAGTGAGATCAAGAGATGTCGTCAAGATCTGTTAAGGGTCTCGGGTAGGTTTGCTAATTTTTGTTTTGATTGAGTCCCTCTCTCTTCATCTGTTGAGTCGTTCTATATGTTGGTTGTTGTGTGAGTCTGGTATGGGTGTGTTGCAAGCGAGGGTGAGGGCGTTTGGAGTCGTGAGGGGAGGGTGTTGGGGGGATTGGGGGTGTTACGAGGGTGTGAGTCGGAGGGGGTGAAAGACTGAGGTTGAGGTGTGAGGTTGAGAGGTGTGAGGTTGTGTGATGTGGGAGTGGATGGTTAATATTCGATGGTGTATGAGGGGGTTAAGGTCGAGGGTGTGAGGGTCGAGTCCAAACTTGATGTGATTCGAGGGTCTGTTAGAGTACAGTTTGGGTCGAGTCTTATGGGGTGAGTCTGATGAGTTTGGTGGTGTGGGGACGAGAGGGTGTTGTTGATGTTGGTGAGGGAGTCCGAGAGTGAGGGTGGGTAAATTGTGTGAGTCGAGTGTCAGTCGAAAGGTGAGGGAGTTGTTTTGAGTCGGTTCGAGAGTTGTTTGTGGGTCTTATCGAGGGTCTGTGAGGTCGTTTGTGAGAATGGGTGTCGGGGTGAGACGAGGGTTTTGTTTTTGTGTCGAGGGTGAGATGTGTCGAAAGGTGTGAGAGACGAGAGGTGTGTTTTGTTTGGAAGTCGAGGGAATGAGTCTTTTTGAAAAGACGATGATTTGCCCAATTTGTCCGTTTAATTTGAATGGGCTTTATACGGAAGAGTTCCGAATCGGAACTTTGTTTCGTTCGGAACTTTGTTTCGTTCGGAACTTTGTTTCGTTCGGAACTTTGTTTCGTTCGGAACTTTGTTTCGTTCGGAACTTTGTTTCGTTCGGAACAGTTCCGAATCGGAAGATTTTGATTCGGAAGACTTCCGAATCGGAAGTGTTTGGTTCGGAAGATTTTCAAAAAAATTGATTCGGAAGTTTTGTCTTAAAAAATTGATTCGGAACTTTTGGCTCACTCGAAAACCTTGATACCAAATAGGAACTCGGAACTATTTGACAGATTTGATGGGACAGAGATATTTGGACAAATTTGGACAAATGGACAGAAACAATGGACCAAAAACTGGACAGTGGGACAGAAGGACTGATTAAAAAATTTATAAAAAACTGATTAAAAAATAAACTAAAAAAATAATAAAAAAAAATAAAATTGATAAAACTAAAAAAAATTTGTAAAGGACTGATTAAAAAATTTATAAAAAAAAACTGATTAAAAAAAATAAACTAAAAAAAAATAATAAAAATTAAATAATATAAAAAAAACACTAACTTTTTATAAAAAACACAACTTTTTAAGGTTTTATATAAGAAAAATTTGATTTTTATATAAAAATTTGTAATTTTTTATCTAAAAAGTAAAAAGATTTGAAGATTTGATATGATTTAACATATAAAGACACAAACTTTTTATAAAAAAATACAAACTTTTTATGATTTAAGCATGATTAAATCAAAACCCACCAAAATCAAAAAGAAAAAAAATATAAAACAAGAATAAACCAAACTAACCAAGGCTCTTGATACCAATTGAAGGTCTACGAAATTTATGGCCTATTCTATGTTATGGATTTGGTGGATTTAGATGGTTGATTGATTGATAATTAAAGAAGAAATGAAGGAATTAGATGAAGGATTAGAGAGAGAAAGGAGAGAAGGGAGAGAATTGTAGAGAGAGAAAGTAATATGAATAAATGATTAAGTGAAAATGGAATCAACAACCCCCTCCTAACATGCTAGGAGGGGTTATATATAGCCCACCCTACATGTGGGCTATATGGGCTATACAATAAGTAAATAGATCACGAGCCCGTTACATAATTATAGTTGGAGCGACCGATCCTTCATAAATACGTAAAACGTATTTCCAACAATCTCCCCCTAAGGGAGGTCGCTCCAAGTTACAAAGTTCTAAATAGCCTATAACTCGTGATCTATGCTAACTAAGATGTGACCGAGACTTTATAGGGAAAACGTATTTCCAACAATTTATTATGGCTTTTGTGTTTGATTGGGTTGTGATGTCTTCGAGAGATTTATGTATACGTCGAATGATTACCGTATCGATGATTTCGTTTTTGACGAAATAGGTTTGTATGTACGTAATATTGCAATAAGTAGATTTGTACGACTAGTATTAATTACTTCGTTTTGTATATTCCGAACGTTTTCGATGGGGTTATGTGCGATCCGTGTGATTTTCTTTATGATTAATTGTTTTTATGAGACTATGAACCAAGTGAAAGGACGATTTGAAAATTGGAAAACATGCTCCGAGCGTGTGTGGTTGATTTTGATAGTTTTTGAGATCGACACTTGCCATTGGTAGTACCTTTGTACAACGACATTTACCATGTTAACAATGAAGATGCAACATTTGAAGAATTATGTTGATGAAAAGGTAGATCGCCAGTTGGATAGAATGAAGTAGGAAAAAGTCAGTTGAATGTACTTCAAATGATTCGAGAGGCTACGAAAGAGATGGTGTAGATTAAGAATCACTTGCTAACCGCGAGAAGCTGTGGGAAGAGAGGTGTTAATAACCGTAGGAAGAATTTGGGAAATTGAAGTGAAGACCATGGATCGAGATGTTAAGAGATTGAAGAAAAGTATAATACTCATCGTGAAGGTGTGATGAAATCCGAGACGTGAACAAAAGTCTACATCGGAATGGGACCTCTTTAGGAAGAAGTACCCTCATCTTTCTAGTAGTACGAAAGGCGAGTATAAGAACCGGAGAGCGCCGGGACGTCGCTCCCTTAAGGAGGGGAGGATGTAATACCCGTGAATGTGTCGTATGATGCTAAGTTATTGTCTCAAGAGTTGTTCAGTATGAGCATCTCTCTTAAGTTGCGACTCACTTGTGGATGTGATATCCCGAGCCCAACGTCATATACTTAATCCTATTTTACGAATATTTTTGAAATTTGTAAGAAATTTCATTTGTTATATATTTGACGGTTTAAGTTGAAACCAACGTTTACGGTCGTAGTTTTAACATTTGTCGATTTACGAAGAACCGATAACGACTACGATACCGACGGATGCCCAAAATTTATCTTTTATTATCGAGTGATCGATATTTGAGTTTTTCGAAGTTTTTATTTTTATTACGTTTTAAGTCGATTCGGAACCATATGAATATTCGTTTTGTGTGCGTTTGAACCATTTAAAAGTAATTTGAGGTAGCCGGGACGAAACCCGACTCTCGTAAAATTTTAAGACCGACTAGTATGTCATAATCCGGCTCTTTAAAAGTAGATTTGCCACTAAGGCCAAAAGATAGCTACTATGCCAAAATTGGTCCCTCTATTTTTACAAAAGGAACCACTAACACACACACACTTCATTTTTACTTTCAAAAATTAGGGTTTTCTCTCCTCTTTTTCTCCTAGCCGCCGGCCACCACTACTCCACCACCAAAAACCGCCACAAAACTTGATTTCTTGAAAAACTAATCAAAGACCCATGTTTATAATCATCATGTAAGTGAATCTCACCAATAATATCACACATGCATCATCTTTAATTTTTACAAAAATTTATTCTTATGAACAAGTGGGTTTTGATCTAATTTTTCTTAATGTATGTTTAAATCTTGTGTTTAGGAGTGAAGATAATTAATTAAACAAGATGGGGATTTATGTTTTTAGTGTTATACAGCCCCAAAACCCACGAAATTATTGGGGGTTTGGGTGTTATTGGGTGTTTGATCTTAAATAAGATGGGTATGTATTCATATTCATGTTTTTATCATTTTTAAATTGTTTAATTACATTGCATGTCTAATTTTTGATTTGGGGTTTTATGAGAAATGTTCATACAAGTGATTAAGGGTAGTTAGGTTGTGTTAGATTGATTTAATGATGTTGGTATAGGTTTAGGAAGTGATGAGAAGTGTTAGAATGATGATTGTTAAGGTTTTGAAAGGGGTGTTTTTAGGACAGCAGGTCTAGAGGGTGTTTTCGTGGTTTTATACTTTTGTACAGGTCCTAAGATTAGAATGTAGTTGTAGGGTTCGTCTCAAGCTTTCTTTTGGTATAAAGAAGAGCTTCTAAGTCCAAACGAGTAAAAAGTTATGCTATTTTTAAAGTTCGTGTACCGGGAGATGAGAATCAACATAATCCGAAATTATGTTTGGTTTTGGGTCAAATCCCGGGGACCATAGATAGAGTTTTATAAATGATTGAAAGTTGTTCATTGGTTTCAAACCTGCATTTTAGAGTCTATTTTTATACTTAATGGTCAAATTAGCTAATGGTGTTATGGGGAACAAGAATAAACTGATTGATATCTTTTATTTAGTTTTCTTATTTTGTGGTATCTTTTAATTAATTTTCTTATTTTGTGTTTTTTGGGAAGAATATTGTTTTCTTTTTTCCCAAGTTTAGTTTTCCTATAAAATTAGGAATTTTTTCATTGTATTGGATATTGAGTGTTTAATAAAAAAAATGTCTTGTGTTAATTGACATAAACCAAGATTAGGGTTTATTGTTTGATTTTCAACCTAATAATCGGTATTCGTTGAATCAACGATTGTTGGAAGAAATTGTCTCTAGTATTCTTCGGAATCAATAGATCCAATTTATCTATCTTTAATTGTTTCTGGTATTCTGTGGGAATCAACAGACTCAGTTATCTATCTTTGTTACTTCGTTTTTAAACTACATCAGTTGGTATCAGAGATTTCTTCCAACAATCGTTGATTCAACGAATACCGATTATTAGGTTGAAAATCAAACAATACACCCTAATCTTGGTTTATGTCAATTAACACAAGACATTTTTTTTATTAAACACTCAATATCCAATACAATGAACAAATTCCTAATTTTATAGGAAAACTAAACTGAAAAGAAAACAATATTCTTCTCAAAAAACACAAAATAAGAAAATTAATTAAAAGATACCACAAAATAAGAAAACTAAATAAAAGATATCAATCAGTTTATTCTTGTTCCCCATCATTAATGATGGGGAACAAGAATAAACTGATTGATATCTTTTATTTAGTTTCTTATTTTGTGGTATCTTTTAATTAATTTTCTTATTTTGTGTTTTTTGGGAAGAATATTGTTTTCTTTTTTCCCAACTTTAGTTTTCCTATAAAATTAGGAATTTGTTCATTGTATTGGATATTGAGTGTTTAATAAAAAAAATGTCTTGTGTTAATTGACATAAACCAAGATTAGGGTTTATTGTTTGATTTTCAACCTAATAATCGGTATTCGTTGAATCAACGATTGTTGGAAGAAATTGTCTCTAGTATTCTTCGGAATCAATAGATCCAATTTATCTATCTTTAATTGTTTCTGGTATTCTGTGGGAATCAACAGACTCAGTTATCTATCTTTGTTACTTCGTTTTTAAACTACATCATGGTGTCTTTTAAATGAGTCAAACAAGTCTTACGTTGTACAAGTGCAAAATCAGTCCGAAAAGGGTACGTCTAGTGATGTAATGAGTAATGGGTCATAAAAGTGGAAACTTTTTATGAGATTTAAAATGGGTTTTCTATAGGTCATAAGGTATTTTTACAAATTTTCTTGTAATTTATAGAAATGCGTAAGTCATAGAAAACAGCCCGTACTTTTGGTAAGTACCGGCAAAGTTATAAAATTTGAAATATTTCTAATTACATAGATAGATAGTACGAGTCTAGTAATAATCACTTGTATGGAATTTTGGCGTGAGTTTATACAAACTTTGAGTGACTTTAAATATATACATACAGTACTTGAAAGTACTAGAAGGAGTTTATTCATTAAGTGTTTATTCGTTAGGTGTTGTATTTGATTTCCCGGGGGCATCCACGTCGTCGGTGACATTTCTCGTTACGTCTTCGCTAGAACCACTACTACTACGCCAGGTGAGTCTATAGCCTCGCTCTTTACTTATTTCAAATGTTTTACCCGCGAGGGGGATACATGCTATTTAAATGAAAATGAACATAAGTCATGAATGATTGTTGGACCCGAATGTTGCCTTGAATTGTGTTGAGTACCTAGTTGCAAAAGTCCCTAAATTCGTAAACTATTAACTATTGTCTTGCCCTTATGTGGGTTGGAGATAGCCGCTTATACAATTGATAGTACTATGGGGTTGACGACCCTATCCGAGACGAGAGCTAGTACGTTGAGTACCCTCTGCGGACGGATAACTTGTGATAAGAAATAAGGTATAATTGCAACTGATGCCTTTAGAAGGGGCACTGGTTTCATCTTAATCATGCCGGTAAATGTACGCGGGTGATTGAGTTAACGGATTAGTGTCACGAGCTTAAACATAATTATTAGCTATTGCTAAAGATAATATCCTTTAATAATAGATTGTGAGTACGACAATGCTATTGAATGATCATGATTGGTTTTTAATACTTATGTTCAACTTATGATTTGATAAACCTATAGATTCGCTCAACCTTTGTGTTGACGGTTTTAAGCATGTGTTTCAGGTAACCAAGATTGATAGCAGCGGAGCATGCGAGGATGGAAGTTGTTGTGGCTTGGCGGTCTACTTTGTTTTTCCTCCCTTTTTATCACTTAAAACTTTTATATTATGTCATGTGAAACAAGTAATGTACTTTTGGGTTGAGATTCAGTGGGGACCTAAACGCAACTCTGTTTTGTATTATTTTTGGGATTTGGAAAACAGTAGACTTTGATGTTTTAAACAATCTTTAACTTATGTTCAAATTTCTACGTCTCTTTGAGTCGTTCGAAATAGCTTATGTGTGATGATAACTGCCTAGCACCCAAATGTTGTAGTTCCCCTGCGCATAGCATTTGTTGGGGGTGTTATAATTTCCACTTATTGTTCTTGTACACATCGGTTTGTGGTCAATAATCATGGACACTGAAAACGATGATCAAGATTATAATGTTAATGATGATGATTATTTGGTTAATAATCATGATGTAAATCACGATAATCAAGGAGATTATGAATCAGAGGATTATGGTGATCAATCAGAAGAGGATGAAGACATCAGTAAACAGAAGGTTGTTAATAAGAGGGGTATAACTAGGTTATCCAAGTTTCGGATAAAATATGGAAAACCAGGTGTCATGAAGATAAATGTAAACTTTGATGCACTGAATAGAATATCAGGGCCAAACAGATCATTGTTTACCAGTTTTTTAGGAGACACGGTTCGGGAGCAGATAGGATTGAAGATTCTATCATGGAAAGATGTGAAGGCGGAAGCAAGAGAAAAACTTTGGAATGAAACCACGGTACGCATACAAAATTTTTTACCCAACTATTAGTGTTATTCCTACATTTACTTTAACATTATGTTAATATGTGCAGCAATACTTTGAATTGGATGTGTCCTACAAAAAGTTGGTAATGAATAAGCTAGGTGAACTGCTAAGAAATTTCAGAAGTAAATTGACAGCTAAGCACATAGTTCCCAACCTAGATAATCCTGAAAAACTAAATGTAGTTCCAAAGAATTACAGAGCAATCGTCAATGCCGAACACTGGGTTGCTTTTGTAAACCACACGGCGACAGAAGAATTTAAGGTTGTTAATTTATATTTCGTTTTACATTTTTAAACACCGTATGTATGTATTGTTTGGAAACTCCGTATGACAAACACAGTCTGTCACGTACTAGCAACTTCTCATCCAGTAAGCTCTTTTGTTAGGTGAAATCAGCTGCTAATAAATTGGCGCGTTCCAAGTCTCTTTATCAGCATACGATGGGACGTGGTGGTTATGTATACATAAAAGAGAAAATGGTAAGGTTATATTGGTTTAATATCCTAACACTGTTGTCCATGTTGGTTTAACTTTTCATCTGTATGTATTTGATGTTTGGAAGATCAGAAAAAAAGAAATTACACCAGATCAAGAACCCCCCCGTGGTGTATTGTGGTTTCATGGAAGGGTTAGAAAAAAAGGAAAAGAGACAGATGATGAAACAATCAAAGTTGGCACTAAGATTGTAAGTGCAAGTGAAATTTTTTGTATATAATGTTTATATTCGTATAATAAATTATTTACCATTTTTTTGTGTTCAGATGGAAGCAGAGGAACAGCTCAGGGATGGAACCTTGACGGTTGATAGTGGTTCAGATTCATTATCACATGTATTAGGAAAGGAAAAGGGAGGGTATGCACGAGGAGTGGGAGGCAGAGTTACGTACAGGAAGTTCTTTGATCTACCTAGAAGGAAACAAGGAACTGATGTAAGGATTGCGTTGCTTGAAGATGAACTTGAGAAGGAGAGACATGCGTGTAAAGATAAAGAGATTACAGTCGCTGAATTAAACACCAAGATGTCATAAACACAGGAAACTATTGATAAAATGTGGAAAGTTATGTCTGCACAAGGGTTTAATATAGCCGAGTTAATGCCAAGTCAGTCAAATGTAAGACTACTTTTCTAATTTTGATTTGATGATTTTCAGTCTGTAATACCAATAACAATTAACATACTTATATATTGCAGGTATTACAACTAGAAAATAATACATTAACTACAAAACCTAGTGAAGAACAAAGGACGTCGATCAGTGGTGGTGGTCTTCAGAAGGGTGTGTTAAAGTCAACTGCAACTTTGAACAAGGATTTGGACACTACAACTACAGCTGCAACTGCAACTGCAACTGCAACTGAAACTGCAACTGCAACTGCAACTGCGAACCAGGTAAGTTATAAAAAAAGCATGTTTGGTTTCTAAATTGTACTATACAGGACTTATTTACTGTCTTATGTATATATGCAGGGACTTGGTAGAACTAGGGGAGAAAAAAAAAGACTAGATCGTTAGAAAAGAAGTCTCCACTTTAAAATTCCCAATCTCAGTTAGATATTTCTCCAACTTCCGGTTCACAACAAAATCTGTCTCCCTCGACAAAACAAGACGTACCTATTTCATCATTACGAAAGAAGCGTACACCTTCTAAATCCAAAGTAAATCAGTCTCCACCATCACCACCAGATGTAAGTATTTCATATTTTTTCATATAATTACTTGTTTAATTTATTTCTCATTAACGCATGTAAACATATTTTCTTCAGACATTTCAGTGCAAACTGTGGAACATATCTAGGACAATTATCATTGGTATCAGTAGGGTACACAAGGCTAAGGATGGAGACAATGTAATGATTCATAACCAACCACTACCAAAAAATTGCTACAAAGTTTCAGTTGATGAATCCCTAGTGGATGCAGCATTCATACCTGATGACGGAAATAATGGTTTACAAACTGTTAAGGATGTAAAAGGTAGTTTTGTGGCATGGACAAAGGAAAAGGTTATTTTTTTACAAGAGGTACATACACTTGATTTATCATCCTACGTATACATATACATAGCTTTTCATATTTAGTTCAATGTTTAATATACGGCATTTTTTTCCCTACAGGAAACAACACCACCAAATACCATAAAAGTTGTTGTTTAAAGTGCACCAAAGATAGGATCTAAGCGCTTGATGAACGTTCCAGCAGGTAGTAAATTTACGACTATTCCTCATATGCAGAAACAAGCTAGGAATAACAAGGCTCAAAAGACTTTACAATACGGTGATTCAAAGTCTTTACAAATGTGATTCTATGTGAAAAGTATGTTACTTGAGAATAATACGACATTACATTTGTTGATTTGCTTATGTACATTCAATTTTATATATTAATGCAATTGAAATTTGATTTCCAGAATTTTGTTTTTTGTTTTTATTGAATTCTGAAAGGTTACTAGAAGATGAAACATAGTCACACTTATTCATATTACAATGTGTGACTACATGTCATAAAAGGTCACACAAACATACAATTTATGTGACTATTGGATGCATATAGTCACACAAAATACAATTTGCTTGACTTGACAAAGCATACAGTAACACTTATTACTACTATTGGTAACTCTTTGGTTAATTGTATGTGACAAACTTAGTGCCATTAACATGATTTGTGTGACTACATGTCATAAAAGGTCACACAAACATACAATTCTATGTGACTATTGGATGCATATAGTCACACAAAATACAATTTGCTTGACTTGACAAAGCATACAGTCACACTTATTTCTACTATTGGTAACTCTTTGGTTAATTGTATGCGACAAACTTAGTGCCATTAGCATGATTTGTGTGACTACATGTTATAAAAGGTCACACAAACATACCATTCATGTGACTATTGGATGCATATAGTCACACAAAATACAATTGGCTTGACTTGACAAACCATACAGTCACACTTATTTCTACTATTGGTAACTCTTTGGTTAATTGTAGTACCATTAGCATGATTTGTGTGACTACATGTTATAAAAGGTCACACAAACATACAATTCATGTGACTATCGGATGCATATAGTCACACAAAATACAATTTGCTTGACTTGACAAAGCATACAGTCACACTTATTTCTACTATTGGTAACTCTTTGGTTAATTGTATGTGAAAAACTTAGTGCCATTAGCATGATTTGTGTGACTACATGTTATAAGAGGTCACACAAACATACAATTCATGTGACTAATGGATGCATATAGTCACACAAAATACAATTTGCTTGACTTGACAAAGCATACAGTCACACTTATTTCTACTATTGGTAACTCTTTGGTTAATTGTATGTGACCAACTTAGTGCCATTAGCATGATTTGTGTGACTACATGTTATAAAAGGTCACACAAACATACAATTCATGTGACTATTGGATGTATATTGTGACAATCCGTCAATTTATGGTTGATATTTTATTCTCAAATATTATTTGAAAATATTATTTTAATGTTATATTATGAACTCATTTATTTTTGGGAAGAAATTTGGATTTACGTCTTGGAGTAGCATCGACTACGTCTAGACCGGAGGATTCTACATTACGTGCTTACGTTTACATACACCGTTTTGGTGACAGTCCGACATTTCAGGAAATAAATTTATCCGTGAATATTATTTTTGGATTTTAAATTTGTGTTGGTTCATAAACTCACAAATTTACGAGAAGAGATTAGGACTTACGATTATAATTTAACGTCCTTCACGATTAAACCGGAAACCTTAGGATTACGTATTTACGTTCTCGAACTCCGTTTTTAATTAGACAATTTTTATTAGATTCGTTTTGTGCCGTTGATTCATAATTTATAAAAACGTTTTTCGTAAAACGACCCGAGGGCACGCAAATCGAGGAAACTAGAATCGAGGAGTACCCGTAAATAAATAAGGATGGGACAAGTTTACACTTGCCCACCCCTATACAAGTGGCTTCCAACATAAGCTTTACCACCCTTTGGTGGCAAGCAAACATGCACTAAATGGACACATGTCCATCTAGTTTCACCAAAACCACAAAACAAGCTCCCAAAACCATTTCTCTCATTCTCATACATGCAAACCACTTTATTTTCTCTCTACTCACTCCTTGAACGTCCAATATACATCAAAAACACCACCATTGATCAAAAATCTTAACCACAAATCATATGTATAAGTTGCATATGATGATAACCCATTGAACACATGATGATTTGAGGTGATCTTAACAACTAAAAAGGAGTTTTCATGAGGTTCAAGGGCTGATTTCTTGGAGGTGTTCATCCATTCAAAGGACCCAAGAAGTTTCCTTGCTAAAGTTGAAGATTTGGTAACAAGAACCAAGTCTTGTTCATCAAAAACTCATCTTTTCATCACTATTGGTGGTATAGAGATTGTTTCTTCCTATCCTCTTGTTATTTTGATTATGTAATCTTGTAATTTCTTTATTTATGTATATGTATATGATGATGAATGATGATTAAAAATATTGTGTGGGGATTTGGTGTTGATAAACATGGTTAAAAAGATGAAAAACTATAAGAAACAAGGCTAAAATCTTGTTTAAATTGTTGGTTGTATTAAACAGTAAAGAATCATATGATGAACTGATAAAAATGGCATAGATTAATGGATATACAGTAAGTAATATGTCTTGTACACATGTGAGAGTTGGCCATGCAATGGAATCATTAGGATGAGTGAGATATGATCAAAACAAGTTTAGAGTACAAATCTGAGTTTATTGTTTTGGACGATTTTTAGAAAATACTTAGAGGCTGATTCAGCAGTAGCTATAAAAGAGTTGCCACATATCATGTAGTTTATGTCATAAAAATTTGAGCTTCTATCTCCATATAGAACTCTAGATATGGCTGTTTTGGTGAACATGAAAATAAAAATCAGATTTTGGAAATTAAAGTATAATAGTATTATATAAGCACTCAACTAAAAATAGTATAAAATGTGAATTAAAACCCACTAACATATATAATACATTTATATAAATATGTATAAGGATAAATAAATGGACATTTTATAAAAATGGTAGTTTGATAAGTTTTATAAGTTATAAAACTATAAACATGATTTTTACGACTTTTTCGGCTATTACCGTAAAATTAACGTTTTTGTTAAATAAAACTTAGACGGTTGGAACCGTCTAATATAAACTTTTATAAACTCATATACTGATATATAAACATATATAACAAGTAAAAACCGATAAAACCCGAACTATATAACATACGGACATTAACGGGCTACGTTAACGTTATTGGACTAATAATACAACAAAATGGACTAAAACACTTATAAACTTATTTATTGGGCTTAACCCATTTGGGCCCAACATGTAAAGTATAAATACTGATAATATAAGTATTAAATGGATTAATACGAGTTAATGAACTTATAATAGGCTTATTGGACCTAAAACACGTAAATAGATAAAACTAGTAAACTAGTATAAAAGTTATCAACACATAACACTAAAATGAGTAAATGAGAATATGTAAACCCATTTGATCATCATATATATATATATAATCATCATATGTATACATACTTGTTATTTTTATAAAGTCATTGGACAAGAGTCTAAGACGAGTATTATTTGTCTAGGTTTCCGTGATTGAAGCACGTATCGTACGTCCGAATTGCCGATAACCCGCCTTCCCATATCAACGTGAGTTCATAGCCTCGTACTCTTTTAAATGTTTTTATAAATGTTTTATAAACCCGCGAGTGAGATAACATGTTAGTTTTTATAAAATAGGACACCATTTGTCCCGATTGTTTGTTTATTGATTTGGACCCGGATGATTGTATGACCCTATGAATGATTAAAGGATCCGATAGATGAAATAAAATAGATTATTAAAGTTAGGTTATGTCACTAGAAGTCCATTAGCATGAATTGTGAACTACCGGCATTTGGTAGACGCTTATGCATATAATAGTACTATTTGGGGACGATCACCCCAGTTCGCGCCTTGACGGTTGATCCCCGTCGTGCCACATTGATTGGTAAGCGAATTTATGTATGAGAAGATTTCCATAGCGTGACCTTTGTGACGACACGCTAATTTAGATGGGCAAATTGAGTTTCGGGCTAGCTACCCGTTGTTTGGTTTAGTAAGGTAACAATGTCATGTGGCTTATAATAATCCAATTAACGAAATACTACTATACGCACTGAATTACGATGTATTGCCTGACTAGCAATACGGGGTCATACTATTGATTTTATGTTCGTGTTTTGGTTTTATATAACCATATTCATATAACGGTTTTTATTTAATCTATACAACATTATAAAACGTATTGTATGATGCTTTTAAGACATTGGCTCGTATAATGATTTTAAGGCAAATGCCTATATTATGATTTTCGATAAGGATTTGTATAAAAATGACTTTGGCTATTTTATGGCCTATTACAAAGATTTGTACAAAATGATTTTCGGTAATAATTTTATACCGATATTATATTGATGGATTTTATTAAACTCTATGAATTCACTCGGCGTTATCGCTGACCTTTTCTTTTAACATGTTTTGTCTCAGGTACTTGAAGGTAATTCCCGGGAAGACGACAAAGAATTCATGGCCCGCACCTAAATACTTATTTCCATTCAAATACTTTGTAAAACCTGTATTAAATACAATGACTTGGGACCTATGTAAATTTGATATTTATGAATGGAAATGCTTTATTATTAAAACGATGCGACTTTTAAGCGTTGTCTATGATGTGAGTAATGTGCTATCCCGTAACACCAACTAGTCTTCCGCTGTATTGAGTTGTATGAATTTGGGGGTGTTACAGTTTGGTACCAAAGCTCTCGTTATAGAGAACGAAAGATTTTTTAAAACTAAGGTTTTGAATAAAACATTTCAAAATCTTTTAACTATAAACATTTTTCTAAAAATGTCTAAAAATCTTTTGACTATAACGGTGCCGAAGAATTCCCGAGTTACCGACAAGGCCAGACTGAGAAGTGTTATTTTAATATATATATATATATAACTTGGATTATATGTATGATGTAATTTTATTACATGATTGTTTGATGATTATTTTGATATTTATACGAGGTATTTATACGACGTAGATTGTCACAATAAACCCTAAATCCCCTAGTAAATCAATCGAAGCTATTCTCGTAGGAATTCTAGCTATCCTAGATTTTAACCAAGTTGTGGATATTTATGATCCCAACAAAATGGTTGATATTCATAGAAATGTTGATAGTAGTTGCTTGTGATATTGAAAAAGAATTGGCGAGATTAAATCTGATATCGATGTCATGACGATCTTTCCTTATAGAGTGGAGTTTTACAAAACGTTACCACCTAGAAAGATGTCATATGATTCGTTTTCATCCAATTCTTAAATTGAAATCGAAAGGGTGAATGTTGCACTTGAGGCTGTCATTGGAACCATTACCCAAAAGCCTCATGCCACTAGTACCTTTCCGAGAAATCTGATTGAATGTGTGAGTCATCTCATGCTAGTGACTCATTTGATAATTGTTGTTGTAAGAGCTATAGGATTGGAATTAAGTGTTGATCATATCGAGCTTTTATCGCCCTATTAAGGTCTAAGAATAAGGATTAAAAGTATTGGAAAATGAGGTAGGATATCGAATTGAGTTTAAGTTGGTTGAAACTTGAATGAAGTAAAATTTAACTTATATGGAATATGAGATTGTTAAGAGGAATCCATTAAGTTCTGTGATTGAATTATAAGGTTTTAATTGATTGTTGATTCGTGTTAAGGATTGTTCCTAGACCATTGTCCATTAACGAGGATGCCCAGTGTCCAAGAAATAAATTGAAGAAATCTTCTTCTGAATTGAGACCGATGGATCTTCCGGGACAGGTGGAACCCCCATAACTCTTGTAGATTAGTATTTACTGTGGTGTCTTTTAAAAATAATCCCTAACTTAACTGAGACATCAGTTGGTAGGATGAGTTCTTGGAATTGTATGACATAGAGACACGTAATGTGTTACGGTACAATTTTGACTTGTTTGTTATTAATGAAAAAAAAGACTACCTTTGATTGCTAAATTCTACATGTATCGATGATATCTATCTTTTCTTGCTTCTTCCTAATGTTCGCATTAGTGATGCAACCATTGAACAAGTACTCATCTTGATTGAGTTTCGTTGTGGATTATTCTTTTTGAGCGTCGTCGAAGTCATGAACCTCATGATTATTTGGCTAAGCTCATTTCCTATGATATTGTAGTTAGTTCTTGGTGAACAACTTTCCATCACTCTGTTGCAGATGACTCGTTGTTTTTATAAGATAAAACAGTATCCTTTGAGAAAATTTAATTTTCATCACTATATGGATTATTTAAAGTGGGACTTATAAATAATCGTTATCGAAATGGAGTTGTTTATAAGACACCTTAGAAAACTTAATTGTTTTTAAAACAAAGAAAATCGTTGTAAAATTATTTTTGATTCTTAATTTAAGAATTAAGCATGAAAATGTTTTTATTATAAACATGATGATAAAATTTTGACGAACTGAGTATTGCATCGTTAATCTTGAAATTGTATATAGTTGCGCGCCTACATACAATTTGGAATGGACCATGCAAGGCTGATTAGTAGTCACCATAAAACTGATTAATAAACACTAAATTTTCTTTGAAGATTGTGGAAGATTAAAATTTATGAGATCTACAAGAAGTGAAAAATAAGGACATAGTGTTAGGGACACCTACATATGTGCCTGTAGCATCTAGTCTTCTGAGTCGAATTTACTCATCTGTGGAAATTGTCTTATTTGACAATTGACAATTCTTTCTTGTCCAATTCTCCCGTAGTGAGATTCTTAGGAAAAGTATCTGATTACCGAGTGTTGATACCCGACTGGATGTATTGACGTTCTTATCATTTCTTATGATTTGATTTCATTAGAATGACCTGGGTAACGATCCGAGGAGCTTTCGAACGCGTACTCAAATTATGAAAACATGGGATATATTCATATTCGTTAAATGTTTTTGTCTGTATCTGATTTGAAATTCTCTCGCATAGATTATGCGTTGACCTTACTCTTTTAATAGTAGTTGTGTCTCCATATATCCCTGAATTTGTGAAGGATTATGAGTTATTGTTAGTCTTTTGGGAAGTTCACATCTTATCAATGGCAATGAAACTGGAAAGTTGATAGTGCCAGTAGAATGAATCGATTGATTATGACATGACGACATTGTCTTAATTGATGGAACTCGAGTAGAATTCCCCTAAATGATAAGATGTTGATTATCAAAAGTGATCTAAATAATTCTTGATGGATGACCATATCCTGCATTTAGACTTGAAATTATACCATGAATGGTTGTGAATTAGTCATAGATATTATAATCTAGAAAGAACTTAAAAGTGAATGTATTAAAGGATGTTTCCGTTATCTGAAACTTTAGGAGGTATTTGTTGGTGAATTACCTAGACTATTGCCATTAAGGCAAGTTGAAACTGGTATTGATTATATTCTCGAGTGCTGCACCTATGGCTTTTGCACTGTACATCAGCACCATCTGAATTAAAGGAATTACCGTGTGAATGAGAGAGTTGTAGGAGAAAGATTTTATTCTACCGAGCTCGTCATCATGAAGAGCTATGGTGTTATCATTCCTTATATTTATAGATTACTGTGAACTGAATAAATTGACAATCGAAAACGATATCCATAACTCGAAATGGAAGATTTGTTTGATCATTTACAAGGTTCTAGCGTATGTTTTAAAGATTTGATCCACGGCATGGTTATTATCAACTTCGCGTCCGCGAAGAAGATTATCTATACCAATCACTACATCCGGTACTTGTAATAAACATTATGATTTTCACGTGATGTCGTTTGGATTGACTAATACACATGTAGCATCCATAAATTTGGTGAATCACGTGTGTAGGCTGTAATTTGATAAATTCATGCTTGTGATCATTAAGGACCATTTGTTTGTTTATAAGTATAAGAAGGAGTTAGTAATTATTTATTGATTGCCCTGAATTGAACGAACAATAAAAACTTGTACCTTAAATATTTAACACATGATTAAAGACTTAATCATTTATACTATTTGACCGTGTGATTAATAAGATAATGGAATCTATATTGACTTTTCAAAGATTAAAGCCATTAAGACTTTGGGTTTTACCAAAAAGAAAGTGCAAATATCTTTTGACAAATGTTTTATCAAAAAGAAATTTTGAGGGATTATTCCCTTATACCCAGAACATTTAACTAAACTCCTGTTTAGGGGTAAATGTTCGTGTATACCTCAAGACAACCTAAGAAGGATTGAGGAAACCATTTAAACCATGACTTGAAATTTGAAACGATAATTTACGCCTTTCAACTAAGAAAACTTTGACCAAAGTATAAACAAAGATTTTTCGAACGTTTACGAATCTTATTAATTATTTTCGATAAATCAACAAAAATCATGTTAATTGAATTTAAAATTTTGAACATTTTCATATAATTGGACGGACTAAGAAATTTAAAATCTTTACGTTTACGTTTTATAAAAATTAAATATTTAATATTTAATTAGTTGTAATAATTATCGATGCTATAGACGTCGGATTGAGCAAAACTGATAAAAATAATACTTGAGATAGAACTAAGACTTAGAAAATGTGAAGAAAGAATTTTCGAATAAATACGGTCATGATAATTATTCCATCTAGAAAAGTGAACGTAATTACAGACACATTATGTAAAAATAAAGGATCACATAGGATGTGTTCCTTAATAATGAAGGTGCAAAATAAATTGCCGAACAATTTAAAATATAGCCGATGGCGTTAAATGGATAAAAGTCCACTTGTGATTGTCTAAATATGGAGATTTAGAGATTTAGTTATGTTGGAATCTTGTAAGTATAAGTATTCTATTCATGTCATTTCTGAAAAAGT
Source organism: Glebionis coronaria (assembly GCA_025667525.1). Lineage (NCBI taxonomy): Eukaryota > Viridiplantae > Streptophyta > Magnoliopsida > Asterales > Asteraceae > Glebionis > Glebionis coronaria. The sequence goes on along the minus strand of CM046882.1, from coordinate 407,371,974 downwards.
TGTACTGATGGCAAATTATGAAGGCATACACCGCCTCATACATTAGTAAACGTCTAAATATTGCAAAGGTCGTCATCTGAATTTGATCCGATTTGGGTCATCGTCGACAGACTGACCAAATCTGCTAATATCATTCCTGTTAATGATATATTCTTGATGAATAAATTGACTCTTTTGTATTTAAAGGAGCTGTGTAAACAAGGTGTGCCTGTATCGATCATCTCTATCAAGATCCTCGCTTCGCATCGAATTTCTAGAGATTTGCTCAGAAGTCATTGAGAACGAATCTTGATGAGAGTACTGTGTACCATCCCAATCGAAGGGACGAGGTAAAGTAACGATACAAAATGCTATAAGTGTTGTTTTACGTTTGAATGATTGACCTTTGGTAATGAACCGTATAATCGCTTTCCTTTGGAGAGATTATCAATGATAATTATCGTATTAGGATCGAGATCGAATCTTGTTAGGATCTAAATATAAGAGCATCTGTAAGCAGGAGTTGGGATGAAGACAGCCGACATACACCCACTATGAGTTGGACATGTCTTTTAGGTTTAAGGTTTCCTATGATGGCGAACCTAACCTTACAAAATACTCGACCCGTGAGATCTGAAATGATTGTTGAAATTAGGATTTGATTATTGACTGCCGGTAGTGGGCAAGAGGTTATGTGAATATGAAATGTAGATCTTGAAGTGACAGATAGGTAGCGAAGTTATGCCAAAAATTTTAACCATGGAAAAATGAATTGATGATCTGGAAGATCGTGGGAATATAAGTCCCCGTTGTATGGGACCATTGAGATGATGTTAAAGATTCGTTTGAAAGGCATATAAGCTGATCTACCCTAGGAATTCAAGAGCTGCGTGAATTATGCTTCGTATATCAGACTTGATAAAATGTCTATCAAGTGAAAATCTTATTGTTTCTTAGTAAAGTTTAGATCGGTGAAAAGTTGCATTCATCAGAAACCCGTGAACATCATGGATAGAGAAAGTAAGTCAACATTTAGCCTGATCTTATTCCCGTAGTTATGTTTGATGAAACTCGCGTATTGTAATGGATTACACTTGTGAGAAAAGACCGAATGTGGAGGAAATACCCGCATGGCTTTAACTCTATAAGAAGCGAGTAGTAAGATGATCTTTGAGGACAAAGATCCTGTTTAGGGGTAAATGCTGTGACAATCCGTCAATTTATGGTTGATATTTTATTCTCAAATATTATTTGAAAATATTATTTTAATGTTATATTATGAACTCACTTATTTTTGGGAAGAAATTTGGATTTACGTCTTGGAGTAGCATCGACTACGTCTAAACCGGAGGATTCTACGTTACGTGCTTACGTTTACATACACCGTTTTGGTGACAGTCCGACATTTCAGGAAATAAATTTATCCGTGAATATTATTTTGGGATTTTAAATTTGTGTTGGTTCATAAACTCACAAATTTACGAGAAGAGATTAGGACTTACGATTATAATTTAACGTCCTTCACGACTAAACCGGAAACCTTAGGATTACGTATTTACGTTTTCGAACTCCGTTTTTAATGAGACAATTTTTATTAGATTCGTTTTGTGCCGTTGATTCATAATTTATAAAAACGTTTTTCGTAAAACGACCCGAGGGCACGCAAATTGAGGAAACTAGAATCGAGGAGTACCCGTAAATTAATAGGGATGGGACAAGTTTACGCTTGCCCACCCCTATACAAGTGGCTTCCAACATAAGCTTTACCACCCTTTGGTGGCAAGCAAACATGCACTAAATGGACACATGTCCATCTAGTTTCACCAAAACCACAAAACAAGCTCCCAAAACCATTTCTCTCATTCTCATACATGCAAACCACTTTAGTTTCTCTCTACTCTCTCCTTGAACGTCCAATATACATCAAAAACACCAACATTGATCAAAAATCTTAACCACAAATCATATGTATAAGTTGCATATGATGATAACCCATTGAACACATGATGATTTGAGGTGATCTTAACAACTAAAAAGGAGTTTTCATGAGGTTCAAGGGCTGATTTCTTGGAGGTGTTCATCCATTCAAAGGACCCAAGAAGTTTCCTTGCTAAAGTTGAAAATTTGGTAACAAGAACCAAGTCTTGTTCATCAAAAACTCATCTTTTCATCACTATTGGTGGTATAGAGATTGTTTCTTCCTATCCTCTTGTTATTTTGATTATGTAATCTTGTAATTTCTTTATTTATGTATATGTATATGATGATGAATGATGATTAAAAATATTGTGTGGGGATTTGGTGTTGATAAACATGGTTAAAAAGATGAAAAACTATAAGAAACAAGGCTAAAATCTTGTTTAAATTGTTGGCTGTATAAAACAGTAAAGAATCATATGATGAACTGATAAAAATGGCATAGATTAATGGATATACATTAAGTAATATGTCTTGTACACATGTGAGAGTTGGCCATGCAATGGAATCATTAGGATGAGTGAGATATGATCAAAACAAGTTTAGAGTACAAATCTGAGTTTACTGTTTTGGACGATTTTTAGAAAATACTTAGAGGCTGATTCAACAGTAGCTATAAAAGCGTTAAATGGAGCACATATCATGTAGTTTATGTCATAAAAATTTGAGCTTCTATCTCCATATAGAACTCTAGATATGGCGTTTTTGGTGAACATGAAAATAAAAATCAGATTTTGGAAATTAAAGTATAATAGTATTATATAAGCACTCAACTAAAAATAGTATAAAATGTGAATTAAAACCCACTAACTTATATAATACATTTATATAAATATGTATAAGGATAAATAAATGGACATTTTATAAAAATGGTAGTTTGATAAGTTTTATAAGTTATAAAACTATAAACATGATTTTTACGACTTTTTTGGCTATTACCGTAAAATTAACGTTTTTGTTAAATAAAACTTAGACGGTTGGAACCGTCTAATATAAACTTTTATAAACTCATATACTGATATATAAACATATATAACAAGTAAAAACCGATAAAACCCGAACTATATAACATACGGACATTAACGGGCTACGTTAACGTTGTTGGACTAATAATACAACAAAATGGACTAAAACACTTATAAACTTATTTATTGGGCTTAACCCATTTGGGCCCAACATGTAAAGTATAAATACTGATAATATAAGTATGAAATGGATTAATACAAGTTAATGAACTTATAATAGGCTTATTGGACCTAAAACACGTAAATAGATAAAACTAGTAAACTAGTATAAAAGTTATCAACACATAACACTAAAATGAGTAAATGAGAATATGTAAACCCATTTGATCATCTTATATATATAAAATCATCATATGTATACATACTTGTTATTTTTATAAATTCATTGGACAAGAGTCTAAGACGAGTATTATTTGTCTAGGTTTCCGTGATTGAAGCACGTACCGTACGTCCGAATTGCCGATAACCCGCCTTCCCATATCAACGTGAGTTCATAGCCTCGCACTCTTTTAAATGTTTTTATAAATGTTTTATAAACCCGCGAGGGAGATAACATGTTAGTTTTTATAAAATAGGACACCATTTGTCCCGATTGTTTGTTTATTGATTTGGACCCGGATGATTGTATGACCCTATGAATGATTAAAGGACCCGATAGATGAAATAAAATGGATTATTAAAGTTAGGTTATGTCACTAAAAGTCCCATTAGCATGAATTGTGAACTACCGGGATTTGGTAGACGCTTATGCATATAATAGTACTATTTGGGGACGATCACCCCAGTTCGCGCCTTGACGGTTGATCCCCGTCGGGCCACATTGATTGGTAAGCGAATTTATGTAAGAGAAGATTTACATAGCGTGACCTTTGTGACGACACGCTAATTTAGATGGGCAAATTGAGTTTCGGGCTAGCTACCCGTTGTTTGGTTTAGTAAGTTAACAATGTCATGCGGCTTATAATAATCCAATTAACGAAATACTACTATACACACCGAATTACGATGTATTGCCTGACTAGCAATACGGGGTCATACTATTGATTTTATGTTCGTGTTTTGGTTTTATATAACCATATTCATATAACGGTTTTTATTTAATCTATACAACGTTATAAAACGTATTGTATGATGCTTTTACGACATTGGCTCGTATAATGATTTTTAAGGCAAATGCCTATATTATGATTTTCGATAAGGATTTGTATAAAAATGACTTTGGCTATTTTATGGCCTATTACAAAGATTTGTACAAAATGATTTTCGGTAATAATTTTATACCGATATTATATTGATGGATTTTATTAAACTCTATGAATTCACTCGGCGTTATCGCTGACCTTTTCTTTTAACATGTTTTGTCTCAGGTACTTGAAGGTAATTCTCGGGAAGACGACAAAGAATTCATGGCCCGCACCTAAATACTTATTTCCATTCAAATACTTTGTAAAACCTGTATTAAATACAACGACTTGGGACCTATGTAAATTTGATATTTATGAATGGAAATGCTTTATTATTAAAACGACGCGACTTTTAAGCGTTGTCTATGATGTGAGTAATGTGCTATCCCGTAACACCAACTAGTCTTCCGTTGTATTGAGTTGTATGAATTTGGGGGTGTTACATATATAGTCACACAAAATACAATCGGCTTGACTTGACAAAGCATACAGTCACACTTATTTCTACTATTGGTAACTCTTTGGTTAATTGTATGTGACAAACTCAATACCATTAGCATGATTTGTGTGACTACATATCATAAAAGGTCACACAAACATACAATTCATGTGACTATTGGATGCATATAGTCACACAAAATACACTAATCACATAATAAATGTCACATATATCGTATATTCATGTGACAAACTTATAAACAATAGTCACTCTTAAACAAAACTCGTGTAACTGTAGAGTGTTTAGCGTCACACATATTCACTAAAACACCAAATATTGTACCTAGTTTGTCACAAATTTTCGAGTATTGGTCACTCATTTTTTATAGCTAAGGTCACTAAGACGAGCTTGTGACCAAAAGGTACCTACGGTCGCGGGACCTTTGGTCACAAAGCCTAAAAAAACCGCGTGTGACTATATGCCTACGGTCACTCTTTTTTAGTGTGACGGATACCATTTTTTGTACTAGTGAAAGTTGTAAGGAATCAATCCCTTTAACCCAAGAACATAACCCCGCAAAAAACCAGTTAAAACAACAAGATGGGGTTCAAATGTGTGTATATGATACGAGATCAAATGCCGAAGTCAATAAGAGTTAAACAACTCAAAAGTTCGTTTCTTGGCGGGAAACCTTAACTTATTAACCAAACATCTTTATTCGGATTCAAAGTTATTCTTGCATACTTATTTCGGCACACCAAACAAGCCCTACATGTTACTAACAGTGGAGAGTACAAAAATTCCCTTTATTTGTGTGGGTTCCAATCTCATTCATGACCATACCTGTGCGATTTTTTTGTTCAAATACCATGTGAAGAACTGAAACCTATTTTTTATTAACCAAATCAAATACCCATGTATACAACATAGAACATATCCATCTTACGTTCTTAACAAACTATGAGATAAATACGGATGAGACATACTTTCTAAATACTATTGTTGGAAATACGTTTTACGTATTTATGAAGGATCGGTCGCTCCAACGATAATTATGTAATGGGCTCGTGATCTATTTAATTAGTGTATAGTCCATATAGCCCACATGTAGGGTGGGCTATATATATCCCCTCCTAGCATGTTAGGAGGGGTTGTTGATTGTCATTTCACTTAATCATTATTCATATTTACTTTCTCTCTCTAACTTCTCTCCCTTCTCTCCTTTCTCTCTCCAATCCCTCATCTCATTCCTTCATCTTCTTCTTTATTTATCAATCAATCAACCATATTAATCCATCAAATCCATGATATAGAATAGGCCAATAATCTCGTAGACCTTCAATTGGTATCAGAGCCAAGGTTTGATTGGTTTATTCTTCTTTTATTTCTTTTTTGATTTTGGTGGGTTTTTGATTTAATCATGCTTAAATATTAAAAAGTTTGTATTTTTTATAAAAAGTTTGTGTTTTTATGTGTTAAATCATATCAAATCTTCAAATTTACTTACTTTTTAGATAAAAAATCACAAATTTTTATATAAAACTCAAAAATTTCTTTATCAAATCTTAAAAAGTTTGTGTTTTTATAAAAAGTTGGTGTTTTTTATAAAAGTTTATGTTTTTCTCTTTTTAATTTTGTATTTTTTGATTAAATCCTTCTATTTTGATTGCCTTTTTGTTTGAATTTCTTAAATTGAATTTTTAATTTTGTCCTTTTTTATTTTTTTAATCAATTTTACCACTTTAATTTTTTTATTATTGATTTTAGTTTATCAATTTTCGTTTTTATCCAGTTTTTCATATAGTTTTCTATAATTTTTTTATTTTTTTATATGCAGTTTTTATAGTTGTCCTTATTTTTTATATAATCAATATTTTTCTTTATTTTTTAATCTATTGGGTCTCGAGGTTTTGTCCAATACCAGTCCTACAGTCTTGTCGTTTATCAAGGTTTTTGGGTCTCCAGTCTGTCAGTCATGCAGTTTTTGTCCTGTTCCGAATCAAACTAAAAGTTCCGAATCAAATACAAAAGTTCCGAATCAAACTCTATGTTCCGAATCAAACCAAGAAGTTCCGAATCAAACTCCAAGTTCCGGACGAAAAAGTTCCGGACGAATAAGTTCCGGATGAACGAAACTTCCGAGTGAACCAAAAGTTCCGAATCAAACCCAAAAGTTCCGGGTGAACGAAACTTCCGGGTGAAAAAAAAAAAGTTCCGGGTGAAGGAACTCTTCCGATTCGGAACTCTTCCGAACGAACAAGTTCCGATTCGGAACTCTTCCGAACGAATGCAAAGTTCCGAATGAAGACATTCAAACATAACAGTCTAATTTTGGACTCAAACCCACTCCTCCAACACACTCCGACACAAAACACTCGACACCCTAACCACACTACACCCCCAAAACAACACTCAACTCGACTCTCTGTGCACACTCAACGACTACTGGACTCGACTCACACACACAAACCCACATCATCTAGACCCATTCAAACCTCGACACAAAAACAAACCTTCGACCGACACTCTCCCTCGCACCCCTTACATCAACCTCACACCCTAGACACCCTCTCGTATCACCAACAAAACCCATTAACACAAATCCCTCTCAAACTCACATCTCCCATCCGACTCTAAACCCTCACTCTCGACACATCAAAACCCAAAACTCACACACTCAGAATACTCTCTTCCCAACTCTCGTCTCTCGACTCATAACACAAATAAACACACCCTTGACCATACCCATCCTCGACCCACTCAACCACCCACCCCCGTTTCCACCACACGGACTCGAACACCAACAGAAACCCACAACAGAAAGACGCTACAGAAGAAGAGGGACTCAACAAAAACATTAAAAGAAAAACCTACCTGAGACCCCATTTTTTTTGATCTTGAAGCCATAAAAACATTGTGTTACGGGATTCGTTTGATCAAAAGATTGGAGAGTTTAGTTTGGTTACTGAGTGTATTAAGATTAGAAGGAGTTTGGGTTCGTATCAAAAGATTGGACAGAGTATTGCTTGATTTATATACGGTGGAGTTTTGATTGAGGAGATCTGATTGAGGTTATTTAGGTGTGGATGAAAAGATTGGGTGGAGTTTTGATTGAGGTTATTTGAGGCTGCGTTTTGGTTACTGTATTTGTGAAGAGAGAGAGAGACATTGACGGAGGAAATAAAGTTTTTGAGATTGAGATAAAGTTTAGTGATTGAGAGAAGATAGATAAGGTCAAAGTATTTCATTTGGGCGGATAAAACTAGGTTCCTATTTTTTTTATTTTTTTTGGGGCGGAGGATTCAAGATAACACGTATGTGGTGTTTTTCTATAGTTTAAATATCAACCGTGTCTAGTGTTAAATTATCAGATTTTTTATAGTTTAAAATATCAAATTTTTTTATTTATTTCCTTTTTAGTAAACGTTTGTCTATAAAAGTTTGTGAGTTATCACGTTTTTTTTAGTTTTAATTAAGTAAAAGTTTTTTTTTTGTTAAGTTATTTAAAAAAAAAAAAAAATTTCATTTTTATATAGTTTAAAGTTTTTTTTTAGTTTAGTTAATTTAGTATTTTTGTCAATTAACATTTGTCACTTTTGAATTTTTGTTTAGTAAATTTTGTTTATTAATCTTTGGTACATCGTATTGAGGCGGGTATTCCGAAAGATCTAAAGTGGTAAAATATTTTTAGAGTGAGCTGAGTTTGAATTGGTCCCCTGTTTATTTTATCAACATTTGAGCCATTATAAATTGTTGAGCCGAGAAAAGAGTTACATCATCAATCGAGGATTATTATTTTTTTTTAGATTTACTTCGGATCTTTTGTTGGTATTGTTATATCCACAATCATTTGTTATCGAATATTCAATGGATTCACTCGATTCAACATGTCAAAAGGGAGAAGTACATAACATGCAAGACAAAGTTAGTGAAAATGGCATCACTTCATTTCAACTACTTCAGTCTCATCTTGTCACTCTTTCGGGGATTCAAGGAGGGAGCGAATTTTTGACAATCTTTGGACAAGATCGTCATATATTCATCGACTCAATTTTTACCATCTTGACCCAACTGGCAGAGCAACTCAACAATGAAAACTTTAATCACTCTGCATCGGCACTTGCTTATAAGGCTCTTGTGACACAACTCACGCCTTTCCTCCAATTTAATATCATCAAGTCTGAAAGTTCAATGCTTTGCCAATCATTTCTTCGAGATACACATACCGAGCTTCGAGTTTTTCGTGATACAATATTGAAACTCATGACTTCGGTCTCGTCTTCTATTTATGAAAGATCTCGACTTCAGCAAACGTATGATAATGGAGTGCAAGAATCAATGCCGCAGATGCAAGAGGATAATGGTCATACGATTGAAAACTTGGAGCCTATCAATGCCAAGAGCACGGAATCAGGAGGACAACATGATACCAGTGGCACGTCAGGAACTGTTCACGAGATCTCTTTTGCTGACACCGTACCCGTTTATGACGAAGAGCCGGCAAACATGGTACAATGTAATGTTGTTTATGATGTATATGCTAATGATATGCCGCATATTGAGCATTCTGAACCTAATTATGACAAACATGGGATGGAAAAGAGTGATAGCAATACCACTTCTGATTCATCCGATGTAAGTCATAATGGGGGAGAGATTGTTCAGAATGCTAAACATCATGATAATTATCCTATAACTCCTTCATTGACTACTTCTGATTCCAAGATTAAAGAGCTCGAAACGATCGTAGCTCGGCAATCAAAAGATCTTGAGGATGCCAAACTTGAATTTTCTAAGAAAACGGACAAATTTGAAACATATTTTGAAAAAATTGAAAAATCAAATGTTGTTCTTGAAAGAAAATTGGATCAAAAAGTGTTAGATTCTAAAGCTGAAAAGGATAATCTTTTGAAACAAATTCAACTGCTTGAATCTAAGTTGGCATCCCAAGATTACTTGCTCAAAGAAAATGAGACTTTAAAGGCCCAAGTACAGGAAAAGTTTTTTGCTATAGCTGCGTTGAAAAACGAGTTAAGGAAAAGTAAAGGACCTAGTGTGGACACTAAGCTTGAAAAACCATCAATCTTGGGGAAACCGCCTACAAATCAGTTCGTCAGACAACCGATTGTCAGACAACCTACTGCATTTAGATCCGAGCGACCACAATCCTCGAGACCGCGGTTTGCCTCCCAAGTTGATTTGGGACATATTTCTAGAACAGTCACTCCACCAACTAGGCCTAATGAGACTAAATCAGTTTTAGCAAGACCTCATCACATGATTGCTCCTAGTTTCTCTAAGAATAGTTCAATGAACACGTCTAGAACTAGTTCAACTGATGTGCGCCATGATTTTGGTCAAAGGGAAGCTATTCAAAAGACACATGTAAGAGATAGTAATGTCCAACCTAGTCAGATGCCTTCTAGATTACCCAACACTGCTAACCGTAGCATGTCATCTCCTAGGAGCATCGATCAATCATCTAGGAAATACTCGGACATTAAATATGCTACCTGTAAAACATGTAGAAAATGTGTCTTTACGGCAAATCATGATTCTTGTATCAAGAAACTACTTAATGAGGTGAACTCCCGTGCTAGACTTAAATCCCAGTGGGTCGCTAAAATCAAACCCTTTGGTAAAATGTGGCGCCCCACTGGTAGAACTTTCACTCTTGTAGGAAACGAGTGCCCTTTAACTAGGATTGTCTCTGATTCTACGAAGACAACTAGGGAGGAAATTGCAAAGGATGATACATCACTTAAGCCTGAACTTAAGGTTTTCTATAAAAGGAAACGTTTGCCAACTAAGACAAGTGATTCATCCCCTCAGGCAACCTCTGACACAAGAAAAGAAAACCGTGAACCCCCACGTGCTTCTAAAATAGATATCTCTAATCCATGCAAAAGTATACAAACTCCTAATGAGAATGCAGGTACCAAAGTTGATGTTCCAAAAGAACGAAGCGGTCCAATCGTTGTATACCGTTCAACTAAGGACACTCTTAGAGTTTTGTTGCTGAAGAAGCAGATATCGGAGAAACTAGTATCTCAGGGGATTCATGGTTAAAGCTTGCACAAGGACTTACAGTCACATAACAGACTGTAACTCGATCTCCAAAGACAGGAAAGTTCATCCCGATGATGACTTATCCTAAAAACGAGAAATTCATTTTTCTCGGGCATGAGCTTATGTTAAAAACATTCCACGTTTTTAAGCTCATGAACAAGGACTTATAGTCACATCACAGACTATAACTTGTTCTTCAAAGGCAGGAAAGTTTATCGCCGATGATAAACTTATCCTTACAACGAGAAATTAATTTTTCTCGGGCATGAGCTTATATCGAAAACATTCAAAGTTTTTAAGCTCATGCACAATGACTTACAGTTAAATGTCAGACTGTAACTCGAACTTAAAATAAAGGAAAGCTTATCGTTTATGATAACTTATCCTCTTAACGAGAAATTCACCTTTCTCGGTCATGAGCTTGTCTTAAAACATTCGAAGTTTTAAGCTCATAAAGGAAAGTGTATCTTTTAACTAAGAGAACTTTTCCTCGTAACGAGAAATTAACCTTTCTCGGTCATGAGCTTTCCGTTAAAACAGTCAAAGTTTTCAAGCTCATGAACACGACTTCTAAGTAAATGTCAGCTTAGGACTCGTTCTTCAGTTAAAAGGAAAGTTTATCGCCGATGATAAACTTATCCTTAACAACGAGAAGTTTACAACTTCTCGGACTTGAGCTTTCCTAAGATATTCCAAATCTTAAGCTCAAGTAATTGGTTTTCAAAACTTTGAACACAATTTTTCGAGAATTTCTCAAAAGGTTTTTCTAAATCTTTCAAAATTGTGTGTTCAAAAATGTTTTGATAAAACGAGCATGTCTTCTGGAATCGATAATATTTACGAACCTAGAAATGTCATTCAATAATGACACGGGGTTGTAAATAAAGTTCGAGTAGAAGTTTAAAAGATTTAAAACATGCTCCATATGGTTTGCTATTATTTTAGATAGCAACCCGCTTTTCATAATCAAGTCAAGCATTTCACCGGAAAGCTTTGACTCAACAACGGGAATTAATTTTCTCGGGAACGTGACGAGGAGACCAACATTCGTGAACAAGAACCATGTGATTCTTTCATATGATGTTCTCCATCATTCAGGTCCTACCTCGTAAATTATTAATCTTGTGAATTCATTATCATATATGATCTTTGCACGTGATAAATACCTTACACTTGTGTTTAAAAGGTATTTATTTTCCGTTTCAGCACACCCTCATTAATTTGAGGGGGAGCTTGTGTAATTAATGAAGATAATTGGACTTGCATTTTTCTTCCCAAATTTTCTTAAAATGCTATTAAATCAATTGATTCTAAAAACATCGATTGGGTTAATATTTTTAATATGGGGGAGAAAATGTGATTTAATATGGGATATGATCAATCATAAATGGTTTTGACTTAACGTGCTAGCTCATCCCGACATGTGCGAAATGTTTTCGGATATCGTGGCATATGTTAAGGGGGAGCAAAATGGATTTGCACTTCAAAATGGATTTCATGGTGACATACACTTACCCAAAACATCTCTATTCACAACGGTGAAGATTGTGGTGACATAAGGATGGTAGGATAGGTTAAAGTCCAATGATTTCTCTAGAACCGGAGGAATCTTCCCAAGGACATTCCATAGCTAGAAATAGTAGTCCTTAGGAAAGATGGAGAAAGATTGTGAACGTAGCTGAATGCCGACCAAGTACTTAAGTTAGCACTGGAACAATCACAACAAGGTGCTAGTGATGACGTATTGGTAAGCATTGAAGGGGTTGAAGAATGAAAAAGAAATGTAAAGATAAAGGGTGTAAAGAAAGAAGCCCTCCTTACAACTTTAGGCAGAAACCGGGTCAATACATATGCTATTGAGATCATTTTTGTTAATGATTCTCGATATTGAAGAAAGACGTCATGGACCCAGTGATGCAATGCACAACCCTTCCCAGCTAACTCAAATATCTCTCAAAAGGTATTTGTTTTAATCACACGGAGATCAACACGTTATCTATTGGTTTATTCACTCCGAATAGACTGGTATTGAAAAGGTGGCACTCCTCTCCAGCCTCCGATCACTAAAAAATCCAAAATGCACGATCGAGTCTAGAGCCATTTGAGATCATCAAATATCTCATTAGGACACACTTTCATATTCCTTGCTTCTTCACACACTGTGAAAAGTAAGAAAGATCTTAAGAGTCCTACGCAAAATCTTCATGATCTTGCTTGAACATCCGAGTAATACGAAAGTATTTACAATGAAGATGGAAATCCTTCTTGAGCGGATATCAAAAAGCTCATGGTAGGTGACTTGTGCGATTCTTTATGAATCAAACTTGTGATAACTGGAAAGCAATAGTGGTTTAATTCTTAAATGAATTTAAACTCGTTCCAGGCCTCTACGCATTATCATATGATCTTGCCAGAACACTCAGAGTGACTCTTTATTGATCACAGTGACGAGTGGAAATCCTTCTAGTGTTAACATCAAACAGCACTTGGTAGGTAACTTGCAAGATTCTATATGAATCAAGCTAGTGACAACTGGAAAGCAACGATGGTGCGGTTCTTAATTGAACTTCACTTGTTCCAGGAACATGAATTGACGGCTTCAAATCATGCGGATAATATTATCCAAATGATTCACTCTTTACGTTCGCAGTCAGCTTTGGACGGTCGAGTAAAGAGAACGGGTTTACCCGCGAAATCTTGTCAAGGAGGTTCTTTATTGAAACTACCTGCCACAAGTACGATATTTAATATCGTCCAACGGTCTTCACCGACCGGAGGTAAAATGCTACCGAATTAGAATGAAATGTTCAAGGCCATTTCATCCGTGTATATTGTTTGTTGCTAACTGTCTTATGCAGCGTAACAAGAAGGTGGCATTGCGGTGTACAATCCAGAAGAAGTCGTCACCACATGCTTATACTACATACAACTAGTACTTCAACAAATTCAAGAAAGCCTGAAGGTCAAGTCTTCCGCTGTATCAAACTCTGAAGCTTTCAAGAATTTAAAAGTATAAGTATGTGGAACATGAAGTCACAAAGAGGCAAATATCACAAGTGAAGAATGCACAAGGTCAAGGCAAGGAAACATGCTCAAGACTAAAGTCAAAGATCACATCAAGCATATTCACAAGAACAAGATCGAAGACTCAAGCATAGATGCTAGGTTTAAGATTTTGTAAAAAGATGTGACCTCCCTTAGGGGGAGATTGTTGGAAATACGTTTTTCCCAATAAAGTCTCGGTCACATCTTAGTTAGCATAGATCACGAGATATAGACTATTTAGAACTTTGTAACTTGGAGCGACCTCCCTTAGGGGGAGATTGTTGGAAATACGTTTTACGTATTTATGAAGGATCGGTCGCTCCAACGATAATTATGTAATGGGCTCGTGATCTATTTAATTAGTGTATAGTCCATATAGCCCACATGTAGGGTGGGCTATATATATCCCCTCCTAGCATGTTAGAAGGGGTTGTTGATTGTCATTTCACTTAATCATTATTCATATTTACTTTCTCTCTCTAACTTCTCTCCCTTCTCTCCTTTCTCTCTCTAATCCCTCATCTCATTCCTTCATCTTCTTCTTTATTTATCAATCAATCAACCATATTAATCCATCAAATCCATGATATAGAATAGGCCAATAATCTCGTAGACCTTCAACTACGCTAATAATGAGAGGTAGGATTTACCATTAAGTAAGCAGTAGAAAAGGATAGTTAGCATTTGAGGAACTATTTTTAAATGAAATGTTGAAGATGATGACAACGAAGTGTTCATATCAAGGGTTGACCTAGCAGACTAAGTCATCAGGTTTACAATAATTTTTTTACGAGTATAAAGGGTTTTTGCTATACGTGGCCATGAGGCGGTCTTAGGCAGTTTTTGTATAGAACTAAAAGTTCGACAATAAGTTTTTTAAAACCAAACCTCGAACCAAAGGTTTTGCTTGGTTTTTTGATTTTTGGTTTTTCAATTTTTGTTTTTTTGCTGATAGGTTTTCCGTTTTCTCATTGAATGTCATATCTTGTACAAGTTTGGAATCTCTTTCACAAAAATTACCGCGTGAATTTAGACAGTTATTATAAGAGTCATCTCATGGATTTTTGTGGACTAATTTGTAAATATGAAATGAAAAATTTTTGACGATAATAATTTGTTGTTAATTTAAATCATTTATGGGACTTTTTAATAAAAAGATATATCATGAATTTGGATATCCAAAATTTACGATGATGTTTTTTTGTTATACCCATAGGTTTAGCTAAGTTTTTACATTTTACATATCCAAAATTTCAAATAAAAATTTTGTATTTACGAGTACCCAAAATTTAGGATTAAGCCATAATTTCGTAACACAAAATTTTTGGACCGGGTTCAATTGGAAAAAATCGTAAATTTTCCAAAAACTTATATGTACGTTTTAGCTTTGTTGCAGATTGATTTATGTTGAGTTGGTTGGTTACTGAGTTGAATGTGCAGATATGTAGATGGTGTGTTTGGCTCCATAATAGAGTTGCTAATTTTGTTATTATTACTTTACCAATTCAGTATCGCTTGCCCAAAATGTTAGGGGGTGGGGGATTATGTTGAATGGACTTTCGTGACTAGAGACCCACATTCCTTAAGTGTGACTTTTTTTACTATAAATGTGTTTCTGTAATTGATTGAAAAGCAAAACGCGCATTTTTTGTTTGTGCAAACATACATGTGGGTATCCCGCGTTGTTTAAAAATCAATGTCGTGTTGACTGGCTACACCCAACCACTTATAACTCAAAATCAACTCCATTAGGATAAGAGTAATGTTGACCGCACATGAAACCATCACCTGAGTATAACTTCATCTTTATCTCTCATACACCACACGAAAATCAAATGCTCATAGCAAAATAAGAAAAAGACATACAAACATATTCATTTTTCAGTCGACTGAAGACCAAATAAATAAATAAAGCAAAGAGACTAACCCAACAAATTGCATTAGGTAATGGGGGGGAGGGGGGGTTCCATTTTCACAAAATTGAGGGTCGACATTATTACGTTTAGTCTTGGGAACTGAGCCGTGTAGAGCTTAGGATGAGGGACACGCACAACCCATTTTTTTCTTATTATTAAAAGTACGTATTTTTTACACTAAGGTCTCTTGGCCCACTTAAATTAAAAAGAAAAGAACTCATCCAAATTTATATTAAGAAAGTATGTCATTCATTATTGATCTTGTTACTAGCGGTGTTAATCGGGTCATGTTGGTCAAATTGATGTCAATTCAAGACGAGCCAAAGTTGAATCAACACTAAAAAGTCTATACGTGAACCTGAACTTGACCCTATTTGAATTTGGGTAACTCAAGTTTGGGTCCACTCAGTTCTATCAAATAAATGCGTTAATTTGAAGTTGAGATTCTATCCAATAAATGCTTTTATTCAAAGCTGACAAAACTATCTTATAAATAAGGCTTGTAAAAATCATACCAACTCATTATTCTAAATAATAGGGCCTAATAAACTAACGTTTCTATTAATGATCCCACCATATAAAATAATGGGGCCCGTATAACGTGTCTAATCTAACGGTTATTAACAATGGCGAGTAAAAATATGTCCTTTATTTGTGTGGGTTCCAGTCTCATCCATGACCATACTTCTGCGATATTTTTTTTGTTCAAATACCATGTGAAGAATTGAAACCTGTTTTTCAGTAACCAAATCAACGGCCTATATATACAACATAGATACATATTCATCTTACGTTCTCAACCAACTATGTGATAAATACGGATGAGATATACATTCTAAATACTAAGCAAATAACGAGAGGAAGGATTTATCATTAAGTAAGTAATAGAAAAGGATAGTTAGCATTTGAGGAACTATTTTTAAATGATATGTTGAAGATGATGATAAGGAGTTTTCATATCAAGGGCGGACCCAGCATACTAAGTCATCAGGTTCACATAAAAAAATTATGAGTATAAAGGATTTTGATTATAGGTGAGCATGAGGCGATCTTAGGCAGTTTTTGTATAAAACCAAAAGATCCGTATAAGTTTTTTAAAACCAAACTACAAACCAATTTTATTTTTTTGGTATACCTAGGTTTCCGACTCGACATTGCGAGCCGACTAATCCCAGGGCCACTACCCTTTTGGATAGCCCGGATTCGTCGCATGTGAACCTTCGTGGCACCCCATATGTACACACCTGGTGAGGTTTGAGCCCTTGACCTCTCCTTTAGGAGTAAAGGACCTTACCACTAGGCCACTTGGTGGTGGTTAAATCAAAATTGTCAGAACTGGGATTTGAAACCATTCGTCCTTGCTGGGAATCGAACTCAAGAACTTCATAGAAATGCAAACACAAGCAACACAAGAAATACCAACGAATCAAAAGTTTTGCTTGGTTATTTTTTGTTTCCGATTTTTTGGCATTCGGTTTTCTGTTTTCTCATTGAATGTCATATCTTCTATTTGAAATCTCTTTCACAAACAATTATCGCGTGATAAGAGTAACGCTGATCGCACATGCGTTCATCACCTCAACATAACTTCAGCTTTATCTCTCATACACCATACCAAGATCAAATGCTCGTAGAAAAATAAATTAAAAAATACACACAAACATATTCAGTTAGATCGACCCAATGAATTTCTTTAGGGGAGGAAGCGTTCCATTTTCACAACATTGAGGGTCGACCCCATTATGTTTACTCTTAGGAACTGAGTGGGTGTCGAGCTTAGGATGAGGGACAGGGAGAACCAATGTTTTTTTCTCATTATTAAAAGTACGTGTATTTTATAAGATATTTTTTTCACTGAGTTATCTTGACCCACTTAAATTAAAAAGAAAAGAACTCAACCAAATTCATATTAAGAAAGTAAGTCATTCACTATTGATCATGTTACTAGTGGTGTTAACTGGGTCAGGTTAGTCAAATTTGTGTCATTCAAGACTAGGAAAAGTTGGCATGACTAAAAAGTTTGTATGTGAACCTGACCCTATTTGAATTTGGATAACTCGTGTTCGGATCCACTCAATTCTACCAAATAAATGCGTTAATTTGAAGCTAAAATTCTACCTGATAAATGCATTTATTTAAAGCTGACAAAACTATCTTATAAATAAGGCCGATTAAAATCATACCAACTCGTCTATTATACTCTAATTTTAGACCCTATAATTGATTGCAGAGGGCCATTAATGCGTTTTGAAGAGTCCTAAGTTGATGATACGAAGATAGGAAAAACCAGTTTCTCAACGTTGCTCTCCAACCGTTGCTGCTATTATATCTGCGAGTTAATGGTTATACCAAACTATGAAAATTCAGTTACCGAATATGATATTATTCAGTCTAAGTGTCCCTGCAATTACATTATACTTTAATGAAATTCATGTCAGTCCATTAAAACCTGTAATAAACACCCACTAATAAAGGTCGAGCATACAAAGAGCTCCTTCAATTTTAACCTTTAGCTGCAGCTACAAAAATTCATGGGAATACAAAGGAATGTAGCTTAACAAAACCCTAAACACTGTCATCTATAAATGCGATGTGTACTGCTTTAGGTTCCCACACTTCCAGAGACGTCGACCAAAGCTGGACTCAAGAAATAGGAGAGAACGGTTGCAAGCATTGGACAAAGCAAAGGTAAGCATCACTTCATTTTTTACTTGCATCATTACTTTTCTTAATTTTAATAATCATATTAAAGAGAACACTACATATCAAATACTAAAAACCGATGACTAACCTACACGGGCTTATAATGTAAGAAGATTACAACAAACTTATTACGCAATCTTTAAATATCATAATTACTCACTCCCAATAACTTTTTATGGATCTTAACGTTCCTTTTGCAGATTATCGGACAAGTTTTCTAAAGGAACTTGATTTGTGTGGACAGGTGTCACGGTGCAGAGATCTCTGATCCTAAAAAACTAAGGCATTCTGATCTAAGTTGTTCATAATCGTAAACCATTAATAAGCGTAATGTGTAGCTTTATTGTTACAAGAAGTTATATACTCTTTCAAATCTAATTTATTTATAAACTAATTTTCTCTTTACTAACAGAAAGAAGTATAAAGAAAAGAGGAATGAGCGGACTCACCAAGGGTTCATTGCAGCTTAATTCTTGGCCCATCACCAATAGGTTGTTCTGAATCCTCAACGAAAGCAATGGTTGATGGTGTGGTTCGGTTTCCTTGATCATTAGGTATAATAGCAACCCGGTTATGCTTCCATACAGCCACACATGAGTATGTTGTTCCCAGGTCAATGCCGATATCAGGCGCATCGTTTTCACTTTCGTCCATTACTTACAAACTGTTAACATTAAACCAGGAAACAAAGCTTTAATCATGAGGCAAAAAGAGTTGCAAAGAAGAGTACGAGATAAAAGTAAACTATATTGGTCACTATTTACAGACCATGAAATTTGAGTAAAAAGGATTAGTAACATCCTTTTATAATGGTTACATCCATGTTCTTTTCAAGTATTATCTTCTTCACATTTTCTAACAGCGTTATCTTCTTCATTTTACATGTAGACCGGAATTTTATAAAAACTAAATCAGTATGTGGTGATTGTTACGAAGTAAAGAAACATTTATGAGAAGTTGTCATTGGATTG
This sequence comes from Glebionis coronaria, assembly GCA_025667525.1. Taxonomy (NCBI): domain Eukaryota; kingdom Viridiplantae; phylum Streptophyta; class Magnoliopsida; order Asterales; family Asteraceae; genus Glebionis; species Glebionis coronaria. The sequence goes on along the minus strand of CM046882.1, from coordinate 407,352,666 downwards.
GAAATAAGAAAAGGCTAGAAAACAATTTTACCATTCTGATCTGGTAAAAATAAAAAAATAGCATGATTAGATCCAATTCCTTCTTCTAAAATCACTAACATGTAACTTATGGTGGCGCTATGTTGTAGATGAAGAGCCAAAGGATAACAAGGATGGCTGTCCTTCTTAGAGGAAGACAAATAAAAGGTGAGTCAACGATACACACTTACCCACTGACTTAATATTGTGTGTCAAATTTATCAAATGTTTTGGGTCCCTACCGCTTTCATATATATATTTTGGAAGACTCTGGCTCGGACTAAGCTATCAAGGTTAAAAAAGTTACAAGCGTCAAGCATGCTAAATGATAAGATTAATGCATCGCTTCACGGATCAGTGGTTAGGGAAATAAAAATAAGTATGATCCAACTATTGGTAGGAATTTGTGGTTTTATGGAATCAAGTAAGACATGTTAAACCTTCAAATAGCTTATCTCTTATAACAATATGTTACCAAGCATATATGATTAAAAACAGTCTACCTTATTGACCTCAACTTACATGATAGATTTTACTTAAACAAATAAACTACTTAATTTTCACTCGGTTATTTCAACAAACACCTAGAAGAGTCAATACATAGCATAATAAGAAGTCAAGTAATTTGACACAAAAAAGTTTGTTAAAAACGTAATATAAAGAGTAATTATAAGAAAAATAAAATCATATGGAACCCTGAAACGTTTACCTGATAATAATGCAAACAAATCTCATGTAAGTCACTTGAAGCGACTTTGTGTGTGAATAAACATAGACATTAGTTAAGCAATATTGAATCTGGATAAATGAAATTAATAAATTAATCTAAAGCATTAACATCAACAATCTTACACTACACCAGAAAATAAACATTTCATTATTGTTTGCATCCATTGTTTCCACATTCGGATTATCCTAACTTTGACCTTCAATGAATCGGTTTTATAGTCGAATGGGATTCTAAAGCTCTTGAAGATCCAACTCTACAAAGAAAGAAAAAAGATGGATAGAACTCGAAGAAAAGAGAGGTGAAGAAAAGTCAACATGCCCTTTTATGTTTTACTATGTATTTAGTTACATTTGTTTCAATACTTAAATATTTTTTGTTAAAACTTTGTTACGCTTTGGATTTTAAATGCCAAATAGTTAAAAAAAAATATTTCTATGTGGATTCTTAACACTTAGGGGACGTTTGGTACGAATGAATAAAAAAGAATGGAATTGTGATAGAGAATGGAATCGCGAAGAAAGAGAATGACGTTTAAGAAAGAGAAATCATTCTAGTGTTTGGTATCGTTAGAGAATCGACAAAAAAATTGATTCTTATGTTTGGTTATCTTATACGATGAAATAAAAATACATAAATAACATGAATCAAAATCTTCAACAACAAAAATACAAATTACCGTGAATCCGTCATAGATCAAAATTTACTTCTTAGAATATCATTATCCAATTATTTTCATTAATCCTTTTAAAAATCGAACTTGCGACATTACTTGGATTAACAACAATCTAGTATACCAAGACCTTCTCATATCAAAAGGACATGATTATCATCATATTTATCAAATCTAAATTTGTATCACGAGGGATCATTGAACTATCAAATCAAACGTCATGAGGGAATTGTAGCTTTTAACCAAAATACGTAGTAGAAAACTATTGTAATCCAAAATATGAATCTTGCAATATACAGGTCAATTAACGCCAGGTACTATCAAAAATTTAAGAAAATGTCCAAAATGGATTTTTGTTAGTAGGACTAATCGTCAACACAAATTGGAAATTAACGTCAAGTGTGGATGAAAACTTTGAACTTTGTTATTGCTGGAGTATAATGGGGCTAGGGTGCTAGACATCTCTTCAATTAAAAATAAATGTGCAATGCACGTGATTTTTAGATGTTATACACCGTGTTCTTTCCCCACTTTCTCATTCCCACCAAGAATAATATACATGACTAATTTTGCTATTCTCACCTTTCTCCGCTTTTTTTAGAGAATGAAAAAGGTGGAATGAAAATCAAGAATTAATTCCATGTCTTGATTCTTAATCGTAGACAAACACGTGAAAGCCCCTAATTCTCATTCTCAGCTTTCCATTCCTTCCTACCAAACATCCCCATAAAGTTATCGATTTAAAAGTAATGGAGGTTTAGTAAAAAATGTTGGGATTTTAGAATACTAGTTAACCATTAACTACGAGTGCGCAGCGGAATGGATCTAGTATAACATTTATGATTAACACATAATAAAACATTAAATACTAACCTTTTAGTTTAATTGATTAAATCAATTACATGGGTCTTGATCTTGAAACTTAACGGTAAAATAACCGTCTCTACGGGTTGCTCACGCACACGTCAAATGAGCACGTTACGATGCCAGTAGTTGCTTCACGATTACTAACAACATCTGATATTTGAGTTTAAACCTATTCGGATACTAAATAGTATTACGTCCGAATGATTTGTAAAAGACTAACAGTAAAATAAGAATAACACTCTTATTTTAAATGTTATACGAAGGACAAAAACAACTGCTTATGTTGACCAAGAAGAATATGTGTTTTCAGTGTTTTGTTTGTAAGTTAAAGCAATAGTCATGCGCACAAAAACAAAAGATATGAAGGGTATATATACATGGTTTTTCAACGTGTACTCAAAGTAAGCAAAAAACCATCCTATATTCTCTTGTCTTCATATCATTATTTTATTTACACATTTACTTACCGACAAAGAAAACCAAATCACATATCTTACAAAATAGTCATGAAACTAAGAAATAAAAGATTGATAAAATCAATCGGTTTCTTTAGAATATCTCACGGGTGATCATATATATTTTGAGTTATCACGTACGGATTTATAGCTCAAAACATTCAGACGAGTCTTGTCTTTCTTATTTAACTTAATGGGTATAAATTAGTTTACAACGTCTAACGATTAAACTAAAAAAATATATTTCGTGAAACATATTATATATTTAATAAATATAAGCGGGTTACATATATTAAATATATAATAAATGCACTGTTCATGTTTAAGTGTGTGCCCCCGATAGGCTCACTCATTTCCGATGGCTAAACGATCGCATATCTCAACAGCTCCCACTTGTGAGAGTTTAGACATACAGCGTCCATAATGAAGTATCTAGCAACACTTCATTATAACCAGAAATGTTGAGTTAATAGTTTCAAGAATAATATCTCAAAAGTATTCGATGGTATATGATTTTAAAGCTTGATGGAAATCATCCCTTTGTTTCTAGTACCGTTAAACCATGGATATGGATCCTAACTCATTCCATATAGTTCAACTTTATTTCTCGTGATCAAATTAATTCAGATAGTCCAAATGTGAGCAAGAATCATCTTGATCACACTTTGGGTACGGCCATACAATTATCTAATTAATTCTGGAGAGGATCCAGTGGTACTTCACTGCACTATATCAAGTGGAGGAACAAATTCTATATTGACTACAAGTGTTTGTGGATCGCTGCTTCACAACACTTCCAACTATAGCCTTTATAACTAGTTCTCTCAAACTAGCGTTTAACATATAATCAAGGAGCGATATTCACACATGCACAAACTTGTTTGTATCTCAAGTCTAAGGATAACTTAATCACCATTTATTCGAACTTACTCATGACAAGGATCCAAAAGTAACATTCAAAAGTTCAGGGTGCCCAATACGCATCCCTTATGAATAACATATGAGTTTGGTGGGAACCATCCATTATATTCAAAGAATATAACCAACACTCATATTTGTCTTAATGTAGACAATATTCCCATATTGCTAACCGACAATGGACATGTTTAGAATAATCAAATATTCAAGAATTTTAAACATACAAATATAGGACAACAATAATTATATGAATGATAACAAAAATCAAATATCTTTATTCATCAGAAATAGTAATTGTCTTACAATCCCAAATTATCCAAATACTAAAATAACACAGATTACATGAGACTATTAGCTGGAAGCAAACCAATATCATGCAATAGCATTGAATGCTTTTTAAGGTCTAAAGCCTTAGTAAAGGAGTCAGCTAAGTTGTCGTCTGTGTGAACTATCTCCAGTGTAATATCACCCAGTTCAATCACTTCTCGGAGGTAGTGAACTTTAGCACGATAATGTTTCGCACCTTTAGTGATTCCTGGTTCATTAGCTATAGTAATGGCTCCTGTATTGTCACAATACATCTTCATAGGTTGATTATTTGTGGGAACAACACCAAGCCCAGAAATAAACTTCCTAATCCCAACTGCTTCTTTAGCAGCCTCCGAAGCGGCTATATAATCAGCCTCTGTAGATGAGATAGCATGGATGTTCTGCTTCGAGCTTTTCCAGCTTACAGCACCTCCATTCATTTTGAAAACATATCCAGTTTGAGACTTCGTGTCATCAACGTCTATCAGATATCCAGCGTCAATGTAGCAAGCAACCCTGAGCTCTCGTTTCATATCTCTTCCATAAACCATAAACATGTCTTTGGTATGCCTAAGATACCTCAGAATGTTCTTAACAGCAGTCCAATGATCCTCACCAGGATTCTGCTGAAAACGGCTCGTCATGTTCTGAGAGAACGCAACGTCTGGTCTAGTGCATCTAACAGCATACATGATTGATCCTACTGCCGAAGCATAAGGTACTCTCTGCATGCGTTTTACCTCAGCAGGGGTAGATGCTCCTTGAGTTTTAGATAATTTTGTATCAGTCTGCATGGGAATAAAACCACGTTTGGAATTATCCATGTTATACTTCTTCAAAATTTTATCTATGTAAGCACTTTAACATAAACCAATTAACGGTCTTGATCTATCTCGATAGATCTTGATTCCAAGAATATATGCAGCATCTCCTAGATCTTTCATAGCAAAACACTTTCCAAGGTAATCTTTTACACTTTGCAACGTTGGAATATCTTTTCCCATGATTAATATGTCATCGACATACAGGATTAGGAACACCACATTACTCCCACTAGCTTTGATATATACACATGGCTCATCAGGATTCTGAGTGAAACCAAAGTTCTTGATTCCATCATCAAATCTCTTATTACATTTCCTTGATGCTTGCTTAAGTCCATAAATGGATCTTTGAAGCTTGCATACTCGGTTTGGATATTTAGGATTGACAAAACCTTCAGGTTGCTTCATATAGACCTCTTCGTAAAGATGTCCATTGCGGAAAGCAGTTTTGACATCCATTTGCCAAATCTCATAGTCATAGAACACGGCTATGGCTAAGACAATCCTTATAGCTTTGATATCTGCAACAGGAGAGAAGGTTTCTTCATAATCAACCCCATAGGTTTGAGTGAAGCCCCTCGCTACATATCGAGCTTTAAAGGTGTGTACATTGCCATCCATGCCGGTCTTCTTCTTGTATAACCACTTTCCGCTAACGGTTCTAGCGTTAGGGGGAAGGTCAACTAAGATCCAGACATCATTGTCTTTCCTGGATTGCATCTCCACATTCATATCATCAAGCCATTTTTCAGATTCAGGATATGCTAATACAACTTTATAGTTAGTAGGTTCACCATGATCCCCTAACTCATGTTCCTCAACGTCAATGTATAAACACATACGGTTAGGAGCACGCCTAGTCCTTGTAGACTTTCGAATGGGAGCTATATCACTTATAGGTTCATCAGTTTCTTGATTATCCTCTTCATGATCGCTAGTGTTTTTAGAATGATGTATATCTTCATCTTGAATTACTTCAAGATCTTCTAAACTCCCACTTGCTTCTTGATTCATAAGATTACTCTCTAGGAATTCAGCATTACGAGCAACAATAACTTTGTTCTCGGGTGGGTAATAGAAGGAGTAACCAATTGTTTCCTTTGGGTATCCTACAAAGATACACTTAATCGATCTGGGTTCAAGTTTGTCAGGTTTATTAAGCGTATCACGCTTAACAAGAGCCTCACATCCCCAGACCTTTAAGTAAGACAACTTAGGGGCTTGCCCATGCCATACTTCGTATGGAGTCTTTTCAACCTTCTTAGTTGGAACCATATTGAGAATGCGTGCAGCAGACTCAAGAGCATAATCCCAAAAGGACTTTGGAAGATTTGCTTGTGCCATCATGGAGCAAACCATATCCAGTAGGGTTCTATTTCTTCTCTCAGACACACCATTGTGTTGTGGTGTATATGGAGGAGTTCTATGGGCAATAATCCCATGCTCCTTAAGATGATCCAAAAACTCATAACTCATAAATTCACCTCCACGATCAGAACGTAGTGCCTTTATGGTTTTACTGACTTGATTTTCTACTTCCTTTTGAAACACCTTAAATGTTTCAAACACTTCATGTTTATGCTTTAGCAAGTAAACAAAACCATAACGACTATAGTCGTCAGTGAATGTGACGAAGTAGCTTGCACCTTGTCTTGACACGGTTCTAAATGGGCCGCATACATCAGTGTGTATAAGTCCAAGCAGATCTTTAGCCCTCTCCACTTGATGTGAATAAGGTTTACGTGCCATCTTTCCAGATAAACAAGAAACACACTTGTCAAAGGAATTGTCATCGTTTGACTTATGAAATCCATCAATTTGTAATTGCTTAATGCGCTTTTTGCTTATGTGGCCAAGGCGACAATGCCATAAGAGTGTAGAGTGCAAGTTAGACTTGACCCTTTTGTTACTTACAACATAAATAGAACTATCATTTGTATTAGAATCACACATATATATTTCATATATACCATCACGAGGAATAGCACGAAAATAAAACATATTATCTTTCGAAACTGAAATTATTGCATTATTCTCAAAACGGTTAACAAACCCATTGTCATACAAACGGAAAACTGAAACAATCCCTCTAGACATAGAAGGTGCGTAATGACAATTATTCAAAATGACTACTAGTCCACTAGGGAGAAATAATTGAAAAACGCCAATGGCTTCGACAACTGCACGATGACCATTGCCCACGTATAGGTTCAAAGCTCCTGGCTTCAGCTTCCTACTTATCCTTAGTACATGAGTAGTGTTACAGATGTGAGTACCACAACCAGTGTCATAAACCGATGATTTATTAGGAAAAGTAAAGAGTTCTACAGTGAAGATACCTGAAGTGCTAGCTCCTTGAGATAGCTTCTTCTTCTTCCACAACTCATCGAGATACTCTGGACAGTTTCTCTTCCAATGACCAATGTCACCGCATTGGTGACAAGTGACGTCCTTTGCAGGATTCTCTCTCTTTGGTGGAGGGGGAATCTTGGTTCGGGGAGTAAAGTTTGCTACTTTCTTCCCTTTGCCATGATTCTTACCCTTCGCAGCATTAGACGGTTTAGCCTTATTAGGCTTTTGGATCCTTCCGGCCCTAATAGCATTGATAGTATTAGCAGTAGCAGGTGCAACCTTCTTTGGCTACGTCTACTCATGTAGCTTGAGCATGGCATGCAGCTCAGGTAATGTCTTCCCCAGGCCATGCATATTGTAATCTTGCACGAACCTATCATAATCCTTGTTCAGTGAGGCAAAGATTAGGCTAACTGTAAGTTTCAGTGACACAGGATGACCGAGACGTTCCAAATTCTCTATGTAGCCCTTCATCTTTAAGACATAAGAGCTCACAGATTGTCCATCCTCATGTTTACACGCGTGAAAGGCACGTGCAACATCAGGTAGTTCTTGATCCGCTTGTTCAGTGAACATGGTTTTCAACTCCTCTATCATTGACCATGCACCATGACCCTCCAAAAGCCTTTAGAGTTAAGGGGACATAGTCATGAGCATAAGGCCAACAATTTCTCTGGACCTTTTAACCTAAGTATGGTGGTACTCCGGGTCTTGTTGAGGACCTTCAACACCAGGAGGAAGAAACGGGAGATCAGGAATACGTTGCTCAAGGTATTTAACCAAGTCATCAGTTTCGAGTGCTATCCGAAGAGCATGATACCAATCAACAAAGTTAGTTTCAGTCAGCTTCATTTTCTCAAGGAAAGACTTAACAACCGTGCTGTTTAAGCAATAGGTAGAATTATTCATCTACAAAATGAAAGTTCAACGATTAGTATTTTCGATAATTACATTCTCAAAAGAATTAACTACCCAATTAATCATTATGAGACTAAGATCCTTTCTTGCACTCCTACTTAATATTAGACGTCCGACCGTCTAATATCAAGTAGGGCAAGAGGTAAGCGTCGAACGTTAATTGCATTACAAGTGTAACTCTTTGATTTATGAGACGATTCATGAATTTTATTGTTGTAGAGTTTTTGGATGTGAGTTCTCACATCTCTTTCTAGTACCAATGAACATCTCAAACAAACTTGTTCTACATGTAATAAATCATGAGTATGTTTCATCTCATCTTATGCCTTGGGTTTCGAATCTGACCGGGAACTCGACTTAAGTCGTACCAATTTAAAGCATGCAATAATGGGCAAAGGTCTGACCAATGACGAAAATCGCCTTGGGTGCATGATTCGCCTTAGGTCTGACCAAATGGCGAAAAACCACAACAAGTGCTATTAAATTGGATGGCATAGACTTAAAAATTCAAATAGGTATCACATAAGTTTTAGAAAACAAATGTCAAAATGTGTAAAAGATGCATGCAATCATCCTTTAGCATAAGTTAAGAAAAACCTTTTGTTAACTTTTTGGTTTTAGGTGTGATTTACCACGGGAAAAGATTAAAGAAAGACCAAACCCTATATCCTACTATTCATGCGCCCGAAGGTGCAAGTGCTTGGGATAATTATCACATAGATGCCGAAACATTATGTGACACGCGGAAACATTAAAGATCATTCAAACCCTAGATAGCTTGACTAGAACACGTAGTGCAATAGCAAGTCTATCATTAGTAAAGCACAAAATGATGTTGTAATTTTAAGTATTATAAACCAATTAATTTTGCAAATCACGTTGTTTAGAAGATGGTTTATAAGCCATCATTACGGTATGTAAGCCGAACTCGAGTGACAATATGATTTCGCAAAATAATTAGATTATAATAAAAACAAGTTTCATAGATCTTATGTCAATATTAAGATTTGTTCGAAAAACAAGTTTTAACAAATAACACATAGCCCCCAAGGAAAAATAAGTGTATTAATATGACATACTTTTAAAGCTAGTTTAGATATAAGTAGATATCCGTTTTTATGATTTTTAGAATCTTGTATTATTATGTTTTGTAATTCTTAATGGAAAACAAATAAGCACATAAAAACAGACTAGAAAGGGGTAGAAGAAGAAGACGGACTCTATATGAAAGCAGTAAATCATATAAGATCCAAGATCTCAAGTGAGTCTTCCCTAATTTGAGGATCAAATACCTCACCAAGTTTCTAGGTACTTGGTGACGAGCATGCATCACAAACGTGATTGCTAAAGTCTTTGACGGATAAAAATAAAATTTTGTTTATTAACCAATTTAATAAACCTACCCAATTTTATTAGATCTAGATCAAGATTAAATTTTTTTGGCAAGAATGCATGTAATTGCCATAGAAAATAAATAAAGCGAGTATTTAAGCAGATCTAGCGTGTTTATCTATGTGTAACCCATAAATGCCATACGATGACTCGTGATGCCACTGTTGGGATTTTAGAATACTAGTTAACCATTAACTACGAGTGTGCAGCGGAATGGATCTAGTATAACATTTATGATTAACACATAATAAAACAATAAATACTAACCTTTTAGTTTAATTGATTAAATCAATTAAATGGGTCTTGATCTTGAAACTTAACGGTAGAATAACCATCTCTACGGGTTGCTCACACACACGTCAAATGAGCACGTTACGATGCCAGTAGTTGCTTCACGATTACTAACAACAAGTGTTCTGATCTTTGAGTTTAAACCTATTCGGGTACTAAATAGTATTACGTCCAAATGATCTGTAAAAGACTAACAGTAAAATAAGAATAACACTCTTATTTTAAATGTTATACGAAGGACAAAAACAGCCGCTTATGTTGACCAAGAAGAATATGTGTTTTCAGTGTTTTGTTTGTAAGTTAAAGCAATAGTCATGCTCACGAAAACAAAAGATATGAAGGGTATATATACATGGTTTTTCAACGTGTACTCAAAGTAAGCAAAAAACCATCCTATATTCTCTTGTCTTCATATCATTATTTTATTTAGACATTTACTTACCGACAAAGAAAACCAAATCACATATCTTACAAAATAGTCATGAAACTAAGAAATAAAAGATCGATAAAATCAATCGTTTTCTTTAGAATATCTCACGGGTGATCATATATATTTTGAGTTATCACGTACAGATTTATAGCTCAAACTATTCAGACGAGTCTTGTCTTTCTTATTTAACTTAATGGGTATAAATTAGTTTACAACGTCTAATGATTAAACTAAAAATGTTAAATATATTTCGTGAAACATATTATATATTTAATAAATATAAGCGGGTTACATATATTAAATATATAATAAACGCACTCTTCATGTTTAAGTGTGTTCCCCCGATAGGCTCACTCATTTCCGATGGCTAAACGATCGCATATCTCAACAAAAAATTATAGGACGAAATAAGATTGTTTAGTCAACTTTTCATTAAATAAACTTTAAACTAAAACTTACGCAATCTCTAAACAACATACTTACGTATCTCAAGTAAAACGAAACATTATGCAGTCAACAACTAGACAGAACCCGTGTGTATCGCACGGGTCTGCATGCCAAAATTAATCAGCCTTCCATAAAATAATATGTAAACTCAAATCCACGCCAACTCTAAAACAACATAACGCACCTTGTCAGAACGAAACATATCGGCCAAAATCAAATGCACAAACTTATTCGAGTTTATTTGATGGCAGTTACTTCTTGACATGGATGATATGTCTCAACATGTAGTGGTGGAAGTCGTCATTGACGGAGCAACCATCATGTAGTAGCAGACACAAAGTCTTGCCTTGGGATTCTTCGGAGAAGGTGCCCACATATAACCGAATACAAACAACCATTTAAAAGTCTTATAATAATACTCCAACTCATGAGCTTTATAACAAAGTACCATCTGAATAACAATTGTTGGATGTTCATAAACTCGACTCACAGGCTCACTAAAAATTCATAGGCAAGATCTTCATGAATGATGAAAAAGATAATGAGAATTTTTTGAAGAAGTTAGAGATGTTACAATCAAATATATATTTGAAAGAACATAATTACGCAAAACCATCATAATAAATCATTATGCACTCAACAACTGGACAAAGGCCGTGATACATTAGAACGAAACATCATGCATTTAAACAACAGGAAAAATTCCGTCATACATTAGATCGAAACATCATGCATTTGAACAACAAGAAAAATCCCGTGTGCATTGCACGGATTTGCCTGCCTCGTTATTTTAAATAATAGGGGCCTAATAAACTAACGTGTCTATAAATGAGCCCACCATATAAAACAAACAACCGGGCCTGTTTAAAAAAAGCTGCTAAAAATAACAGTCACTCAAATTCATCACTCACCCGACACAACAAAATGACAAAAGCAACACCAAACGGTGATGACGACGTCATCAATGGTTCGAATAGCAATGGAATATTGTATAACGTACCGATCATTTATTCAAGAAGCTCTTTTCGTTGTTAATAAAGCTTCGGTATTTATTTACATCTTGTATTCACCTTCATTTTCATACAATTTTCATTCATGTCTACGTTAATTGCGAATTCATGTGAATTATAGTGCTCTATTAGGTTAGTTGTATTCATGTGAGCCAGAGCGCGCACGACATGATGTTCCCGGCTAGTTAGTTATCTGTATTTTTGGCTACTTAAGCTTAGATATATCTATATCAAATTACTCGTGTATATTATATTCTAGGGTAAAAGCTATACAATACCATCGTACTTATCAAAATATACCGACTTTAAACACTTACAATTTAATCGCTACACAATACCAATGAACTTTCAAATTTGTTCCGTCTTTACCAATATGACCCTGAAATGACGGTAATAGCCTTGTCTTTTTTTAACATTTTATACTGTATAAAAAAATACCTCAGATCTAAAAAAATCTTATGAACAAAAAACAGATCTGGGACTAAAAAAACTCAGATTTAAATAAATACAATTGTATATTCGATATGTAAATTTCAGAATAAACCGGGCTGGTTTTCAGTTATATCATTTGGAAATATTGTGGTAGAGACCCATGTCCATCCCGTTGTATGCTATTGGAGCATACATCCATTTATCATCAGAGCTCAACAACTGCCAGATTAGACAAATTTAAGCATGCGTAACACACGTATTTACAACAATATTTCTTTCTAATAAAAAGGTAGTTTTTTAAAGCCATGAAATAATAGTATAGTCGTTACCAATTTTACCTTGATTTGAAGCTGCAAGAACTTCACATAGTGAACTACTTCTTCAAGCATTGTGCTTATGTCGACTTTTGCACCATTTGGCACAATGGTCTGAAGAGTTTTAAGTCTTTCATTTATTCTTTCTCTTCGTTTCTGTAAAAATGAATCCGGATCCGATATTAGCCTAAAAGTCCACGAATATCAATTTGTTAAAACAATAGAGTTCCTGATTCAATTACCCATCAAGTTATCTCCCATACTCAACCACCATTTCTCAGTCCTCCGATCCTGAGAAGGTGAATGTGGCATATATGTAATTACGTAAAAAAAGAAAAGGGTAATACAGTCATTTCATGATCAAATTGGTAAAGACGGAACAAATTTGAAAGTTCATTGGTATTGCGTAGCGATTAAATTGTACGTGTTTAAAGTCGGTAGATTTTAATAAGTACGATGGTATTGTATAACTTTTACCCTATATTCTAATTGAATTAATGAATTAGGGATTTATATTGTCCGATTTTGACATTGGACTAATCAGCTATATATAAGCATAATGTTAATGCATATCAGCATAGCGTGTATCATATGTTTTGACATTGGACTAATCAACTATATATAAGCATAATGTTATTGTGATTTTATGTATATTATATTTGTTTTTTAAAAACAACTAACGTTTATATGTTAGATTATATTGTTGTTTTACTGTGCACCACGTAAATTAATATAAACTTATCTCAAATTTTGTTTTTCGAAATTCATACTCTTTTTACTTATGATATTTTTGTTCTAAATAGTTATATTTTAGTTATTATTAATCAACAAACTATTTACATCAACCTTACACGTACACGATTTACAAATTCATGATTTTATAATGCTTAATTTTATTCTATAAAATAATATTAAATTTTTAATACTTAAATAGTTACGATGCTCATGGACTCACGAGTTTTACATGCTTAAATAATTACGATACTCATAGACCTACGAGTTTTACATGATTTTTCATTATGTGATAATATTAATTGATATTGTATCACTATTTCTTGCATAAAGGATTTGACTTTGTTTAACTGAAATGTTAGCCATCATTTTTCTAGACATTTGTGTGTTTAGTAACACATGACGACCTTGAAAAAAGATATGTTATTGTAATATGTAGAATCCCGCTTATTTATTTTCATCTCACACCGATGTCTGAGTCTGAGGTCATGCATTCATTTTAATATTTATATTCATGTTAATAATAATTTACGTAAATTGCAGACTTAGTTAAGTGTCAAAATAGAAATACACAATAATTTATGTTTTTTTTTAATATTAATAATCATGTAATTTGTTGATTTTTTTTTAATATTACATGTATGTTGTATTTTTCAAATATAAAATATAGTATGTATAAAGTTTAAAAGGATATTTTGTTTATAATCTAAAATTATTAAAAAATATGAAAATTTATAATTGTGACCTGGAATTCCATTCTGTAATTCATGAATAATCAAATGCAAAATGGGAAGAGAATGCGTATGGCGCTTTAGTTTATCTAAGATAGAGAGAAGGGCATGATTGTGGAAGTAAGTTAAGATTTTGGCAGTCTTTTTAATAGAGTTTTTTTTGTAAAGCATATAGCACCTACTGATACAAGAAAAGAAGTGTGATAACTGTTTTTAGTACATCAAATTGCAGATTGTATTCAGTACCTACCTTTATTAGTAAATTTATCTTCGCTATGTCGAAATAGTTGCTTTTTTAATCGAATTTGAGATCTATCTTGTGTGGTTTTGAACAATTATTGTTATGTCAGCGTTTTGCATATTTTTGTAAACTATAGTGCTCTATTAAGTTAGCTAGTTTGTTTTGTATCCACTCGATTTAATTATAGTTGTGCTGTTTGTTTGTGTCGAATTAGTGAGTTTATGTTAGATGCAACTAGAGTCAAATTGATGGTTCAGGAAATGGATGATTCCGTATTGTGTGTGGTTTAATATGCGGTAGCTTAGGTTACTGGTTTCGCGAATTAGCTTCGTGTAGGCGTTCTAAAGTAGTACAGTAGATTATATAGGTAGCGATGTGAAATCAGAATGAAATTATGATTATGTGCAAGTTAAGATGTACACGTCATTTGGCAGGAGAGAGGCCATAGGCTGTTCAGAGAAGTAAGTAGGCCAGAAGATGAAGTTTATAAAATCATGTTGATAATGTGAAAACTAAGTTGATAAGTTTGAGAATGAAGAGATCTAAAGCAGTATTGATTGTTGCTGCTAATTAATAGGGTTTAAAACGGACTAATATGCAGTTGATGCGTGATTAAGTGTGTTGGTTGAAGTCATTTTTGGGTTAGTTTTCATTTTTGGGTTGGTAATCTGCTAAGAGGACCTCTAACATTCCACAAATCGTGCCACATAGACGTATGCCTACCATTACCCATAGTCTTCCAAAAGTGAGGACGGACCTTCTCCCGGAGTATTTATAGTTTTTGTTCAAAATTTAGTTTTTTGAACTTTTTCTTGATTTCAAAATTTTCATCTTAAAAATAAAAAAGTTTTCATTTTTAAGGTTCCTTATGGAATGTGGTTGTATACCACATTAACCTCAAGCGAAACAACTTGAACTACCTAGCGTTTAGGACATACCCATAAACGCAGTACCTTACCAAAAAAGAATAAACTATCTAGAAATATAGCCTAAACGATGTATTCATCTTCCATCTTGCCAACAATTCGTGTACCTCTGTTGTATTCTTGAATTTGAAGGTAAGAAGTTTCAAAACCGTAATCCTTGTAGCATCAATTACCTCTTGCGTGGACCGCTTCACCTTCTTGAACAACCCTTCTTGAACAACCGCGCATTCCTTTCGTTCCAAACAAAATAGGTAGCAGCAGCAAGGATAAGCCTTCCAAAGATACTCTTAGCTGTACGCTGCTTAGCAATGGGCTGGAGATAACTAACAATATCATCAATCCTAGGGCCTATATTATCCATAGCAGCCAAATGACGAAGTCCAATCCAAATCTGCGAAGCAAAAGAACACTCAAAGAAAAGGTGCATATGAGAGTCCGCTTGTCTTTCACACAATGGACACACGAGTTGAGAAATATCTGTATTAACCATATCCCATTGGCGAATACGGTCTTGCGTCTTCCTGCGCCTCATGACAAGCCAAAGGTGAAAGGCAAAAATGGCGAAGAATCTAAAAAAGGTGATCACAATACTTGA
Organism: Glebionis coronaria; assembly: GCA_025667525.1. Classification (NCBI taxonomy): domain Eukaryota; kingdom Viridiplantae; phylum Streptophyta; class Magnoliopsida; order Asterales; family Asteraceae; genus Glebionis; species Glebionis coronaria. The sequence continues at coordinate 407,337,064 of CM046882.1, read as the reverse complement.
TCGCAATGTGATCGCAATACTTGATCGCAATGTGATCGCAATACCTGATCGCAATGTGATCGCAATCCTTGATCGCAATGTGATCGCAATCCTTGATCGCAATGTGATCGCAATATAGTGATCGCAATATAGTGATCGCAATGTAGTGATCGCAATATGGTGATCGCAAGGTAGAAACCCTTAGGTTTTGCGATCGGAATACGTAACCAAACAATGCTATGTCAAATATAGTCAAAGGAGTTGCAACAATTATAGTCTTGGCCTGTTTCGTAGGTTAGTTAAATATTAGCTTCAAATTGCAGTCTTGGAGACCATCAAGTAATTGTCTGCAGAATTTATGGAAAATATGGTAATTCCTTGAGAATGATATTCTATGGTCAGATACAGGTTTCACTTAAAGAGTACTAATGGGTAGGAAGCAGATGGGTGTGTACATTTGGGGGTTGACTTAGCTGCTTGGACTCTAATTCATTTGTTTTTATGTCTCATGAAAGATGGGCTAACACTATGCTAGGTTTTCGGAGGTTTCAAGTTAGCTTAAGAATATGCTTTCCCCATAACGTAACCTCCCTGCTTAAAATTGATATTCTTATTGGTATGGATGGAATGGTTCACTTTTGAGGGTCCATGCTGAAGTTTGGAGCCTATGTTTGGTTTACCAGGATAGTGAAGTGTCCTAGTATAGAGTTGCTGGTTTAATTAGTGGTGTAACGATGTATAGAACTTGTATTATTGCCATAAGAATGCCATTTTTTGATTATGTATATATTTTTTTGCGCTAATATAATTCACTTTTCGAAGAAAAAAAAAGATTTGCATAAACATAGGATGAATTGTTTATATGTTTCGATTTTTTTTTGGGAGCTGCCTTGTCAATTTCTGCAATCTGCAGATTAGAGATTTTGCCTTGTCATTTTCTGCTATTGAGTTGGGGTTCTATGTATTATGCTTTTTGTATAGCTGGCTAGGTGGAAAGAGCGCCATCAAGAGGTAAGTCGTATGGCTCTTTGCATATGTTCAATATCTTAGGTTAATGTAAAAAATAGTGATCATTAAGAGTTCCAAGGCAATGGTACTACGAAATCAGTATGGCTATCTAGTATTGTAGAATATTTTGGTGTTCCTTCTTTTGTCAATGTTACATGGTTTATTAAATGTAAATTGGAAAGTGAATGCACTGACATCTGAGATTTATTATCGAAAGAGGGTAGAGCCTGATTGTGGAAGTGGAGCTAAGATTTTTGAACACTTAAAAGTTAAAAAACCAGGTACTCAATAGGCAATTTCTTTGGACCAAGTAGGAATCACGTCCACTTGATGAATGTTCGATTCTTAAGAATTTAAGCAATTGAAAATAATACATTACCAAAAGATACGCACTTTAGAACGAGAGCGCGCACGACCTGATTGCTAGACTGAAAATCCTGAATTTCGATTAGGTTTACATTTGACTCTAGGAAAAAACTGAACCTGAGAACCGACTCAAAACACAATTCTGAACTTTCCCCGCTTGGACTTTTTTTTTGGTACTGCCCTGCATAGAGAATTTAGGCGATTTTCATGATAAGTTGGTGCTTTAGAGATGGGACTTAGATTTGATCTATATAGCAAATAAAATATCAAGTTTTCAGTAACGAAGTGTGAGTGAACCATTTCTAAATGATTTGAGACGTTCAGAAGTTCTCACATTGATTTGCAACACTAGCTTTAAAATCCTGTAGTAGTTCAATGCTTCAATGATAGCAAAGTTAACTGCAGGGTATAAGCAAACAACACTCACTAGGGTAGGGGTATGATATGTCGTCCACATTTTAACTCACCCATACCTTGCTTAGACGGAATTGGGTATTGTTGTTTATACAACCATGGCCAAATGTGTATGCATTATATGACTACCTAGTTCTCAAGGTTCAGTAATATCATTCATTTGACTACCTAGTTCTCATTCACGTGCCATAGAAAATCTCCTTGATATGTTTGTTCAAGTAACTATAAAGAAAGCTAAATAAGATCTAAAAGCAACTGCTGGTTATAATGGATTTTAGCTTGATTGACATTTGCGTTTCAAACAACACTCCATCTTAGACGGAACACTGATTCGCTATATATACTTTGCTGGTGCCTGTTTCTGCTATCTGAATATTTCTGCATTCCATGCGTGCAGGAAAAGTTTATCCAGCTGTTCACGACAGAAGCATATGCTAGTGCTTTTCTCGATCGAAAGAAAGAAATTGATTACAATCACCTTTGTAAGGTCTGTTCCTTAGCTTTAACATTTGCTCAAACTATATGCGTTCCTCTTCTTCAGTTCACATTTAACTATTTTTTATTTGACGTAACTTGTAAGGGTTTAGAAGTGTATCTTTAATTCTCATGTTTCTTAGTGCCCCAAATGAAATCCGCTAATTTGCTATCTTGAATCAGCATCTGTCATTGGTAAGCGGAAGAGATTCGACTTTCTTGCAGGCATGTTTATTGCACCCGAGCGCCAAGATTCCCATCCATTTTTCTCCTGAACTTGTATTAAAGCTATTAATTTTGTGTAATTTTCTTTTCTTCAGGCATGTTTATTGCACCCGAGCGCCAAGATTCCCATCCATTTTTCTCCTGAACTTGTATTAAAGCTATTAATTTTGTGTAATTTTCTTTTCTTCAGATTTTGTTCCTGAGAAAGTGAAAGCGGATGATGCGTTAAAAGAAGTACCGACTGATCAACAGATATCATCGGAGTAGCGTTTTTATTGTTCAGTGTCAACTGATTACTGAGTAGCCTTTTATGTAATCTTTCTTAATGCTAAATTTAATTTGTAACAGTGGTGTATCTTGGTGTTAGTTAAGATCTGACAATATGATCAACGGTGGCGTTTTGTACTAAACTTAATCGTTTGAATGTCGTTACTCCACCACCACAATCCAGTCCCAGGTATTACATGATAATCTCTCCAATTTATTTACAGTCCTTTTTTTCTTCTTTTTTTCACTTAACAGATTGCAAAGAAACAATAAAATAAACACAATATATAAAAAATAAAAAGCACAGATTGTATGCCATAAACACTTGAATAAAAATCGATTTACAACTTTAAACATACTCAACAATTTAATACGTACAAAACTGGACATTTGAATCAAATCTACATGAATGATAGTGTCCCTAAACTTCCACACCATGACCAAAGTTGAGATTGAAAGCGTCATTCATGGTGTCCACCATGTTCAGGATAGCTATCAATCCAGCTCATATCAAACGCACCAAAATCCATCCAACTCGTATCAAATGAATCTGAATCCAAGCAGCTCGTATCAAAGATCGGCTGAGTATCGTTGATCATCACTGAATCATCAATTTCATTGACTAGATTCTTTTTCATCTCATCTGAATCCAAGCAGCTTGTATCTAAGATCGGCTGAGTATCGTTGATCATCACTGAATCATCAATTTCATTGACTAGATTCTTTTTCATCTCATCTGAATCCAAGTTTGTTGGAATGTTGTTCATCTTTAACTCATCAGATTTTGTAACTGCATCAACCGCTTCTTCTTCACTATTATTACTACTACTCCACAATATCATCTCTCCACTATTCTCAACCTTAACTCTTGTGAAACATCGTTTGTTGGAAACCCTAGTTGTTGTTGGCTCGTTTCCACAAAGTTGTTAATATACCAATCGATAAGATCGTCACCATCGAACACGTAAACTCTACCACCGGGTGAGTTAACAAGAATAGCCACTTTGGCTCCTGTTAGAAGGCATAATTCCACAGCTTTCTTGAACAAACCAACGCGGCGTTTCGAGAATGTCACCTGACGGCTACTTTTCCTTTCAATTTTTTTGATCGTGATCTTTTGTTTACCCTTGGAACTCTTTTTGTTGATCGAATTGTCGTTATTGACGATAGATGTTGTTGATGAAACCATGGTTGGTTGAATATAGGAATCGTATCGGATGTTTGTGTTGTACTAGTATAATGATTTCTATATCTGGTCGTATAGTATTTAAGGAAAACAATAACCGACCTTTGGGGACTTTAACCCTAAACCAGAATAAAGGCCCAAGTTTCACCTTATTTGCCGCCTCTTAATTACTGTAATTAAGTTTCTTGGATCTTTAACTACGCTGACCACCGATAAAACCTGACTACTTTACATATAAATGAAATAACAAAAATACAACCATGTAGTACAAAAGACAATATATTACCTCAGTCAGTACTATTTCAACTACGCTGACCACCGATATATCATCCTAACTTCCGTGCCTGCATATCCTTGTAGATTATTACATGTGGCAAAATGATTGGAAGAGAAAAGGTGGAATAACTAGTAACTTCCGTGCCTGCATATCCTTGTTTTCTTTTTACTTCTTCGCCTAATGTTTACGTATTCGTCTTTCTATGTTTTCATCAGTCTTTTTTTTTACGTTTTGGTATGTTTTTCACATTTTCGTCTTTCTTTTACGTTTGCACCCGGTTTTTTTTGTTTTCTTGATTTTTATGCTTTTGTCTAATTTTTAAGGTCTCGTCATTTGTTTTACGTTTTTTTCGTTTTTTTACACTTTCGTCTACATTTTTACGTTTTCGCCTCATTTATGAAATAGGTTCCCAACTCAAAGTAAAAGTTCCTGAATTAAGGATTTCTATAGTCAGCCACGAAGTGAGGGTCCAATTCTTCCGAATGGTCTAGTCATAACCCAACTTCATACCCGGTAAAGTATGTTGGTTGGGTGATCAAACTCTGCAACAAAACCTTCTTATCAACTTCGTTAATCAATCGGAAATTACCATTGCTTTCAATATATGCAATTACATTTGGATATGGACCAACATCTACATCACTAATGTGCATTAGGGTGCTGCTTGCAGATGTTATTACTAAGTTCCGATTTTGGTATCCATAGAGAGGGCATGGTCCATAGCCCATACTTATTTTTAAGTTTTTTTATTTATTAATTTTGAGCGTTTAGTTTAAATTTGTAATTATGTTTGACAACGTTCACAACTTCCTTTTATTTATTCCTTTTAAAAATTACATGTTTCTTCCATCTAGTTACGGAAAAGTACACTCGTCATAATTTTTCGGAGATAATTTTAATCTTAACTTTTAAGGCTTCAATTTTGTAGGACATTGTGTATATAAAACGTTAGTCTCATGTTTTTCTCCCGCTATTTTTAGAAAATATGATTATTCAAAGCCCATATTAGCCGCCGATAAATGTTAAATAATCAAAGTTTTGGGCTTTTTAGTTTTTACATTTCATATTTAAGCCTACGAATTGTTACTCCTGTTAAACTTTACCACTAGGTGATTTAAGAAGAATAGCAACCTTAGATCGTATTAAAACACACAATTCAACGTCTTTCTTGAACAAACCAGCGTGACGTTTTGAGGATGTAACTTGACGACTATATTTCGCTTCGATCTTCTTAACTTCAATCTTTTGTCGACCATTTGAAATCTTTTTGGTGATCGTGTTGTTATTAACGATGGCACCATCGAAGACAACATAGGTAGATGAAACCAAGGTTGCATGTATGAATTTGTTTGTGTTGTAATAATGGTTAAACAAATGAGACATCGTAGTTATTTATTAGAAAAAATGACCGACTTTCTTTGGATTTAACCGTCTTGTTCAAGTCGGTGATTTTTTTATATGATTAGTCTTTGAGTTATCAAATATTTAACTATTAGTTTTTTTCAGTATTTTTATTTATAAATTATGTTAATGCAAAGCAATGCCTAAAAATATTATTAGTGTTAACTATTTTTTTTATTTTGATCACGATAAATTAAAAAGACATTTATCGTCAAATACAATCATAAGATGAATTATTTAACAAACACTATCATCAAGGTAATAATCATTTAAGTATTGCACTAACATATCTTAATCATGATTAGTGATATAAAAGTGATTAATCCTAAACTTATATTTTGTCAAATGTGACAAAAGATTTTTTAATAAACTTTCTTTTTAAGAAAATATTTTATTAAAATGGAAAATATGGCATATTCCAAATGCCATAGGAATGTCCTTTGCAGGTAAAAACTTACCTCAGATATTACTTCCCCACTAAAAGACAAAAGGGAGCGGATTCTATAAGCACGGTTCCTTAAAGGCCTATGCGGATCCTTAGTGATAAGGAACCACATGCACAATTAAGGCACCACGCTCAAAGAGCCGTTGGCCTTTGTCCCCTATAAATAGTGGATCAAATCTGTATTTTCTACAATCCTTTTTGGACACTCTTTCTGCTATCCTTCTCCTTTCTAATTCCTAATCATTTGTAAATGATCACTTAATGTGTTAAGTATGTTTACTTATGATTATCTCCTTGATCTCCTTCTTTACCTTTTCCAATGAGAAGATCACTCACACACTTGTGATGTGATTAAAGATGAAGCCTTGATGAAGATCCTCTCCTAAAGATCTAGTCATGTTTTTCATTTGTTTTATTTGAGTCTTGTGTAGATACAATGTATTTGTGAATACATGGATATAATCTTGTGTAAATCCATTGTATATGTGTATACCTGGATTTGTGTTGTGTAGATCCAAGTTGCATGTGTATACTTGGATATGCGTTTTATTGAGTTGTAATAGGAATGAGTTGTGAGTTTTCACTAAACTATAAAGTGATGTAGTTGTGTCTTGTGAAGTTCTCACTTAGCTTCAAAGTGAAGAGTTGTGAGTTCTCACTAAACTATAAAGTGATGTGGTTGTGTCTTGTGAGTTCTCACTAAACTATAAAGTGATGTGGTTGTGTCTTGTGAGTTATCACTAAACTCTAAAGTGATGTAGTTGTGTCTAGTGAAGTTCTCACATAGCTTCAAAGTGAAGAGTTGTGAAGATTGGTTCTACCCTTCGATTAGAACTCGACATCTAGCCTTGTGTCGTTAAATAGTGAAGTAGGTAACGTTGTGAAGATTGGTTCTACCTTTCGATTAGAACTCGACATCTAGCCTTGTGTCGTTAAATTGTGAAGTAGGCAACATTGTGAAGATTGGTTCTATCTTTCGATTAGAACTCGACATCTAGCCTTGTGTCGTAAAATGGTGAAGTGGGCGATGTTGTGTAGATTAGTCCTAGCTAAGATTAGGTCTCGACATTTAGCTTAGTGTCAAAATAATGTAAGCGATGTTGTAAGGTTTTCTCCGCCAAGAAGGGAGCTTGTGGATATAGTGGAAATCTCGAGTAAGGTTTACTCGAGGAGTGGAGTAGGCATGAAGATAGAGCTTTGTTGCCGAACCACTATAAATCTTGGTGTCTTCCTATTAGGTTGTTTCTTTCCTTACTCTTTACTTATTCTTACTATCATATCATCACATCTATTACTTGTCATTGTTAATGCATTAGAATTGAACCTAATCATTATGCAACTAGCCTTCAAGTTAAAGGTAGTTTTGAGACTAACCTAATTGAAAGGAATTTTAATTAGGACATAAAACGAAGAGAAACTATTCAACCCACTTCGAGTTTCTATAATTAGTATCAGAGCGATGGTCACTCAAGGTCTTTGAAGTATATTGTACTTTAAAACTTGGATCGATCCATTGTCTCCTCAAATTAGAAGGTTTCGTTGTACTAAAGTTTCTCTTTGGTCAAAACTATTTTTTCATTGAAAATAGGCCTTTTATTAGTAATATTGCATCTCATCTAGATTAGTAGTACTTATACATTTTAGTATTACCCTTGAAATGTATCTACTAGTTTGCATCTTGCTTTGTGTTGGTTCTTGTAAAACCCGTATTTAAAAAATCAGAATATTTAAATACGCGGTTTAATATTAATAAACTATATAAGTATTAATTATTAGACAGAGATATAAGCGCAAAAATTAAATACGCAATCTCAGTTTATTTAAACACTATAAATATTACAGTTTATTCAGAAAATAATCATTAAGTTTCAGAAAAATATTTCGTATGTAGTATTATTATACGGAAAAGAGTATTACGTTTCCAGAAATTAAAACACGATTTACGAACACGTACACGCACATTAATTCATGACGCGAAAAAAAAAAATATATATATATATAAAATTGAAAAGTCATTTTAAGCTTAAAATAGGCTGGCTAAAATTATAAAAAAAAAGAATTAAGGAGAGAAAAAGGGCCTTGGGCCGGTTTGTATTGAAAAAAAAAGGAAAGAGAAAAGGACTTTGGGCTTTAGCCCACAAGGGTTACAAAAAAAAACGGGGTTACCCCCCCTTCTCCCACAACAGTCGATCAAAAAAAAAAAAAGGGTTTCGTTTGGTGTGTGGGCAAAACCGACGGCAGAAGAAAGAAAAACAAGAAAAGGAGTTTTCGGGTTTGATTTCATTCTTGATTTGTGTGTTTATGCCATCCCGTTATCAAGCTTACAGTGGTACTCTATTCCTTTCCCTTAAATTCAGTTTATATCACGATTTGGATTTAAAAGAAGTTATACAAACGAATTATAGAAAATAAACAAGAAAAAGGTTTCGGGTTTTGATGTTACACATGAACCGAGACCAGCGGGGGTCTCGGTGTGTTGTTATTTTGGCCAGCCGAGACCACCAGGAGTCTCCGTAGTGGGCTGGGTGTCCTCGGCATCAGGCATAAACAAACAGGGTGCGTTTGGGTTTAATCACGTACATAAGGGGGCGTTTGGGATTAACAGATTGTAAGGGGTGTTTGGGTCTGTCGAAATACAAAAGCAGTGGGAACAGAAATACATAAACGGTGGGAACCAACAAAACAGTGGGAACTATAGTAGAGCAGCGGGAAAAAAAATGGACAGTGGGAAACACTGCTGAGTGACGTCAGCAGCAGGGGGAACCACGACAAGGTCGTGGTGTGCTCGACTTTTAGTTAACCCGAGACATGGGTGTCTCGGGAGAGTTTTGACTCGGGTTTTTGGGATCATCGAAAAGAAATAAATACACGTGATTATTTAAATTCATTAAATCGTTTTATAAAAGGTTTATAAATAAATAAGTTTAATTATTGATTTTAGTAATTTAATAAATAAAATTAAATCGATATTATTTTATCCTTTTATTACTCTTAAAGCATGTGATTTGTTTATGATTTAATCTTAAAGACACTAGATGGGAAATTTTTCTAAATTAGGAAACGTTATAATTATAACAAGTTACTATTTATAGTAATACCAGAATATACAATATGCAGTAATCAGGAATACGTAGTACATTAAAACAGTAATATTAGCGAGCAGTCAGAACTTATCAGATTATATACAAACAATAATACAAGTGGTAAATGAATCAAACTGAGAACAACTAAGATCAATAATTAAATAAACATCAGTCAACTTATTTACGCGTCCGTTAATTTATGTAGTAACCGTGAAGTCGGAGTAGATCTTCAGCTTTCAGTCTTATTCCATTACGGGACACGAGGTACGGATTTTCCGTCCTTTCAGTAAGGACTTCCTTTCCTATGCATGATTAGGATTCCCCGTCTGCAGCCAAATGTTTTCCCCAGTATATGTTTAAGTTTATCAGTAATCATGTTTATAATAAAATAAATTGCCTGTGCATTATATACAAGCATGATTAGTTTATGTACTAGTTACGGAGGTACCGTAACCACGGCACTAGAGGCACCGGTGTCGTGACTCACATGCAGGAGAGTGATATCCTGCATCGTCCCACTCAGCTCAGCTTGGCCATTTTATCAGTATTATTAGTGGGGCGTATGGATGCATCCTAGGCTATAGTTTACAGTTTAGCAGGTGAATGTGGTGTGTGCTCTACATCCTTCACATTGGAGCTGATCCCTCCACCCAGCACAGTTATTTAGAGGTCACCCCTCTACAGCATGACGAGGTCACCCCTCCAGTTATTCATGCAACGTTGTTACAGCACATGACCTATATAAGCTCTGGCAATTAAATTACAGTAAATGCATGTTTTCAGATTTAACAGATAATAGTTCAGCTTTATTATTTATAAATCAGGCTTTACAGATTATACACAGATTTCCGCTGTAACTTTACTTATCAGTCTTACAGCTCCAGTATTTTATCATCTGTTCCATTTTAGTAATTCCCTATCATGCTTTATATCCGTTCACTGAGCGTTATGCTCAGCCGTAGTTCCTTTCATGTTCTAACGGCAGGTACACCAGGACGCTCTTAGGGTTCTGAGAGCATGTGCATTCGGATGGAAGCTATCCAGACTTCTCACTTTATGCATTTCTTACATTATTCTGCTTATTTGGACATTGTTTAGTCTTTTCCTTCAGTATTTTACTTTTCATGTTTTGGGCTTATGTTTGGATTACCGATGTTTGATTCCGGTATTCCTTTACGGTCAGTTAATGTTTTAGGATATTTACCTTATGCTTTGATGACACGCCATAAATACACGTAACGGTCCACTTATCCTAGTGGGGTGTTACAATTATGGTATCAGAGCGTAAGGTTCGACCTGTAGGCTCTAAAACTTGACCTGTGACTAGTGGGCAGTCACCAGGGAACTTCCCAGATTTTGGCGTTGTTATCTTTCATGTTTCTCATGGATTATTCAGTCAGTTTTCTTCATTTATCAGTCAGTTTTCTTAAAGTTTTGACTAAGTAAAAGGTTGGTACATAACTAGCCATATTTAGTCGCATGTACTTTTAGCGAATTTTCGTTTTGGTGAGCTGACCATAGGCGCTCACCCTTGCCGTTCAGATTTTGTATTGGTAAACCGACCATAGGCGTTTACCCTTACTCATGACAGATTCATGTTTTCAGTCAAATATTACTTTGTGGAACCAGCCATAAACGTTCACCATTTCTCAAGTCAAATTCATGCTATTAAGTCAAATGATGTTTTATGAACTGAACCATAGATGTTCACCTTTGTACGTATCATGATATTTTATAAAGTTTGACAAGTATGAATTGGACTACAACCAACCATGTTTAGTCCCAGATTGTAAATTTCTATACATGACCGTTCCCATGAAATTTTGACA